>CM064911.1:64935755-65535755 GCA_032727855.1 Quercus ilex subsp. ballota | reverse complement strand
TTTTTTTTTTAACTCTACCAACAACAAATCTAATTTTTCTTGATAAGATCTTTCTTTCTACCTTTTACAAAAACAGGTCTGATTTTTACAAATCAAGTCTCATTTTTTTTTTTTTTCCAAAATAGATCTTATTTTTCTTTAAAAAGAGGAAATTATTCATAAGGCAAATTTATTTAAATTAATTTTGTCAAGTGTTTGTCATGTGTGTTATAATATATCATTCAACATCATACAAAAAGGGTATATAATGGTCATTAGAGTCTAGAAGACTAGACTCTGTCTGGGTGGAATGGGTGCCTAACACCTTCCCATTCCGTAACCTAGCCTCCGAACTTAGGATTTTGGTTAGTAGATTAGTGTTTTGTCTTTAATTTTGGTAGAATGTAACTAGAACCAAAGCTTTATATTTTTTGGCATAGATTGTAACTAGGACCAAAGCCTTGTAAGGTTAATCTACCAAATTGTACTTTTTTTATTCAATCAATGACGTTTGATGTATTTTGAATATGTAATTGTATTTATTTTTTTCATTTTTTCTTTTTTGTATAAAAGATAAAAGGCGACTACACACCACTACCCAAAAGAGAGGTGCCTTAAAGCACCTAAATCTCTTTTTGAGAGCACGGTGCCTTAAAGCACCCAAATCTCTGTTTGAGAGAACCCTCAAGTAGTTGCAGTCTCTCACAACTTCCATAGGAGATAGCTTGCCAAGGATCATAATAGTAGAAAACCTGCCAACCCCAAGTCATGACAATAAAACTGCCATACTAGTAAACATGGTGCACGTCGGTCCGAGCTAGATGGACCCAGTGGTATCATTTATTAAGAAGGGAACACTCCCCGAGGATAGAGCAGAGGCCAAGAAGCTTCGAAGGAAGGCACCACGATATTGGTTGTCTGAGGAACAAAAATGGTATAAATGCTCTTACTCAGACCCTTATCTGTTATGCATACATCCTGAGGTAGTAGAAGTTTTGTTAGAAGAACTTCATGAAAGAGTCTATGGTAGTCACACAGTGGGAAGGTCTTTGTTGCACAGAGTTCTCACTCAAGGGTATTGGTGGCCTAGCATGCATAAGTCCGCTTAGGAGTTTGTTAAGAAGTGTGATCAATGCCAAAGGTATGCCTCAAACATCCATTAGCCATGAGGGATCCTTAACCCTCTTTCAAGTCTATAGCCTTTGGTGCAATGGGGATTAGATACTGTCGGGCCATTCCCAAAGGCAACAGTAAACCGAAGATGGATCCTTATAGGGACTGATTACTTCAAAAAGTGGGTCGAAGCAAAACCCCTCTCCAACATCCGAGATCAAGATGTGAAGAGGTTTCTTTGGCGGAATATTATCACAACATTTGGTGTACTACACACTCTCATCTCGGACAATGGACTCCAATTCGATAGCAAAACTTTCCGAAGATATTGTTGTGAATTAAGGATAAGGAACAGATTTTCTACACCGGCCTACTCGCAAAGAAATGGGTAGGACGTGGTCACCAATAAGATTATAGTGGATGGATTAATGAAAAGATTGGATGAGGCAAAAGGCAAGTGGGTGGATGAACTACCTCACGTTCTAGGGGCATATCGCACTATGCCGAAGAGGTCGACAAGTGAAACCCTATTTTCTATGAATTATGGTTCCGAGGTGGTTATTCCCGTAGAGACGGGGTTTCCAGCGATGAGGACTGACCAGTTCAATAGTAAATTAAACAAGCAACTCCTCTCCACTAGCTTTGATATGATTAAAGAAACAAAGTGGCCACCGTCAAGTTAGTTGATTACCAGCAAAGGCTTAGACAAGGGTATAATAAAGGCATCAAGATGAGAGCATTTGTACCCAGGGACCTGGTCTTGAGAAAGATCAAGGGAAACATGAAGAACTCGACGTGGAGGAAGCTCGGCCCCAACTGGGTAGGGCCCTATCAAGTCATGTTAGTGGCAAGAACAAGGGACCTATCAATTGGAAGACTTAGACGAAATCCCACATCCCTGGCCATGGAATGTAAATAATTTACGTAGGTACTATTATTAATGAAAAGGACTGATGTTATTCATGACCTTTGTCTAATTTAAATCTTCTTTATCTTGATGTATTACCACTGATAAGCTTGTCAAGATTTAAAGCCAAATCTGGAACAATAGGGAGTCATTCCCTCCATTAATCTCTTAATTAAATCTAAGTGTTGAACAAAGCCTCGGCTAGGTTCAACTCCTCGGGTCACTAGCCTTTGGAAAATTAACTACTAACATAATGTAAAGGTTAAGCAGAACCTCGGCTAGGTTCAACTACTCGATCACCTGCCTTGGGTAAATTAACTCTTAATTAAATTTAAGGGTTAAATAGAATCTTGGCTAGGTTCGACTCCTCGGATCACCTGCCTTGGGTAAATTAACTCCTAAAATAATCTAACGGTTAAATAAAACTATAAAGTTGTAATTTACAACTATTTGCTTTTGATTGGCTTTTATTCCGTGCCAAATTTGATTGTAATTTTATTCAACTTTTTGTACCCTGTATTTATTGTGAGATTTAATTGTAAGGGTTGTGTGTTAGAGAGAGAGTGTGTGAATACTCAAGCAATTGAAGACAGAAGATTTCTCGCGCGTATCTAGCTACTAAGCATCCCGCGAAGTGATGCATGTGCCCTGTACATGACTGGAATGCGAAGAGTCAATACAGATGGAGATAGCTATGTTTTGCGATTAGCTTGTGAGTAAGGCCTTCTCGCTAGACACTCGTGAAACATTCTGTTTTGCTAGACTATGCTATCTGATACACACTTTCTGTACCCACACTATATATACCCACATTACCCACAAATGTTGAGGACTGCTTCTGAGAGAAAACCCTAGCCATAAACCTTGAGAGTTAGAGATTGTTATACCAACATTTCTCTACACAATTGCTTGTGGATTTTCCTCAACTCCTACCTCTCGATTTCCCTACCATTGAGAGGTTGATAGCCCAAACACGTACCACACCCTTTCAGAATGTCAAGTGAGGTTTTGGTGCTACTAGGAAGCATTGAAAGAAGCCAAGGATGGCAGATGCAACATGGAGCTTGTTGCGGGATCTAGAGGGCTAGACAAGACACAGTTCCGAGTAGCCTTGATGGAGTAGGAGCTTGGAGGGCTTAGGTTCATTGGGTATATTAGGCTTGGAGGGTCTCTTGCTAACCCATGTATCCCAACTGATTGTCTAGTGGATTGATTACCGCATGGAGGGTGACAGAGAGGTTTTTCACCGAGTTCTTTGGTTTCCTCTTCGATAACACATCAGCGTGTTATCTTATATTTGCATCTCTCTTCCTTACTCTTTTACATTCCATTTTATTGCTGTGTTGTCTTGATTATGGATTAGAGTAGCTTGTTTGTTTATCCGCTCGCATTTACACTATTCCGCACTTAGTATTAAGTTAGTGTAAAATCTATTAAGCTGTAGCTTTAATTTGGGGGTCTAAACAGCTCTTGTGTTTTCAACACATTTTTTTTCCAAGCTTTCAAAAACCTTGGCCAGATTTGACTCCTCGAGTCATTTGTCTTGGGTAAATTAACTCCTAAAATAATCAAAGGGTTAAACATAACCTCGGCTAGGTTCGATTGCCTTGGATAAATTAATGCTCAGTTAATTCTTGATTAAATGAGTAAAACACAACCTCGACAAAGTCCAATCTCTCAAGACACTTACCTTATTCAAAATTAGTCCTTTAAATGTTAAACGAACTTTTGATTTGTCTAAATTCCACATAAGTTTCTAGAAACTAATGTGGCTCTTAGGCCTTTAATTACCCCACCTAGTGTTCCATCTCTAACAAAGCAATGATATCCATCATGCCAGTCTCCCGAAATGATCAAGAAGTCCACATCCAAGCCCTTGTTTGTTTCAAGAAGACAGGAGATCAATCTAACCGCGGAAACCCTAGTCCTAAGGTAAAAGCTCGTGTCCTTGTTATCCTGACAACTATATACCTAATTGTTATCATGATGGGTGATGGGCTAGGACCACACCCATCTTCTTGTTCAGTTGAGCTACACTACACACTACCCAAAAAAGATTTGGGGAACATTGTGTGGCGTAGATCCTAAAGAAGTTAAGGAAGTCCCTCATAACTCCATCCATAGGGATCCTTATCCCTCCTTCTATAAAGGCTGTCATGGGGATAACTACATCCGCAGTCTGCCTTTTGGTGTACCAATCCTCTAATTCACAATGTTGAATGGCTACGTTGGCGGGAATATCATACCTAGCGTTGAAAGTATCTCTGTTTTTGGGAGTGTATACTAAGCTTGCAAATCTATCCATCCTAAAGAACACCCAAAAAAAAAAAAAAAAAAAAAAAAAACTTTACACTAAGCAAAAGCTTGAAACATTTACAAGTGTAGGAAATTGGACTCCTTGAGTAGCCTTTCTAAAGGTAAAGTAAATTTTTCTAAAAGTGGGAAGAATGACCCCCACCTCCCTTTATATAGAGATGAAAAGAGAGCGGTAATTTTCCCACCATTTACTCTGAAAAATGTCAACCATAGGATCTTTATCTTACCATAGAACGTGGGGGACATGAAACTGTTTGTAGCATTAACTGCAGCGTTGAGGAAACCAGAGTATCAGGAGCATGTCTAGGGTAGTTGAAAAGACATTCCTACGTGGGAATGTGCCCAGAGCGTGCAACTCCTCCATCTTCTACCAAAACCCCACTCCCTTGAGCGGCAAAAGGGAATGAAGTTTTAGGGGGCTATTGTGGGAGGGGGAAGCCTGAAAAAGGAAGATCGCCCAATAGGCTCAACTTGAGGAGTAGTTGGGCCCAACTATTCATCACATCAAGCCTAAAACAATTAGGAGAGTCTAGCCAATGAAACCAAGGAAGGCAAACCACTCGAGGAGCCCAAGAAGTAGACACTCCTTGAGAGAACGGAGACAAACCACCAAGGCCATAGGGGTGAAGGCCAAGAAAGGAAGTTGTGATGTGCAAGCAAGGGAAGGATGAGGCTTCCAGATAAAGCATCCATCACCTCCACATTTAATGTACTATACCAACTCAGCCTACCACATTAATGGCAGAATGACCCCTGAATAGTGCCCACACAACCTCCAGCCTATTCTACCACCACCAGTAAGGTAGTGATGGGACAAATATCTAAGGAGGGATTAACAGCGTGCATCATTATCGCGATGTGATTGTCTTCTGTAAAGTTGTAATTTATAACTATGTGTTTTGTTGGCTTTTATTCCCTGCCAAATTTGATTGTAATTATGTTCAATTTTTTGTACCCTGTATTATTTGTGCGATTTCATTGTAAGGGTTCTGTGAGAGAGAGAGAGAGTGTGTGAAGACTCAAGGCATGAAAACTACAACTGTTTTCGCGGGTAGCTTGCGACTAAGCTTCTCGCGAAGTGAAGCATGTGCCCTGCATATGACTGAAATGCGAAGAGTTAGGACAAGATGGAGACAGTTGGTTTTCATGAGTATCTCGCGAGTAAGGCCTTCTTGCGAAACACCCGTGAAATATTCTGTTTTGCCAGATTGTCATTTCTGATATACAATTTCTGTACCTGCACTATATATACCCACATTACCCACATATGTTGAAGAGTGCTTCAGAGAGAACCATAGCCATAAACCTTGAGAGTTAGAGATTGTTATACCTACATTTATCTACACAATTGCTTGTGGACTTTCCTCAACTCCTACCTCTCCATTTCCACACCATTGAGAGGTTGATAGCGCAAACACTTACCACACCCTTTCAAAGTGTCAAGTGAGGTTTTAGTGCTGCTAGGAAGCATTGGAATAAGCTAGGCTTTGACGGATGCAATTGGCGTATTGCGGGATCCAGAGAGCTAGACAAGACACGGTTCCAAGAAGCCTTGTTAGAGTAGGAGCTCGGAGGGCTTAGGAGCATCAGGCAGATTAGGATTGGAGGGTCTCTTGCTAACCCATGTATCCCAACTGATTGTCTAGTGGATCGATTACGGCTTAGAGGGCAGCAAAAAGGTTTTTCACCGAGTACTTTGGTTTCCTCTTCGATAAGTGTTATCTTGTGTTTGCATTCTTCTTCCCTACTCTTTTACCTTTCATTTTACTGCTATGTTATTATGATTATGGGTTAGAGTGGCTTGTTTGTTTATCCACTCGCATTTACTCTATTCCGCACTTGGTATTAATTTAGAGTAAAATCAATTGAGCCGTAATTTAATTTGGGGGTCGAAACAACTCTTGTGTTTTAACACATTTTTTAGCATTCATCTTCGATCTATGTCAACTAGTGACATTGGTTTCCCCGTGTATGTGACAACATGCGTCAACGTGTTTAATGCTTTGGTGAGCTCCAGTTTGCCTTAGTATGAATATATTGACACATGTCGTATACTCAAGCATGAAACCTTGCTAGTCAACTATAGCACACCAAACATGAAACTCTGCCAAATTTTCACCTCGAAAATGAGGCATCTTTTTGCCATATTCTCATAGCAAAAGCTTGATAAAAATAGCATTTTGTGTGCTATGACACATCTGTCCCAAAATGCTGTCGAATTCCCGTCACGAAAATAAATTCCTGCCATGAAAATAAGGCGAAATGCTATCTCTTTGCAATACTATCTCTTTTCTCACTTTATTATTTTTATTCCCCTGTCTCTTAGTGATCACATGCTCTCTTCTCATTCACTCTATTATTTATGTTATTTTAATAGGTGAATTTAAAATTAAATTTTTTGATATTGAATAGATTGTAAAGTAAAATTGTAAAATAAATAAAATACATTTTTAAAATGCTAAAAGCTAAATGTTTTAACACCATTGCTGTTAATGCAAGAAAATTCTTTGCATTTTTCAATTATGTATTCGTGGACAGAAAGTTTCCACATTTTAATAGATAAACATGAGACATCATAAATATATCCCACCAATTACCCTGTATTCAAAAGGAAAGGCGCACGAGATACCATGGGGCTCACCTGCCTTTAAGAGGCAGGTCTCACGCACATGAGATAGCAGCTCATTCAAAAGAATCTTGACTCATATATCCTTTGCATAAAGTCTATTTATACAAATCCCAGCAAAGCCATGATGTCATCCTTGGCTATGTATAAAGAATCTAAGAGATTTATTATATACTGCCAAAGGGAAGAAGTGGGTGATTATCCAAAAAAAAAAAAAACAAAGGGAAGAAGTGGGTGAGCATTCTACACCTCTGATATTTTCACTCTCCAGTGTGTCCAATGAAGAAAGCAGAGCTAGTTTTCGTTCCTTCACCGGGTACGGGTCACCTCGTTTCAATACTGGAGATTGCAAAGCTTCTCGTTGCTCGAGATGACAGGCTCTGTATCACAGTCCTCATCATGAGGCTTTCAATATATTCCAAGCTGGCCGCCTTCATCGAATCTTTCAATGATTCCTCATATACTGAATGTATACAGTTTATTGATCTCCCTCAAACTTCTTTCAAACAAGACACCAACCCCATGGTTTTCGTTTCTTCATTCATTGAAAGTCAGAAACCCCATGTTAAAGAAGCTATTACTAAGCTTAAAGAGTCAAGGTCAGGTTCTAACTCTCCTCGACTTGCCGGATTTGTGGTCGACATGTTCTGTTCATCTATGGTAGACGTGGCTAATGACTTTGGGGTACCTACTTATTTGTTTTTCCCATCGAGTGCAAGCTTTCTCAGTCTCATGCTTCATCTCCAAGCCCTTCGTGATGAGAAAAAGCAGGATATAACTGAGTTCAAAGACTCAGATGCTGAGTTGGTCTTGTCAAGTTTTGTGAACCCAATCCCAGCTAGGGTCTTGCCTGGTGTGGTGCTCGACAGAGAAGGGGTCACTCTGATCCTTGATTATGCTAGAAGGTGGAGAGAAACTAAAGGTATCATTGTGAACACCTTTTTGGAGCTCGAATCCTATGCAATTCACTCATTTTCTGATGCTACAAATACTCCACCTGTTTACCCTGTGGGACCCATCTTGAGCTTGAAGGGTGAAGATAGTCATGTGGGGTCGGGTGATCAAAGGTCTGATATCATGAAATGGCTTGATGATCAGCCTCAATCATCTGTGGTGTTCTTGTGCTTTGGGAGTAGGGGAGCTTTTGGTGACAATCAAGTGAAGGAAATTGCAAAAGCATTAGAACGAGGTGGGTTTCCATTTTTGTGGTCCCTACGCCGACCCCCTCCAAAGGGAGGGGTTTTTGCATTTCCCACTGAGCATGAGAATTTGGAGGAAGTCTTGCCAGAAGGATTTTTGGATCGGACGGCTAGGATTGGGAAGATCATTGGATGGGCTCCACAAGTGGCAATCTTATCACATCCCGCAATTGGAGGCTTTGTATCGCATTGCGGGTGGAATTCAATATTGGAAAGCCTTTGGTTTGGTGTGCCAATTGCTACATGGCCACTCTATGCTGAACAACAGTTTAATGCCTTTGAGATGGTCAAGGAGATGGAATTAGCTGCGGAGATCATGTTGGATTATCGAATAGAATATACTGATAACCAAATTATTGTGACTTCTGAGGAGATTGAAAGAGGAATAAAGCAACTAATGGAGAAGAATGACAGCAAGATTATGAAAAATGTGAAGGAGATGACTGAAAAAGGTAGGAAGGCCTTGATGGATGGTGGATCTTCCCACTTTTCACTGGGTCGAATAATTGATGATGTTATTACAGATAGTATGCCATGAACTTATTGTGTTTTTTTATTTTACTCTCAAAGCATTAATTGTGCTTTATGTTTCTAAATCATTTCTCTTTTTTTTTTTTTTTTAGGCTGAGCCCTTATCTTATATCTTAATCTTAATCGTAATCTATATATAAAAAGTGAGAGTTTGAACGGTTTTGTATTGCATTTGGATGGCAGTTTTGTGGAGTATGTTAGTTTTGTTGTTCGGTGTGGAGTATGTTAGTTTTGTTGTTCGGTTAACTTAATACCATTGAAAAAGTGTGTGGTGCAAGAAACGATCCCGAAAGAGTTAAACGGCAAACAACATGATTGTAAAGAAACTGGCTGCGGGATATGAGCAGATTTACATTGTTATCCTTAAAAAGTTATATATGGACTAAATAGTTTTTTTTTTTTTGGGGGGGGTGGGTGGTTTATTTGGTTTTTTATTTTTTATGTTGATTTACGTTATCCTCCTTGTGTTTTCTTCTAACAAAGGAGTGGTGCTCTGTTTAGAATTTCGAGGTTCGCAACCTTAGCTCTAACATAGTCTTGATAATTTTTGACGATGACATTGCACCATGAAAATCCTCACACAAGGATCCTGGTCTTTTGATAAGTATTTGATCGGTTTGTTCAAACCAAAGGACAATGAATTCGCTAATGATGCAATGTTTCTTTAGACATCCTTTTGGATACAAATCCATAGTCTCCCTCTTCGATGTATGACCAAGAACAATGTCAAGATTATAGGAAAAATATTGAGCACGGTGGAGCAAGTTGATGTGTCTCCAAATGGTGAATGTCGTGGTCATTATATATGGGTCCAATTTAACATTGACATCAACCAACCTCTCTACCGGGGTAGGTTCGTAAACTTGGGTGAATCCAAGCCACTATGGATATCTTATCAGTATGAATGCATGCCAATTTCTTGTTACTGGTGCGGCTTATTAAACGACGATGAGAAGGATTGCAAACGCTGGATCAATAGTGGGTGCGCAATATCAAAGGATGAGCAAGACTTATAAACCACTTTCCAAATACATCCCCATCACCCATAAGTACACAAAACCTTCCTCCTATACTACAAACCTTTGATAGTTCCTCCATCCCATGTCCACTAAAGTCAACCAATTCAGAAAAGCAAGATCCTACATTATTGGTCGTAGAACTCGTTACCATCTCTCTCCGCAACAAAGCCAATCATTTCTGGGGCATAGATTCTCATCAAACATTCCATAGACATCGCCTCATAAAAACCCTTAGGCCCAAAGCTACATACATGGAAAAGGCTTGAATTGACCCAACATGCAATGAACACCAGTGAAGCTAGTGACAAATCCACAGGCATAAAATAATAATAATAATAATAATAATATTAATAAAATAAAAAGAGCTTGACTACTATGACAAAAGACAAAGCTAGTCTTGATAAAAGTTATGACTGGATGCAGAGATGAAGGTTTTAAGCAAACTTATGGCAGAAAACTTAGGATCGACAGCAGTTGCTTTGCAATGCCGCCAGTTACAATGAGTATCCTAAGCTGGAACTGTTAGGAGCTTAAGAAACCTCGCACAGTTAACGCTCTCAAGAGAGCATGGAATAAAAAAGCTCCTATCTGTGTCTTTTTAATGGAAACAAAGCTCACCACTGAGCAATTGAATAATTGAAAGCAGCATTGGACATATGACCAAGGTACATGTAATAAATTTTTTACATAGGTTTATTGATGCCCATGTGATTTGTGCTAACACAAGTCAAAAATGGTGACTCATTGGGTTCTACAAACACCCTGACACTAGCAGACGGGAGGAGACATGGACGTTGCTCAAATCCCTCATTTGGACAAACACTCTCCCATGGCTTTGGATTGGAGACTACAATGAGATCATTAGCCAACATGAGAAAGCTAGAGGGAGCTTAAGACCAGCTTGACAAATGGACCGTTTCCGTGCAATTATTCCTAGTTGTGGCCTAATCGACCTTGGTTACATCGGGTATCCTTTTACATGGTCTCGTAACCATCCTACCAAGGGCTGTACTCACATTTGTTTGGACCATGCACTTGCTACTTCCACATAGAGATCAAAATTCCCCAGAACCAAGGTTCACCACGTTGCCATGTCCACATTCGACCACTTTACGAGCCATCCACTTTCCCACCTCTCGACCTCGCCGACCACATACCCGCCACCTTTTCACTTTGAAGCCATGTGGTCTTGGGACCGGCAATGTGCAAAATTTGTCCAAGATGCATGGCTTGAGGGACTATATAAGCCTAATTAATGGTGCACATATTACAATCTGCCTTGACAGTGGTAGAGATAGACTAAAGGTGTAGAACAAAGTCAAATTTGGCCATGTTGGAAAGCCACTTGCACCTTAGAAAGGAAACTTCAACGTTTGGAAAGGGACCTTCAGCTTCATGAAACCGAAGTCCTTAAGACCCATAGAGACATAAATTGTTGGCTTGATGTGGAAATGGAGTCTCATAGGAAGATGACCACATTATGGAGGGGATTGTTCTTGATTCACTTCGACCCTTATTGCTGTTGTTCAACTAGTGGTTACTGAGGCCATGAATGCATGCTTAACAGAATTTTTTCAAGCTGATAAGGTCCACTGAGCACTTGAGCAAATGCACCCAAAAAAAATCTCTCGGCCTTGACGGTATTTCCCAATTTCTGATCTTTATCTGGTGAGTGTGTCACTAAGGCAGTACTAAACTATCTAAACTTGGGCATTACTCTCCCTAAATTCAATGAAACTCATATTATCCTCATCCTAAAAATAAAGAACCCCACCAAGATTACACAGTATCGACCCATTTGCCTTAGTAATGTCATTTCTAGGCTTGCATCCAAGGTCTTGGCAAATAGGTTGAAATGCTTTGTTCCTAGCATTATTAGTGAGACCCAGTGCTTCCATGTCTAATCATCTCATTACTGATAATGTTCCTATGGCCTTTGAAACCATGCACTACCTAAACCAAAAGAAGAAGGGCAAGATAGGGGATATGTCATTAAAGCTTGACATGAGCAAGGCATTTAACTAGGTTAAGTGGGGTTATTTATAGGTCATTATGCAGAAAATGGATAAACCTTATGATGCAAAGTGTCATCTCTGTTACTTATTCCATTAGACATAACGAGAAGCCCCAGGGTCATATCAACTCCATAAGGGGCCTTCGACAAGGTGACCCTACCCTTCTTGTTTTTGTTTTGTGCATAAGGACTGTCAGCTCTTCTTCGCCAAGCCACATCAACTAGAATACTTTAAGGGGTGGCCGCTTGCCCACATGGCCTATAGATCTTACACCTCTTCTTTGTCGATGACAATATCATTTTCTGTCAGGTGACTAGAGAGGAATGCAACCAGCTAGCACAAATCTTGGACACTTATGAACAAGCCTCTAACCAACAACTTAACAGGGAAAAGACACCCCTCTTCTTCATCTACAACACACCACAATACCTTAAAGATGATATAACGCGCTATTTTAGAGCAGAAGTGATACATCAACATGAAATATATCTCGGCTTGCCTTCCTAAGTGGTATAAAATATTTTGGAAATATTTTATACCACATTTTTGGGGGGGGGGGGGGGGGGGACTATAAAAAAAAAGTAAATTACATTTTTTATTTTCTCATAAAAACTTTCTTAGGCATCCATTAATTTTTTCTTTTATAAAAATATTATTATTGTGAACTTTTATGATGCTTCTAATCTTTTTTAAGCGAACTTTTTTGCATTAAATACGCTACAATTCAGACATGTGTCGAATTTTGAACATGTGTACATATCAATCTTTCTTAGTGTGCGTTTGGTTCCACTTTCTTGAGCCAAAACACACGTTTTCTTACTAAAAATCCAAACAGCGTGTTTGGTAACGCATTGCAAACATGCTTTGAAGAAAAGTCACTTTTCCAAATACAAAGGAGACGCACAAGATCATGTGGCAATTGGTCAGTTGCAATTGCAAAAAGCCACAGGTGCGTTTGCAATATTACCATTGGAAGGTTAGCTAATTTCTTGAATTGCCGACTGTTTTTCCTTAAAAACCCAATTTTAACCCTTTTGTTTAAAAGGCAGATTACTAAACGGTGCAGCCCCAAATCACCAAATCTCACAAATCTACAATAGTTTTTTCTACTCCTCTGTGCTACTGCTGGGTCCTTTCCTCTGTGCTGCTGCTTCTTCTTAGTTTTTTCAACTCCTTTGTGCTGTTGCTGGGCCCTTTCTTATATATATCTGATCTCAGAAAACTTTTTGAATTTGGTAGATTTTTATTAAAGGAAAATATGGAGTAGAGAGAGGGAGCGAGAGAGACCCGTGTGTGGTTTTACGTGGAGGAAAGTAAAAGAAAAGTAATATATATAAGAAAAGGCGAAAATGAACTTTTTGTCCCTATATTTTGGGTCAATTTCTATTTTTGTCTCAATATTGATTTCGTTACTAATATCATCCTTAAAAAAATAAAATCGTTTTTAAAATAGTCCTTACCATTAACCAACCAACGGAAAAATCCTACATGTCTAACAGAATTCCACGTGTCAAGCCCACTTATTAAAATAATAATATAATAATCGTACGTGTCAAGCCCACTTAGCCAAATCTCACATGCCACTACAAGAGTGACACCTCAGCTTCCCGCCTCCCAAACCTCCCACGTGACCCCAAATAATTTAAACAACTAATTAAATATTTTTTTTTTACTTTTCATTTTTTTTTCTGAAAGAAAATTCATTTCTTCTTTCCCCAAAACATGAACTTCATGTTCTTCCCCTCAAACAAACCAGCGAACCCAGAAATTTTCTTGAGAAACAAACACACAAAAAACCCAAAAAATTCAGCTCAAAAACAAAATCATAAATCCAAAGCCCTCATTTTCTCAAACTCTAGCAAAATCATCAAATCCCAAAGCCACAAGCCCAGAAAGTTCAAAACCAGAAAATCATCAAATCCCAAAAGCCACAAGCCACACTTCTTCAATCACCAAGCTCACATTGAAACCTAGAACCTGACCACCACATTTCTTAAATCACCACCTTAATTCGGTTAATCTTCAACCAAAGCGCCACCTTGAACCCATTTCAACTTCACTGGTTTCGCGTTGGGTTGCCTCCAGCCATGCCGTGACAACAACCAAATCAATACAAGGTCGATCTGCAAGTCAAGAGTCAAGATCCAACTTAATAAAAGGCTGATTTGCCTCGTGACGGAGGTGGAGGACTGACTAGAGGGATGAGGAAGATGATGTGGCGGTGTAGGGCGTAGAGCTAAAGGTTAAAGCTCTCTGGTCTACAAATTATTTTTATTTTGATTTTTGGGGTTTCAAGGGAATAATGGTTAGCTTCAAAATGGTTCAGATTTTGGTTTATCTCAAAAACAACTTGGATGTGGGCTTCGGCTATGTACGTGGGTTTTTGGAATTTGGTACAGATTAAGGTTATTTTCTTTCAACAATGGTATTCTTTGTAGTTGGATGTTCTTATTTGTTGAAGTTTCTTGTGAATATTGTTGTTTACTGTGATGGGGTTTTGGGTGAGTGGAAAATAAGAGATTTTTTTTTTTTTTTTTTTTTTTGGAGTTCCTTTGGTTGCTTTAAAAATTTCCCACCAAATGGAAAACTGAAATAATTCAGTTTGAGTCACAACTCTGATTTCTCACTTCTATCACCTTAAGTGCTTCAAAAATTCACGAAGAACACAAAGAACAAGTTTCTTACCAAAAAAAAAAAAAAAATGAAAAGTAAAAAATGTTTTTAATTAAATTATTAAATTAAATTAGATTAAATTAATTTTTTAAATTTAAATTTAAATTTTTTGTTTAAATTTTTTGACAAGATTTAAAAAAAAAATGTTGATGTGGCATTTTAAAATTCCAAATAATTTTTTAAATATTATTTTAATGGACACGTCAGCATCTAACATGCAAATAGCGCATTCCATTTGCCACGTATGATTTTTCTTTTAGTGGATTGACGGTAGAGATCATTTTAAAAACGATTTTCTTTTTTTAGGGATGACATTTGTAACGATATCAATTTTGGGACCAAAATGAGAATTGACTCAAAATGTTGAGACCAAAAGTGCATTTTCGCCATAAGAAAATGAGACTGCGTGTGGCTTTATGTGGAGGAAAGTGAAAGAAAAGGAAAATAAGAAGATGAGGAAGAAGTGAACAAGTGGATGAGAAAAAAGAGAAAAAGAAAAAGGAAAAATAAAGGTTTTGGGTTTGGATTATTAAAGCAACATGGAAGAAAATACAGGGATGAGACTGCGTGTGGCTTTATGTGGAGGGAAGTGAAAGAAAAGGAAAATAAGAAGCTGAGGAAGAAGTGAACAAGTGGATGAGAAAAAAGAGAGAAAGGAACACAAATTATTTCACAATTTTTTTTTTTTTTTTTTTTTATTACAGATGTGATGTAAAACAACGTGGAAGAAAATATAAGAAGTAAGAGTGCAAATTATTTTACAACTTTTTTTTTACAATTGTGATGTTGCGAAGAACGTGGTGAAGAAAAAAATTATGCATACATGTATAAGTGAAAAACAACCATCTACAGTTTGCCACATCAAAGACATGGCAAAGAAGTTGTGAAATAGTTTAGCAATCCTAGAACAAGTCATTTAAAAGATAAGTGCTAATATAATTTTATTTTGTAGAGATTAATTCTACCAAAATGATTGAGTTTCAAATTTTAAGATAATAATTTTGTTTTCATTATGGAAAAGAGAAAAATTATTTTTACAATATTTTTACAATAATTTTATAATAAAATCTAAACAACAGATTGTTATTAGTTGTTATGAATGAACAAAAAAGTAATTTAGGTGATAAGTTCAAATTAAAACCAACTTATCACATAAGATTTATTGTGAAAGTGTAGAGAAAATATTATAAACGTAACTCTTCTTGAAAAGAGAAATCCTAAAGCCAAATATTTTTTTACAAAATCTTTTATTAAGAGAGTCAATTATTATTAACATGAAGTAATTATTATTAATATTATTCCTATTGTTAGTATTAATAAGAACTTTATACTAAGCATGAAATAAACTCTTTTATATATACATTTTGTTATTTTTGATAATTTACAATTCAAATCACCACTTTTATAAATATTAGCTAAACACTCAGTTTTTTCAAAAAATATTTTTTAACAATTTTTACCAAATACTTTATTTTTTAAAAAATCTAAATTTTATACGCACACTTTTTGGAATCACCCTTCTTTTCAAAGTACAATATCGAAAAATTAAACCAAACTCAGGTGAAAACAAGAGGTGGGTGTTTTTTATTACAACGATCAAATGGGAATGCAAAAGATGTGGTCCCATTGTAAGGAGCAAGTAGGCCACCATTACTCATGGCGTAGTTTCTAAGGTGGGAACCCGTTGAACAATTTTGCCCTTTATACCGTGTTCTTGCAATTTGACTTTTCCCAACAAGTTAAAAATATTAATGACCCAGTTCTCTTCATTAAATTATCCATATTTTAGAATTAATTAATTAATTCCTGCTTCTGGGTCCAGAAGAGTCTAGATATATATCCTATTGCCAATGCCAGCAAAGCCATGACCTCACTTCTCTCTCTATATCAATAAATAATTGTATTCTTGTCCTCCAATAGTATTGGTCCAATACTAATGGCCTATTTGGATGTTTAAAAAAGGAGGGGGAGTAGAGTAGAGGGAGGAAGAGTAATCTAATTACCTTATTTGGAAGTTTTTTAAGGAATGAGGGGGAGGAGTTTGGAGGAGTTTGGAGGGGTTTCAACTCCCTCTAGTCCCCCATTTTTAATTCCCCCAAATTGGAGAGATTTGGAGGGGGAGTAGATTACATAAACTATTGACCAAGTAAATTACCTAATTTACCCTTATTATATTAACAAAATTACACAAGGGGAAGGGCTAATTACTCCCTTCCCCCTTACTAATTTTAAAAACATCCAAACAAGGTGGAGGGGATTCATTATCCTCTACTCTCCTCTCCACTACTCCCCTCCCCTCTACTCCCCTCTACTCTCCTCCCTCTCTAAACTTCCAAACAAGCCATAAAAGCTCCAACTGAATATCAATTGCACATTGTTTTTATATTGTTTTGCACATTTTCATACGCATCTACGATATTCGAAAGAAAGGCCAGAGAGAAGAAGTTTTGATAAAATATCTGTCGAAGCAGACAATGGAGTTGATGTTCATTCCATCCCCGAGTATTAGTCACCTCATACCAATGGTAGAGCTTGCAAAGCTATTAACAGAACTAGTCGCAGACCCGCGCATTGCGCGTGTTAATTTTTTGGATAAAATATTATTTTAGTCTCTAGACTTTATAAATAGTTAAAAAAAAAAAAAAAAGTTTCGTCATATTTTTCATAATCTTGTCTATAACATTTTTTCCATTATCATATATTTATTGGTTGATGATTTGCATAACATAAACATTAAATAAGAGGTAAAACTATTCATTGTGTATGAAGATTATGATTTTATATATATATATATATATATAATTTCCCTAGTTAGAGTTTGATTAGTTTTAAGTTTAAATTTTGTATTATAATATTTAATTGTTGATTATTGATTTAATTAAGTGAATGTAATGGTTGATTTTATTGCACTATAAAGTTTTCAATGTCCTTTCTATAGCCATCTCTATTTTATTTCTTATTCCTCTTGACCATCTTTTTATTTTCCAAATAACTATTATTAATTGACGTTTGATTTCATTTCTTTTTTTCTTCCTTCATTTATTCTTCATTACTTTGTATGTTCCCTTGCTAGTTGTAAATTTTATGGTTATCAATAAAAAATAGATATCATGGATGGCTTAAATAATTATAGATATAGTTATGTTAGTGGTACATAGGTTTTTTTTCCTTCTAAATTTTCAAGAAAATATGAAAGGCATTTCTCTAGTTTGGTCTCAATCAATTAAGATATCCATAATATATTAATGGAAATAATAATGAGCCTTAAATATTTTTAATGTATGAAGTGGTTAGGTTAGTAGTATGTCAAAGGTTTTATAAAAAATTTTAAAAATAATTCCAAGGAAATGTAAAATGCCTTTTTCATAAAAAAGAAATTGTGACTTTTTGAATGGTAGAAATATGATTGTTTTACTTACCTTGTTTATAGATTTCATTATTAAGTTATAAACATCTAAATTAAAGTAAATGAACATATAAGTGCAAAATTATATGTAAAGTTATAACAGCACAAGATAAATATGTATCGATGAATTTTTTTTTTTTTAAATTCATGAATCATTATTTCACTGTTTACTTTCATTTTGCAAAAAACTTTACATAAACTCCTCTTTTGTGACAACTTTTTTTTTTCCCTTTTTGCCGAAACAACTTAAGGATATTAAGACTTAAGTTAACACATGTGATAATTGTAAAACACGCCAGTGATATGAAAAATAGAAAGATTTAAATATTTAAAAAACATTTTTAGTAGATTGTAATATAAAACATTTTTTTCTCAATATTTTATGTAACTTTTCCCATAAGATCAATATTGTTGGCATCCTTTAAAGATGATACATAATATTTTTGAGAAGAAGAAGAAGAAGAAGTAGAGACAATGCTAACACATAATATAAAATTATTAAGCTTGCGTGATTTAAATTTGTGGCAAAAAAAGTATTAATGTATCTATGATAAAACTTTTTATCTAAATGATATATAGTAGTTCATATTTTTTTAGACTTGATTCAAAAAGTTCATTCTCAATAGCTTTTTAAGTCTACAAATTGATCAATATATGGGCCTAGACACATTCAAAGGGTGCCATCTAAATTATAAATTATATGACTCTTTATCACACAAATATTTTGATTCCCCCAATGTATGGTAAAGAAATGCAAGTTTGTGTCTAGCCATATTTCTTAATTTGTGCTGCATAATTTAATAGTATAGAGGATGTGATTGGATTTAAATATTGAATAAAATAATATGAGAGGAAAAAAGAGTAAAAATAAAATATATAGCAATAAACATCAAATTATCCAAGTCATTCTATGTAATATAATAACAATATATTATTATACACTATATGTATAATGCAATAGGATAATATTTAATCAAAGAGAATATAGAAGATAACAACTTAAAATACAAAACTAAATTACATCAACTCAAAGTAAAATTCTAATTAACACAAAAATTCATCAACCTGAAGAATTGATGCAATAAAAAAAAATTAAACAAAAAATGAAAAATAAATTGAGAGAGAGAGAGAGAGAGAGAGAGAGAGAGAGAAGTAACCTTTTTTGTGTGAGAAAACTATGCATAGAATGAAAAAGAAAATGTCAAATTTATAGTAAGATATTGAGAATAAGAAGAGTCAAAATAAAGGAAGCGAAAAAGGTTGAGAAAGAATGATATTAAGGTAGAAAGTAGTGGGGAGATGAAGAAGTAAAAGGAAATGAGAGTTTTGGAAAGTTAATAATAAAAATAATGGTTAAAAGATATTTTAATTTTAAATAATTAAGTCACCTTAAATGAGAAAATGTTTAAAATATATACATAAGAAAAATTGAAAACAAAAAAAAATGACGTGGCTGTTGATGTGACTCAACGTAAGCGTAGCAACATTAAATGCTACGCTTCAGCTTTTAGTAATATATAGAGGAGACGACAGGCTCATGATCAAGGTCTTCATAATGAAGCAACCATCTGACTCTAAGGTTAGTGCCTTCATTGAATCATTTAATTCCTCCATGAGCAATCGTATCCAATTCATTGACCTCCCTTCTGAAGACGAACCCACCATTTCTTTCGATTTCTTTTCATTTATAGAAAGCAAAAAACCCCAACTTAAAGATGTTCTTTCTAAGCTTACTCTTGTCGAGTCAAGCTCTAATACATCTCGAGTAGCTGCAGTTGTCTTGGACATGTTCTGTACACCGATGATAGATGTGGCTAATGAATTTGGTATCCCTACATACATATACTACACCTCGGGTGCTAATTTTCTTGGTCTCATTTTTCATATTCAAACCCTTCATGATGAACACAACCAGGACATTGTTGCTTACAAAGACTCGAACACTGAGCTGGTTGTGCCAAGTTTTGTCAACAAAGTCCCAGCTAAGGTCTTCCCTTATGGACTTTTTGATAACTCCATTTTCTTTTTAGTAACCAAGTGAGACGGCTCAAAGAAACAAAGGGTATTATTATAAATACATTCATGGAACTTGAACCCTTCGCAATAAACTCCTATTTTAATGCCAAAACACCACTAGTTTACCCTGTGGGACCTATAATGAACCTGAAGGGCAAAACCCATGAGACTCAAGAGCCCCAAAATGGTTTTGATATCATGAAGTGGCTTGACGATCAGCCTCTATCATCAGTGGTGTTCTTATGCTTTGGTAGCATGGGAAGTTTTGAAAAAGACCAAGTTAAAGAGATAGCATATGCTTTAGAGCATAGTGGCTGTCGTTTCCTATGGTCACTGCGTAAGCCACCACCAAGTGGTGGGATTGCAAGTCCAAGTGATTACACGAACCTTGAGGAAATTCTGCCACAAGGGTTCATCGAACGAACACAAGGTATTGGTAAGGTTATTGGGTGGGCTCCACAAGTGGCAATCTTGGCCCACTCAGCAATCGGAGGGTTTGTGTCGCATTGTGGATGGAATTCTATGTTGGAGAGCCTTTGGTTTGGTGTGCCTATTGCCGCTTGGCCAATGTATGCTGAACAACAAATTAATGCTTTCGAGATGGTGAAAGAGTTGGGATTAGCTGTAGAGATTAAAATGGATTACGATAATAGTAAGCAAATTATTGTAACAGCTAAGGAGATAGAGAGAGGTATAAGGGAAGTAATGGACCCTGATAATGAGATAAGGAAGAACGTGAAGGAAATTAAAGAAAAAAGTAGGAAAGCTTTGAGGGATGGTGGATCTTCGCACTCTTCATTGGATCGTCTGATTGCTGATTTGATGGGTAACATAGCTCATTGAGATCAATTTTCATGAAGCGAAGAAAACGATTATCTTTTTATTTTTGTGACAATGCAATGTTTATAGATAATAAAAGAGCCTTTCTATATGATTTGTATACTATTTTTGTAAGAATTCTGATTTTTATTTATTTATAAATATAGTCTATTTATCACTTTTGTTAAGGACAATTGCTAGAAAGTCAATTGCAGCCTTGGAGAAAGAATCCATCTACTATCGGCCCTGCCCAGTGTTGACCTCTTTAGTCTTGACATCCATGCTTAGAAATATCGAATGACTTAAACAACATGCTAAGATCTCAAGAAGAAAATATAAGAAAAAAAAACTTTATGTAAAATAAAACTAGCATATAACCTTATGCTTATACATATGATGTATTTACAAATAAACATAAGTAAATTGGGATAAAATTCTGCTTTTTTTTTTTTTGATAGTAAACCAGTACTTAACTTTCATTACTTAGGACAACTGTCCAATGCAATAACATCCATATGAATTTGGGATACAATAATACTGGGGGTATCTTCCACCCATATCAAACATTCGTGTACATTAAAAGCTTCCTTAGCCATAAGATGTGCAGCCATATTGCTCTGTCTGCGCACATGAGAACAACTCCACGAGCTAAATGCAGACAGCCCCTATTTCGCCCCTTCCACTATTTTCTGAATTGAGCACGGGCCTGGGTCATTCCCTCCAACAGCCAACACTACCATTTGAGCATCACTTTCCATAACAATATCCCTCAATCCTAAGTCCCTAGCCAACTGAATTCCCTCCTCCATCGCCATTGCTTCAACCTCCATGGCCCCCGGGGGAAATGCACTTTTTTACTCATTGCCCCCATTAATAGTCCTTCCTCATTTCTAATGACTACCCCAATACCACAGCACCCCACCTTCGCGAATACCACCCCATCCACATTTACCTTATATCTCCCCTTCGTCGGAGGTCTCCACTGGTTGCAACCCAATGCCATTCTCTGCGAACTTGACTTCTGACTTTCTTGCACTTCCTTTCCCAACTCATGGGCTTCCTTGGCAATTCTTTTCGCCTCTTTGCACTTCCCCTCATGTTTGAAACTATTTCTGTTGTTCCAAATGAGCCACGCCATAAGAGCAAACAAATCCCAATCCAAATCCACCTTTCTTTCTCTCAATGCCCAAACCACCTCCACAAAATCCCTTGTTGGATGATTCAACACCGGCAACCCAAGCTCAGCTTCCTTCCAAACCTCCTTCGCAAACTTGCAGTTCCATAAAATGTGACCAGAAGACTCACAGCCACCACACATGTCGCACCTATCATCAGTACATACTTTCCTTGCAGCCAAAAGAAATTTAGTTGGCAAGATATCTTTACAAGCCCTCCAAAAGAAATGTTTTACTTTATTTGGACATTTTAGCTTCCAAATTCCCTGCCAAAACTGAGACATTTTTTCTTTGTCCAACCCTTCCCCACTTTCTAAGGAGGAACCCGACTTTTGCAAGAGCTTTAAAGCCACCCCATAAGCACTCCTAACAGTAAAGAGGCCATTTTTTGACCAAGCCCACATCTCAGAATCCTCTAGCAACCACGGACTCAACGAGATACTAAGGATTTTTTCCGCATCCAGAGGAAGGAAAGTCTTTTTTATCAAGTCTGTTTTCCATCCTCCATACTCACTGTCAATGAGTTGATCCACCCTTTCTAGCTCCGTGCCCAGTCCTTTGGGACTTGTCACTTTGAATGACTCCGGTGAAGGCAGCCACCTATCACGCCAAATTTTCACGCTTTTCCCATTCCCCACAATCCACCTCGATCCAACATCGACGATTTCCTTTGCTGCCATAATACTCCTCCATACATAGGATGGCTTCTTTCCTACTTGTGCCTCCATGAATGAACACCCCGCAAAGTACTTGGCTTTAAACACTCTATGGGAAAGAGAATCTGGATTTTGCTTAAGCCGCCACCCTTGTTTTGCAAGAAGCGCCATATTAAAGGCCCTTAGATCTTTAAACCCCATTCCACCTTCTGATTTAGGTGTGCAAAGCCTCTCCCAAGACATCCACGCCATCTTCCTTTCTTTGTCTCTTTGCCCCTACCAAAATTGACTCACCATGGAGTTTAACTCTTTGCACAAGGAATCCGGAATTTTAAAGCAACTCATAGTATACGTCGTCGTTGCTTGAGCCACTGCCTTAATAAGAATCTCTCTTCTTGCTGCAGATAGCAACTTACCCTTCCATCCTGCTATTCGCCTCCCAACTTGATCCTTTATACGGTTAAAGGCCTTCTTTTTTCCCTTCCCCACTAGGGTAGGCAATCCCAAATACCTTTCGTGCTTATGAATAATTTGTGCCCCAAAGCTAGTCTTTATTTCCTCTTGGACAGCTCTGCATGTATTCTTGCTAAAAAAGAGCGACGTCTTCTCTCTATTCAATATAAAATGTCTAATTATAAAATAAATATAAGTTTATTTGAAACAAATGTAAATGATGATGCATAAAATCGTTAGTGAGTTGATCGTCTACACATGCATCGAATGAGGTACCTGAAGAACAAAAAAGATGAAGAACTTACAAAGAGCATAGGTGGGGTGCCAGCCAAAGACCCTCAGAAGGTTAAGTCAGTGATAGAAGAATCTCCTATAACACAAAAGTGTAAGAGCTAGAATATTGCACGTACCTTGAAGAAGAGGTGGTCTGGTGCTTATATAGTGGTATAAAGCTAACCAAGATCCCTTGAATGTAGGAGCTTTCCTTGTAAAGAAGATTTGGAGTTAAGGCTCTGGGATCTTAGGGATTTCTTTCCCATATAGGGAAGATGTGAACGTGTAGTGGGGTCTTTGGATATGATGTGCAAGTTATTTCCATGTTAGGACTAATGAGTGGAGAAAACGCAAAAGCTTGTGGGACCCAGCGTACTCAATCATCGATATGGTCCTTCATTCATCGGTATGTGAGTGGAGGGTTTGGTGTAAGGCAACCGTCAAGCACATACGCGAGCTACCCAATGGGTCTTCAAGAAGGGTGGGACATCAAACTGTCGGGACTTTATGGCTTTTGAAAGAAGGATTCATCCCGACAGGTCCATTGATGGTTGGTCCATTGGTGTGGGCACTTATCTTGATGATTTGAAGACAAGGTGCTCCAACCGACGGGCCAAGGTGTCCACTAGGACTTTCTTAGACAAAAATACCCCTATCAATACGTGATGACCGTCAGGGAGGAATGTGTCGCATGGTGTCAGGGAAGGTATCTGATGACCCCTTGATACGTGATGACCGTTAGGACGGAGTGTATCGCATGGTGTCAAAGAAGGTACCTGACGACCCATTGATATGTGATGACTGTTAGGGCAGAGTGTGTCGCGTGGTGCCACACTCCCTTTGTGACCGATGATGCTTTTGGTTATCAAAGACTCTTTTGGTGAGCTCAGGATGCTTTTGATGACCGAAAATTCTAGGGTGTTAGAGAAATTTTCTGAATGATGAAAATATTCCCTATCAGTAAAAGAAATAAAATAAATAAATTTGTTTAAATGATTAATTATTAAATTCTCAATTTTAGTTTGTCTAACCAGTATTTGTATAATAATAATAATAATACTATATAAGAAAAAAATATTCATAACAAATGTTATTAATTTTCTATTTTTTTTAGTGTACGTTGATTTAATGGTCTAGATGGGAATGAAACCTAAGATTTTTTTCTTTTAGAAGAAAATGAAACCTAAGTTGAAGCCTAAGTCCAATATAAATAAGTTTCTAAAAAAAAAGTCTAATATAAATATAAATTCTATTTTTGTTATTTATTTGCTTATTTAATTTTCTCCAAACCTTTCTTTTCTCTTGTCAAAGTCAAACCAAACCTTTCTTTTCCTTTTTATTTTATTTTTGACTCTTCGACTTTTGCACTAATAACTCTTTTAGCCCAAAAAGGGGAAAATATATATATATATATATATATATATATATGGACATGTAGCACAAAATTATACTCTAATTGAAAATCTAATTTCATTTTCTCTCAGTTTTGTCCTTAAATATATACTAGTGTGTAGCCTCGTGCATATGCATGGGTACAATTAAAAATAATCACAATTATATAGTTCAAATTATACATTTTTTTAGACGAGATTTAAATTATACATGATATTAACTTACACTTTTTTTAAACTATAAATATCTAAAATATGTAATGTCTTCTCATAATATATATATGTATATATATATATATATACATATCTAAAATATGTAATGTCTTCTCATAATATATATATATATATATATATATATATGATTTAGAATTTAACTGATTTTAGACTCTTTGGTTTTTGCACCCAGTAATTCAATTGCCACAAAAATTAAAAATTTAGATGGACTCGTAGAGAAAAACTTGGACACCAATTGAAATTCAGTTTAGAATCTAATTGGATTTGGACTCTTCAATTTTTGCACTTAATAATTCACTTGGCAAAAATAAAAAATTAAATGGGACACGTGACACAAAATTGAGAATCTAATTAAAATTAAATTGGATTTTCTCTAAGTTTTGGCTATATACACATACACACACACACACACACACTAGCTTATAACTTGTTCTTATGCATAGGAACATTAAAGAACAGTGAAAAAAAGGACTTAAAGTCAATAAAATTAAAATTTTGAAGTTACAAAATTCCTAAAGTGACACAAATCCATCAGTATTCCAAATAAGAGAATCAAAATTAAATGGGAAATTTGTAGAGAGAGAGAGAGATAAACCTTAGTGAGAATGATTTAAAAAAAGGAAACAAACAAACAAATCTAGAGATAATAATTGAACATAAAGAACTATTTACTTAGAGAGAGAGAGAGAGAGAGAGAGAGAGAGAGAGGAAGGGACCTAAGGTAGATAATATATGATGGCGTAGTGAATACAATGAGTTTCACTAAAACCTTTGTGTAATAACTAAGTTACTTGCTTTGATTTTTTGCCCTAAAACTTCATCAACAATTTCATGGATTCCATTAACAAGAGAGAATTCAAAGATTTTATCTTTTGTGACAATCCAATTTCTACATGGCAGCATTTATATAGTTTTTGATATAAATACTACCATGTAGAAATTGGATTGTGAAAGAATATAACATATCGCACCGTACGGTATTTTAAAGGAAAAATTGTAAACGTGGTAGCATTTTAAGGGGTCTTTTTCCCTAACATGGCAGCACCTCCTTAAAGGCTTTTGCTACTATATATTGTATTAGATCTGTACTTTCAGATTAGCAATTACAGATGGCTAATACTGCATTATCATTTGTGGTTGGTATGAATAAGCGATATGTTGTTTGGACGACTGATTAAGGTAAAGAAATTAACCATATTAAAAGGGATTAGCAACTTTTTCTTTCTCCTTTATCATTTGTGATATGTATATGCCTTTTTCACGTATGCTCAACTGAAATACCCATTAGGATTTCCCTTAATTATGATAAACATATTTTTTTTTTTAAAGAATTTTTATATTTATTAAATGAGATATGTGTATATATGTATATATGTTGAGGGCCATGTAGCTGAATTGGAACCTATCTCTCAAGGGCCGTGGTGCTTGGTTCGTCACCCTGATGGTTTGTGGTGGTTGCCATTGAACGAGTAAGTATCATGCAACTTTTTGTCTAGGAAGCGTTAAGTATGGCTTACTTCCTATCTCCTTTCCCACAGACGGTGCCAACTGATGATGCCGAAAATCGTTAGTAAGTCACACAATCCTCACGTGTTTAAGACAACACATGCACAACATAGAACAAGAAGACCTTAGGAGAGTACTGGTGTGGTACAAGCCAAAGACCCTCCGAATGTTAAGTTAGAGAACTTTTCACAATTCTAGAGTGCCAGAACTAGGGAAAATTATGCATACATTGGTTTGGGAGTGCTTTGGGGTTTTTATAGTAGTGTAGAACTGACTTTTTCCTTTCTTGGGGAAGAGGAACTTTTCCTTATAAGGAAGATCCTCATAAAAGTACATATTTTATAGGATCCTTTCCATATAGCGATTTTGTTGATTAGGGTTAATCATGAGGCGCAAGATATTTTCTTTCGAATTTTCTTGAGAACTACCTAAACCATGTGGATGCCATGTGACCTTACCACAGTCCACTTTGTATCCGTCCACTTTCTCATCCGTCCACCGTTGAGAGTCTGTCCTCTTATGCACACGCCCCCCGTCTTCTTCCATTATCTTGATCACGAGCTAAAAGTACCGTCACTTGTGACTGGTTTAGTAGAATGAGACCGTTTACATCCATTTTACCCTCTTCAGTACCCATTAGGATTTCCCTTAATTATGATAAACATATTAAAAAAAATTTAAAGGAAGTTTTGTATTTATTAAATGATATATATATATATATATATATGTCGAGGGCCATGTAGCTGAATTGGAAACTCCCTATACACAAAGTGTCTGGGGTTTAAGGGAGAAAAGATTCAAATTGTGAGACTCAGGGAAAAAAGGTTCAAGTTGCGGGGTTAGCAGCATATTGTAATTATTTCTTTAACAAAAAAAAAAGATATAGAGGTATATATTGTTTTCCTTGAGTTAAAGCAGTTGCGATGGAAGTTAGTCCTTGAGTATTTTGGATTATTTCAAATGAGTAATGGCTCCTCTTAGGCTCCTAGATTTTTTGGTTTAATGATTTAGCTATCTATAACTTTGATTCTTCTTTACCTACTAAAGTTTGGAATTTTCTATGAGTAAATTTTTTCTTCAAGAAAATGAATAGAAATCTCCCTTCATGTTCATACTCATGTTGATGTTCATATTTGTATCTTTTGCAATACTCAATAAGTTGTTTACTCTTTTTGTGATTATCAATTGTAGTTAAGAAAAAAAGTATAAACACAATACTATTCAATTAAACTAATGTGAAAAATTAAATGTATTATATTAAAAAAATGGGCATGAAAATGAAAATTTCACAAAAATTTTCTTAAATAGAATTAAAATAAATTTTACTCAATATTGTTTTTCAAGCAATCATGTACTAACTAACAACATTCCAATCATTACGTGTAAAATGGGGTGATGAAATGGTTGTTCAATTTATTTAAGAAATGTGATCTAGCTAAAAGAAATTAACAAAATACAATAACTATCATGCGTAGTCATGAATTATACCTTTACGTATATCTTATGCATTTTATGAGTTTTATTTTATATAAATGTATTTCATAAAATTAACAAAATTTATCATAAAACCCTTCATTGTATTATTTAAAATCACTACATAAAAATAAAAGAAGTTTTTTTCCCAAAAAAATGTTCTCAAGTCATAATATTTACCAAAAAAGATCATACCAAAAAAAAAATTGTGCAACGCATAAGCCAATAACCAGTCTATATATATAATTAAAGCCAAAACTGAGAGAAAATCCAATTAAATTCTAAATTAGATTTTAATTGTTGTCTAATTTTGTGTCATGTGTCCAATTTAAGGTTTTTTTTTAATTGATTCCAAATACCGATGGACTCACCATTCCAAATACATTGCAATATACTAACTTTTCTATATATATATATATATATATATATATTTTAAAGAGATAGTTTTTTTGATGAGATGGTAGCTCCTAAAAAAGGGCCATATATGGGACTGTGGTTTCATGAACAACATGTAATTTTAAATAGACTGATGGTAGGTTGCTACACACACACACACACACACACACACACACACACACACACACACACACACACACACACACACACACACAGCCAAAACTTAGAGAAAATTAAATTAAATTCCACACACACACACACACACACACACACACACACACACACACAGCCAAAACTTAGAGAAAATTTAATTAAATTCTAAATTTGAGTCTAATTTTGTGCCACGTGTCTCATCTAATTTTAAATTTGTGTTTCAAGTGATTTATTAGGTGCAAAAATCAAAGAGTCAACTTCAATTAGATTCTAAATTGAATTTTAATTAAAGTTCAATTTTACGCCATGTATCCCATCTAATATTTTAATTTTTGTAGTAAGTGAATTATTTTGTACAAAAACTGAAGAATCTAGATCCAATTAGATTCTAAATCATATATATATATATATATATATATAATTGTGATTGTTTTTAAATGTACATGTGCATATGCACAGGGTTACACACTACTTTTATTAAATGAATGTATCAATTTTTAAACACAAAATAGAAAAATAATTAGAAAATTGATTTCTTACCTTGTTGACATGACACTAATTATATTTATTACCATGTTAGTTTACAATATTTTGTTAATATAATTGGTAATAGCTTTAACTTCTTAAAAAAATGATAATGTAAAAAATTGACTTTAGCTTTTGTTTTGTTTTTTTTTTTTTAATTTTCATTTTAAAATTAGGTAAATAGTATGTTTTTTAGATGATGTTCATGAGCACTTTAACTAAAAAGTCAAGACTTAGACCCTATTTGGTTGCCAAGAAAGGAAATGAAAAGAAAAGAAAAGAAATTTTCAATTTCTGCTAATAAAATGACATCTCATTTACTTATGGAGATGCAATTAATATATTTTCAAATATTTTATTTTATTTTCTAATTAAGGACACATGATAATTCAAAGGATAGCTTCGATGGCATAAAAATATTATTTTGATATTAATGTTAGATACAACAATTCTTTTCATTTACCGCTTAATAATAAGGATTATTTTGACACAATACCAAAAGTTTAGAAACAAAATTGACACATTTAAGATGTTAAAAACCATTTTAATACATAGTACAAGTGTTAAAGACTAAAACGGTAATTAAACATTTTTTTTACATATTTTTATTAAAGATTAAATTCTATAAGGATGTGGTTTGAAACCCAAGTTTTACACCCTCTAATTCCAACATGCCACATCATCTTATCACGTATTAAAGAATAAGAACAACCACACTCAATCAATTATAATGCTCATCTGAAAATTCAACCAAATTAGGAGTTTATTAAGATGTTATTAATTGTGGTATGATATATTGAGTTTTAAGTAAAAAGCTTGAATGTTCAAAATGTGTGTAAAACATCCTCGAACGTTTAGACCCCCAAATTACAAATTACCAATTCAAGCTTATTAACAAACAATGTACGTGCGAAAAATGTAAATAAGCTAAAATAGAATTGATAACATAATTTAAACCAAATAAAATCACATCCCCAACATAAATTAAATGGCAAAGATTAAGGGAAGAGAGATGCAAACACAAAGACAATACAACGATGTGTTATCGAAGAGGAAACCAAAGTTCTCGGCATAAAACCTCTCCGCCGCCCTCTAAGCAGTCAATAATCAACTAAAAAATGAAGTTGGGATACATGAATAGTAGAAGACCCTCCAAGCCTAATCTACCTAGTGTGCCTTAGCCCTTCAAGCTTCTTGCTCCAACGAGGTTACGCCGAATCTTTTTCTTCTTTAGCTTACCGGATTCCGCTATAGCCCATAGCATCAACAAATATCAATTGGTCCCTTCCTAACTGCTTCCTAAGCACCAAAAAACCTTCTCACAGATATAGGTATGGTGAGAAAAGGATTTGGCTAAATGTACCTCTCAAGAATGTAACAATATAGAGGATGAGAGTAGAGGAATTTGGAAAATCAAAGGATGAAGATTGTGGATGAGATACAGGGTTTCTAAATGCTAAATTACAAGCAAATTGACATGGAATAAAGCCAACAAAAATGGTTGATAAAATTCAACCTTACAATCTCCCCTTTTGGCTATTCCGTGACAAAACCCTAAAACAAACTCTAGACTTAACATGTGAGTTGGGAACAGTTGAACATAACTCACTCACACCTAACTCTAGAATCTGTGTAGCTCTTGAACGATAAGTACAAGTATCTCCTGAAACACAACAACACAACATGATCATTGTATGCAGAAAACTTGTAATGCATATGGAGCAAGCACAATGTGATCAAGCAATATATATTAAAGCAATAAAGCATGACTTGACCAAAAAAGAGCAATCACTATAAATAGTGACTACAATGCTCATTCACACAAGGAATAAATATCCAGACATGCAAACTAATAAGCTCAATGCAAAGTATCATTTGCATGTCCAACACTCAACCGATACAAAAACTCAAGGTAATTGCATCAAGGATAAAAATCCAACAAGGGCACAAGAGTGATGTACTTAAAGAAAATGGATAACATTTAGCAACAAGTACTAAGCTACAAAGCATGGGTACAAAAACAAAATACTGAAAATCATCTTATATATAAATAAACCAAAAGCTTTAAACAGAGTCTTAAAACCAAATCCAAGAGTTTAAACCAAGTGTATTTAGCAAACCCATAATAACAATTATCCAAAACATAATACCACTTCAAAACATAACATCAAAACACATAAATAACATAAAGTAAACACTGCTGAAATTAAGTTTTTGGTATGCTCCCCTCAAAATGGCACTCCCCCTCAAGAGCTACCCGAGCTACCCTCCAAAAATCTCCCCCTTTTTGACCGGAATGGCCAAAGGGCTATTGCTGGGTAGTGAAACTATCAAACTTTGCTGAAAGTAAGTTCATCTGATCATGGAGAGTAGCCAGCCTGTCAGATTGCTCATTCTGGACATCTCTGAGCCCATCAATCCTCTTAAGGATGATCTGTAATGCATCTGAAGGTACAACAGATAAATGCATCTAAGCCCATCAATCATACGTACTTTTTAATTGCGTATGTAGTTATTTTAATTAATAACTCTTATTCAATAAACTGCTGATTATCTAATTTAGTCTTTTGAGTCGGTCCAATTGGGCTTTACTATGTAGCTTGGGATGAAACCAAAGGAACAAATAAGGTTTTAGCTCCAATGGACTTCGGGCTTCTATTAACTCTTAATAAGCTCAAAGTTACCATTAATTATATAACAAGTTCTAACTATTCCGTTAAATTCCGGTTGAAATGTAAATTTCGGCTAGCATTAGATTTTGACTTTAAAAAAAAAAATTTATAAAATAAATAAATAAATAAATAAATAAAGAACACTACAAATCCATCAATCTCAAGTCATAACTAATTTGTTTTAGATGCAAAATTACTAATTAACCATGTAGATTTTTTTTTTTTCCCCTTCAGAAAATATATAGACAAAAAAAAATTGATAAAACTTTTCACAGTTGTTGATGTAGCAGATTGGTAGTGATAAGTAAAAAGGTTATGTTAGTGGTAGACTTAGATGAAAACTAAAAGTTTGTCAACTCAACTATTGTAAAAAATATTGTAAAATTCTTCATGTATTGCTTCTTTTTTTTTTTTTTTTTTTTTTTTTGGAAATGTACTATATTCACAATATTTTCACAAAAGATCCTAAGTATTAAGTTATTACTGGTATTAATTTGAACTCACCTTTGAAATTACTTTTTTTCCCCGCCAATAATAGCTGATAACAACTTACCACTTAAGCCTTGTTGTGAAAAATGTTGTGGACGTAGCATTTTTCTCTCTCTTTTTTCTTCATTTTCATTTGATAAAAAAATATTATTTTATTTATTGGCTAATATTTGGGCTTAATAAATATTTTTATTATAAAAAAATTACTCTATTGGCCGGTTAAAGTTTGGGGGCATTTAGGCGACTGTCTCACTCGCCTCTATAAAAGAGCTGGCCCTGTAGGTGATACCAGAATTTTAAAATATTTTCCCAGTAAGTCGAATTGGAATAAAATGAAATAATTATAAAAAAAATACTGAAATTCACGGTAAGTTAAAATAAATATTTTATAAAAATTGCTAAATCTTGTTATATAGTCATCAGTGCATACAATCCAGCACATTCATTGAAATTGTGTTTTTGAAAAGAAAAGAAATTCAAGAAGTGTATACAAATTGTAATCATCACTAAAATTATGAAATCGTTTAATTAATTACAATCATTTTTTCAAAACATGATTTCAAAGGAATGTACACTGATTGTGTGCATAAATGTGTGATAATCACTACTTTACAAAGGGATCTAGTTAATGGGTGCCCTTAGAGTATTTATTAACAAACAATTTTAGGAAATATTTTATACCACTTTTTATGGGAAATAAAAAAAAAAACTATAAAAAAAGGTAAATTGCATTTTTTATTTTCTCATAAAAACTTTCTTAAGCATCCATTAATTTTTTCTTTTATAAAAATATTATTATTGTGAACTTTTATGGTGCTTCTAATCTTTTTTAAGTGAACTTTTTTGCATTAAATACGCTACAATTCAGACATGTGTCAAATTTTGAACTTGTGTACATATCAATCTTTCTTAGTGTGCATTTGGTTCCACTTTCTTGAGCCAAAACACACATTTTCTTACTAAAAATCCAAACAGCGTGTTTGGTAACGCATTGCAAACGTGCTTTGAAGAAAAGTCACTTTTCCAAATACAAAGGAGATGCACAAGATCATGTGGCAACTGGTCAGTTGCAATTGCAAAAAGCCACAGGTGTGTTTGCAATATTACCGTTGGAAGGTTAGCTAATTTCTCGAATTGCCGACTGTTTTTCCTTAAAAACCCAATTTTAACCCTTTTGTTTAAAAGGCAGATTACTACACGGTGCAGCCCCAAATCACCAAATCTCACAGCTCTACAATAGTTTTTTCTACTCCTCTGTGCTATTGCTGGGTCCTTTCCTCTGTGCTGCTGCTTCTTCTTAGTTTTTTCAGCTCATTTGTGCTGCTGCTGGGCCCTTTCTTCTATATATCTAATCTCAGAAAACTTTTTTAATTTGGTGGATTTTTATTAAAGGAAAATATGGAGTGGAGCGAGAGAGACCCGTGTGTGTGTGGTTTTACGTCGAGGAAAGTAAAAGAAAAGTAATATATATAGGAAAAGACGAAAATGCACTTTTGATCTCTATCTTTTGGGTTAATTTTCATTTTGATCCCAAAATTGATGTCGTTACTAATATCATCTCTAGAAAAAGAAAATCGTTTTTAAAATAATCCTTGCCATTAACCAACCAATGGAAAAATCCTACATGTCTAACGGAACTCCATGTGTCAAGCCCACTTATTAAAATAATAATATAATAATCCTACGTTTCAAGCCCACTTAGCCAAATCTCACATGCCACTACGTGAGTGACACCTCAGCTTCCCGCCTCCCAGACCTCCCATGTGACCCCAAATAATTTAAACAAAAATAAAAAATAAACATTAATCTAATTAAATTTTTTTTTTTTTTACTTTTCATTTTTTTTTTCCGTAAGAAAATTCATTTCTTCTTTCCCGAGAACATGAACTTCATGTTCTTCTCCTCAAACAAACCAGTGAACCCAGAAATTTTCTTAAGAAACAAACACACAAAAAACCCAAAAAATTCAGCTCACAAACGAAATCATAAATCCAAAGCCCTCATTTTCTCAAACCCTAGCAAAATCATCAAATCCCAAAGCCACAAGCCCAGAAAGTTCAAAACTAGAAAATCACCAAATCCCAAAAGCCACAAGCCACACTTCTTCAATCACCAAGCTCACATTGAAACCCAGAACCCGACCACCACACTTCTTAAATCACCACCCTAATTTGGTTAATCTTCAACCAAAGCGCCACCTTGAACCCATTTCAACTTTACTTGTTTTGCGTTGGGCCGCCTCCAGCCGTGCCATGACAGCAACCAAATCAATACAAGGCCGATCTGCAAGTCAAGAGTCAAGATCCAACTCAATAAAAGGCTGATCTGCCTCGTGATGGAGGTGGAGGACTGACCAGAGGGATGAGGAAGATGATGCGGCGGTGGAGGGCGTAGAGCTAAAGGTTGAAGCTCTCTGGTCTACAAATTATTTTTATTTTGATTTTTGGGGTTTCAAGGGAATAATGGTTTATTAGCTTTAAAATGGTTCAGATTTTGGTTTATCTCAAAAACAACTTGGATGTGGGCTTCGGCTATGTATGTGGGTTTTTGGAATTTGGTACAGATTAAGGTTATTTTCTTTCTACCAATGGTATTCTTTGTAGTTGGGTGTTCTTATTTGTTGAAGTTTCTTGTGAATATTGTTGTTTGCTGTGATGGGGTTTTGGGTGAGTGGAAAATGAGAGATTTTTTTTTTTTTTTTTTTTTTTTTTTTTTTGGGGTTTTAGGCTTTGTTTACGGTATGGTTTATGGGATTTTATTTATTTTTTTATTTTTGGAGTTCCTTTGGTTGCTTTAAAAATTTCCCACCAAATGGAAAACTAGAACTAATTCAGTTTGAGTCACAACTCGGATTTCTCACTTATATCGCCTTAAGTGCTTCAAAAATTCACGAAGTACACAAAGAACAAGTTTCCTACCAAAAAAATGAAAAGCAAAAAATATTTTTAATTAAATTATTAAATTAAATTAGATTAAATTAATTTTTTAATTTTAATTTTAATTTTTTGTTTAAATTTTCTGACATGATTTTAAAAAAATTAAAATGTTGACGTGGCATTTTAAAATGCCAAATAATTTTTTAAATATTATTTTAATGGACGCGTTAGCATCTAACATGCGAATAGCGCATTTCATTTGCCACGTATGATTTTTCTTTTAGTGGGTTGATGGCAAAGATCATTTTAAAAATGATTTTCTTTTTTTAGGGATGACATTTGTAATGAAATCAATTTTATGACCAAAATGAGAATTGACCCAAAATGTTGAGACTAAAAGTACATTTTCGCCATAAGAAAATGAGACTACGTGTGGCTTTATGTGGAGGAAAGTGAAAGAAAAGGAAAATAAGAAGATGAGGAAGAAGTGAACAAGTGGATGAGAAAAAAGAGAAAAAGAAAAAGGAAAATAAAGGTTTTGGGTTTGGATAATTAAAGCAACATGGAAGAAAATACAGGGATGAGACTGAGTGTGGCTTTATGTGGAGGAAAGTGAAAGAAAAGGAAAATAAGAAGATGAGGTAGAAGTGAACAAGTGGATGAGAAAAAAGAGAAAAAGAAAAAGGAAAAATAAAGGTTTTGGGTTTGGATAATTAAAGCAACATGGAAGAAAATATAGGGAGTAGGAACATAAATTATTTCACAATTTTTTTATTTTTTTTATTTTTTTATTTTTATTTTTACAGATGTGATGTAAAACAACGTGGAAGAAAATATAAGAAGTAAGAATGCAAATTATTTTACAACTTTTTTTCACAATTGTGATATTGCGAAGAACGTGGTGAAGAAAAAATTATGCATACATGTATAAGTGAAAAACAACCATCCATAGTTTGCCACATCAAAGACGTGGCAAAAAAGTTGTGAAATAGTTTAGTATTCCTAGAACAAGTCATTTAAAAGATAAGTGCTAATATAATTTTATTTTGTAGAGATTAATTCTACCAAAATGATTGAGTTTCAAATTTTAAGATAATAATTTTGTTTTCATTATGGAAAAGAGAAAAATTATTTTTACAACATTTTCACAAATATTTTATAATAAAATCTAAATAACAAGTTGTTATTGGTTGTTATGGATGAGCAAAAAAGTAATTTAAGTGATAAGTTCAAATTAAAACCAACTTACCACATAGGATTTATTGTAAAAGTGTAACGAAAATATTGTGAACATAACACTTCTTGAAAAGAGAAATGCTAAAGCCAAATATTTTTTTACAAAATCTTTTATTAAGAGAGTCAATTATTATTAACATGAAGTAATTATTATTAATATTATTCCTATTGTTAGTATTTGTAGGGTCAATTTTTATAGCCCAAGGCCAAAAAGTTTGGATTATAAGCCCAATAAACCCAAAACAATGAATTTGTAGAGAGTTGATGAAAAAACTAAACTGGTTGTGAATTAAATAATAGTTAACTATAGTATTAAAGGATGAACTAACATAAAAACACACTTGAAAACTAAACAAATTGATGTCCGAAGAGGTGTATTACTGAATAAAAGGTGAATACAGTTCTTAGAGCTATAGTCAAATTGTTCTCTTCCTTTTTTTCTTTTTTGTTCCGATCCCCTATTATCAGAGGCATCTTCTCTTTATATAGCACCCTCTCCCATTATCTTCATCGTCCACTTATTCTTCATCTAAGCATCCACTTGAGTACATGTCCCGTCAAGTATCTTCTTTAGCTCTCTGTGAGTGATGGTAATTGAGATTATACTGTTCAAGAGTCTTCTCCACATTAATACAGCCAGAAAAGCAGCTGCAGTGCATTTAATGTGGTAGTTGCAGCTTATCCTCTAGATATTTTTCCGTTCCTATCATCTCCATACATGCCTGAAGCCCATCCTTATCATCGAAATCGTTAGAAAGATTACTTAAACCTCCTAGGTATCTGTTTGACCAAGACTCTTTGTATCCGAAGAGAATGACCTCTTCGGACCACTGGTGATCTCTTCGGACTATACTCCTCATTCATTTCCAGGTATATTTCTTCCACATGGACTCATTCTCAAATATTTTCCTCTCTTTGGACACACAGTAAACTTCAAATAGGACCCTAGGCTCAATACATAAAGTTGTGCTTTTACCCCCCCCCCCCCCCCCCCAAAACAGTATTACTAAGAACTTTATACTAAATATGAGATAAACTCTTTTATATATACATTTTGTCATTTTTGATAATTTACAATTCAAATTACCATTTTTATAAATATTAGCTAAACACTCAACTTTAAAAAAAAATATTTTTTAACAATTTTTAGCAAATACTCTATTTTTTTTTAAATCTAAATTTTATGCCACACTTTTTAAAATCACCACTCTTTTAAAAGCACAATATCCAAAAATTAAACCAAACTCGTGAAAACAAGAGGTGGGTGTTTTTTATTACAACGATCAAATGGGAATGCAAAAGATGTGGTCCCATTGTAAGGAGCAAGTAGGCCACCATTACTCATGGCGCAGTTTCTAAGGTGGGAACCCGTTGGACAATTTTGCCCTTTATACCGTGTTCTTGCAATTTGACTTTTTCCCAACAAATTAAAAATATTAATGACCCAGTTCTCTTCATTAAATTATCCATATTTTAGAAATAATTAATTAATTCCTGTTTCTGGGTCCAGAAGAGACTAGATATATATCCTATTGCCAATGCCAGCAAAGCCATGACCTCACTTCTCTCTCTATATCAATAAATAATTGTATTCTTGTCCTCCAATAGTATTGGTCCAATACTAAAAGCGCCAACTGAATATCAATTGCACATTGTTTTTATATTGTTTTGCACATTTTCATACGCATCTACGATAATCGAAAGAAAGGCCAGAGAGAAGAAGTTTTGATAAAATATCTGTTAAAGCAGACAATGGAGTTGATGTTCATTCCATCCCCGAGTATTAGTCACCTCATACCAATGGTAGAGCTTGCAAAGCTATTAAAAGAACGAGACGACAGGCTCATGATCAAGATCTTCATAATGAAGCAACCATCTGACTCAAAGGTTAGTGCCTACATTGAATCACTTAATTCCTCAATCAGCAATCGTATCCAATTCATTGACCTCCCTTCTGAAGACGAACCCACCATTTCTTTCGATTTCTTTTCATTTATAGAAAGCAAAAAACCCCAACTTAAAGATGTTCTTTCTAAGCTTACTCTTGTCGAGTCAAGCTCTAATACATCTCGAGTAGCTGCAGTTGTCTTGGACATGTTCTGTACACCGATGATAGATGTGGCTAATGAATTTGGTATCCCTACATACATATACTACACCTCGGGTGCTAATTTTCTTGGCCTCATTTTTCATATTCAAACCCTTCATGATGAACACAACCAAGACATTGTTGCTTACAAAGACTCGAACACTGAGCTGATTCTGCCAAGTTTTGTCAACAAAGTCCCAGCTAAGGTCTTCCCTTATGGACTTTTTGATAACTCCATTTTCTTTATTAACCAAGTGAGACGGTTCAAAGAAACAAAGGGTATTATTATAAATACATTCATGGAACTTGAACCCTTCGCAATAAACTCCTATTTTAACGCCAAAACACCACTAGTTTACCCTGTGGGACCTATAATGAACCTGAAGGGCGAAACCCATGAGACCCAAGAGCCCCAAAATGGTTTTGATGTCATGAAGTGGCTTGACGATCAGCCTCTATCATCAGTGGTGTTCTTATGCTTTGGTAGTTTGAAAAAGACCAAGTTAAAGAGATAGCATATGCATTAGAGCATAGTGGCTGTCGTTTCCTATGGTCCCTACGTAAGCCACCACCAAGTGGTGGGATTGCAAGTCCAAGTGATTAAACGAACCTTGAGGAAATTCTGCCACAAGAGTTCATCCAACGAACACAAGGTATTGGTAAGGTTATTGGGTGGGCTCCAAAAGTGGCAATCTTGGCCCATTCAGCAATCGGAGGGTTTGTGTCGCATTGTGGGTGGAATTCTATGTTGGAGAGCCTTTGGTTTGGTGTGCCTATTGCCGCTTGGCCAATGTATGCTGAACAACAAATTAATGCTTTCGAGATGGTGAAAGAGTTGGGATTAGCTGTTGAGGTTAAAATGGATTACGATAATAGTAAGCAAATTATTGTAACAGCTAAGGAGATAGAGAGAGGTATAAGGGAAGTAATGGACCCCGATAATGAGATAAGGAAGAACGTGAAGGAAATTAAAGAAAAAAGTAGGAAAGCTTTGAGGGATGGTGGATCTTCGCACTCTTCATTGGATCCTCTGATTGCTGATTTGATGGGTAACATAGCTCATTGAGATCAATTTTCATGAAGCAAAGAAAACGATTATCTTTTTATTTTTGTGACAATGCAATGTTTATGGAGAATAAAAAAGCCCTTCCATATGATTTGTATACTATTTTTGTAAGAATTCTCATTTTTATTTATTTATAAATATAGTCTATTTATCACTTTTGTTAAGGACAATTGCTAGAAAGTCAGCCTTAGAGAAAGAATCCATCTACTATCGGCCCTGCCCAGTGTTGACCTCTTTAGTCTTGACATTCATGCTTAGAAATATCGAATGACTTAAACAATATGCTAAGATCTCAAGAAGAAAATATAAGGAAAAAAAAAACTTTATGTAAAATAAAACTAGCATTTAACCTTATGTTTATACATATGATGCATTTACATATAAACATAACTAAATTGGTATAAAAATTTTACTTTGTTTATATATAATGTTTATACATTTGAAAATATAAAATAGCTAATTATAAAATAAATATAAGTTTATTTGAAACAAATGTAAATAACGATGCATAAAATCATCAGTGAGTTGATCGTCCACACACACATCGAATGAGATACTTGAAGAACAAAGAAGATAAAAAACTTAAAAAGAGCACAGGTGGGGTGCCAGCCAAAGACCCTTTGAAAGTTAAATCAGTGATAGGAGAATCTCCTATAACACAAAAGTGTAAGAGCTAGAAAATTGCACGTACCTTGAAGAAGAGGTGGTCTGATGCTTATATAGTGGTATAGAGCTAACCAAGATCCCTTGAACGTTGGAGCTTTCCTTGTAAAGAAGATTTGGAGTTAAGGCTCTGGGATTTTAGGAATTTCTTTCCCATATAGGGAAGATGTGAACGTGTAGTGGGGTCTTTGGATATGATGTGCAAGTTATTTCCATGTTAGGACTCATGAGTGGAGAAAACGCAAAAGCTTATGGGACCCCGCATACTCAATCATCGATATGGTCCTTCATTCATTGGTATGTGAGTGGAGGGTTTGGTGTAAGGCAACCGTCAAGCACATACGCGAGCTACCCGACGGGTCTTCAAGAAGGGTGAGACATCGAACCGTCGGGACTTTATGGATTTTGAATGGAGGATTCATCCCGACAGGTCCATGGATGGTTGGTCCATTGGTGTGGGCACTTATCTTGATGATTCTAAGACAAGGTGCTCCAACCGACAGGCCAAGGTGTCCACTAGGACTTTCTTAGACAAAAATACCCCTATCAATACGTGATGACCATCAGGGCGGAATGTGTCGTATGGTGTTAGGGAAGGTACCTGATGACCCCTATAGACGTGATGACCGTTAGGACGGAGTGTATCGCATGGTGCCAGAGAAGGTACCTGACGACCCATTGATAAGTGACGACTGTCAGGGCAGAGTGTGTTGCGTGGTGCCACACTCCCTTTGTAACCGATGATGCTTTTGGTTATCAAAGACTCTTTTGGTGCACTCAGGATGCTTTTGATGACCGAAAATTCTAGGGTGTCAGAGAAATATTCTGGATGATGAAAATATTCCCTATCAGTAAAAGAAATGAAATAAATAAATTCGTTTAAATGATTAATTATTAAATTCTCAATTTTAGATTGTCTAACCACTATTTGTATAATAATAATAATAATAATAATAATAATACAATACAAGGAAAAAATATTCATAACAAATGTTATTAATTTTCTATTATTTTTACTGTACGTTGATTTAATGGTGTAGATGGGAATGAAACCTAAGATTTTTGTTTTAGAAGAAAATGAAACATAAGTTGAAGCCTAAGTCCAATATAAATATAAATTCTATTTTTGTTATTTATTTGCTTATTTAATTTTCTCCAAACCTTTCTTTTCCCTTGTCAAAGTCAAACCAAACCTTTCTTTTTCCTTTTTATTTTATTTTTGACTCCTCGAATTTTGCACTAATAACTCTTTTAGCCCAAAAATTAAAAAAAATATATGGACATGTAGCACAAAATTATACTCTAATTGAAAATCTAATTTGATTTTCTCTCAGTTTTGTCCTTAAATATATACTAGTGTGTAGCCTCGTGCATATGTATGAGTACAATTAAAAATAATCACAATTATATGGTTCAAATTATACATTTTTTTAGATGAGGTTTAAATTATACTTGATTTAGAATTTAATTGATTTTAGACTCTTTGGTTTTTGCACCTAGTTATTCATTTGCCACAAAAATTAAAAACTTAGATGGATTCGCAGAGAAAAAATTTGACACCAATTGAAATCCAGTTTAGAATCTAATTGGATTTGGACTCTTCGATTTTTGAACTCAATAATTCACTTGGCAAAAAATAAAAAATTAAATGGGACACGTGGCACAAAATTGAGAATCTAATTAAAATTAAATTGGATTTTCTCTAAGTTTTGGCTATACACACACACACACTAGCTTATAACTTGTTCTTATGCATAGGAACATTAAAGAATAGTGATTAAAAAGGACTTAAAGTCAATAAAAATTAAATTTTTGAAGTTGCAAAATTCCTAAAGTGACACAAATCCATCAGTATTCCAAATAAGAGAATCAAAACTAAATGGGAATTTGTAAAGAGAGAGAGATAGATAAACCTTAGTGAGAATGATTTAAAAAAAAAAAAGGAAACAAACAAACAAATCTAGAGATAATAATTGAACATAAAGAACTATTTACTTAGAGAGAGAGAGGAAGGGACCTAAGGTAGATAATATATGATGGCGTAGTGAATACAATGAGCTTCACTAAAATCTTTGAGTAATAACTAAGTTACTTGCTTTGATTTTTTTCCCTAAAACTTCATCAATAATTTCATGGTTTCCATTAACAAGAGAGAATTCAAATGTTTTATCTTTTGTGACAATCCAATTTCTACATGGCATTATTTATATAGTTTTTGATATAAACTCTTAGGGTTCATAGCATTTGTATATTTTTTTATATAAACTATTCGAGTTTTACACCAATAACTTACTTGGCCCAAAAATTTTAAAAAAAAAATTAAATAAGATACATAGCGCAAATTTGAGAATCCAATTGAAATCTATTAAGGTTTTAGACCCAAGTTATCACCAATTGAAACAGAGCTCTTTAGAAAAAGCTAAAATATGTGTAGACTATAGAGAGTAGAATATTAATATAGAATGTAACACCCCAACCTTTAGGGAAAAACAAGGTGAGATTTTTGAAGACCACACGTGTGAATCCCACCTACCCCTGTTCTCCCAACCACAAATTCTTGGTAAATTTCTCTCTCCCTCTTCACCGGCTAGTGAAGGGATGCCCATTTTTCTTTCACACTTAAACACAAATTAACATACAAACACATCCCTCTATCTCTATCTTCCTCTCATCAAATCTCTATTCTTTCTCTTGGCCTTTTGGTTTCTTGCCATGAGATATTCGGCTATCAACCTACCCTCCAAGATTTTTGCCTTCTCCCAACATGATTCTAAGGTAATTTTCCTTTACCCATTTTCCAATTCCCTTGGGTATTTATTCTATATTGTTGGATGGATCCTTGATGTTATGGGATTTTGATTTATGTGGAAGTTTGGGGTTAATTTTTGAAATAAGATGTTAAGGACTCTTTTTTCACGCCACATGGCATTACTTCATTGGCAACCAACACCACATCAACATATTAATTAATTTTGGGTAAATCTCCTTTAAAGCCAAAAATAAGCTTATATCTTATCCAACTATATGAATTAGGCTCATATAGCCCACAAGATCCTTACTTCAAAAGGCAGATTCATGGTCCACATTTCCTCTTCATCAATTGGGATCATAACTCACAACATCATTAACATCAACATATGGATCGGGCTCAAGCAATGAATCAAAGCTCACGGCCCATATTACCTCTCTCATATCCATGGAAATCAACTTCTCCAACAAAAGCCCATATTTATACAAAATGACAACAAAGCCTAAGGTACGTCATCTCATCTTTGGCTTATGATCCAAACTCATGAGTCTCTTTGGGAAACTTTGGGAATCGTGGTTTGGAGGGCCAAGAGGAATGTTCAGTAAAGCTCCAGCGGTTTAAAGTTGATAAAAGAAATATGTTGCTTGGTGTGTCTTCTCCAACTCCCTAAAATCTAACGATTCAGTATGTAGCAGGTAACATATGGACCATATGGTAAACCTTTCTTATCACATAGTACTCAAAATGATAAAACTCTCCATTGCTCTTTTTCTAAAACTTAATATTCATCATATGAAAAACACTCAAAAACTCCAGCCATCTAAATGCGGACCAAATAACTGTTCATTCAATCTTCAGCTGTTTCTATACGAATTTGGAAACCCAATTATATTATTCCACATAAACTATATTACTATTGTTAGATAAAATCTAACTTAAACATATGGCTAAATCTAATTGGCTATCTTTAATCTTCAAATATAAAATAGTCATAATATCTTTAACACCCAGCTGCCATCTGCCATAATCAAACCAAATATTCCCTTGCCAGTTGCCAGAGTAGAGTATTAAATGCTACTAAAAATGTATTGATCGTCAAGATTAAGTCACAACACAATGAGATCTTGACTAGAATCTTGGACCAAAAATATAAATACCTAAAAAATGAAACTTTTCCAGTAGAACACCAGCAATGTGTTCAGTACTTGACACTTGGTTGAAAGCGATATCACCAGCCATTTAATACTCAAACCCCAACATCCAGCTACTATACCCAAAATAGCAAGATATCCTTAAAAGAGATCTTACCATTTTCAGCCAAATCTATGAAATAAATGCTGAATATTCTCTCCAGCAGCCAGACATAATCCAGCTAACCTCATCCACTTCAACCCCAAGCAATAGCTGTCTTATGATAGCTAACACAGCAGCCTTCACATCACAGAATTTCCTTATTTGGCTAAAAGCTAAAAGCAACCAAATAAACTATCTAGTTTTTACTAAAATCCTTTCATTTTTTGCTGGTCTTTCCTCTAGTTGATATTGCCCAAAATAGCAAAAACCCCTTAAAGTTGAACATACCATTTTTGGCCAAATCCTAGGATGGATTTTCTGAAGATTTATTGCTATTTGGGATAGATTTTGGCTGAGATTCTTTGCTAAATACTCCCTTAAACTCAGCTATAAATAGTGCCCCTCATCAACACACCAAAGCACACCAATAGAGAAAAACAACTCTCTCATAAACTTTTCTATTTGCTCTCTCCCTCTAATTATCTTCTTAAACTCTTAATGAGGTTCCAAGCTTCTGAGTTCTAAGTTTCTAAATTAGAAACTAAGCTCTTCAGCCATTAGCAAACAAATGCCCTCATATCACTACTCGTAAGCCTTTATCCATCCTCTAGTAGAAAATCTCAGTAACATTGCTAAACAAACTACAACACCATTGCTTTTCTTATGCTCATTCTCTCACTCTCCACATTCAGAAAATACATCTATCTTGCTGCCCATATCCTTTAAACACATCTCCCTCTTCACTTCTCTTACAAAACCTCTTCTCTTACAAAATCTTTCCTCTTGGAAAGCAATACAAGGCATCACTATAACTACTTTAGCAACTATAATCTCATATCTTCCATATCTCTCATACTTCCATGTATCTTACAAATTACAAATACTACATCCCACAAAACATCTATATCTTTTACTATCTCTATATTTCTCAAGAGATATCAAACACTTATACTAAAAGCCCTTCTCATGGAAGGCATAAACTTCTAATACTAAAACCTTTCTCCTAGAAGGCACAAATACTTCTTACAAAAGCCCTTCTCATGAAAGGCATAAACCTATCTTACAAAAACCCTTCCCATGGAAGGCAATACTATTTATAGCTTCACAATAACTAAAAGAGTATATTAAGGGGAAATTCATTTAAGTGCATGATGAAGGGAACAAAATTAACCAGCCTCTATCTCCCTTTAGTTGCACCCATTTTTCCCCCTTCAATCTTGAAGTAATCATGGCAAACTGCCTCTCCACCACTGGAGTCATCCCACTAGAATGCTATCAACTCACTGATGCTATATAGCCAGAGCTACAAACCATACAAAGATAAGTCACCACATTTCCATATATCTAAATTTACATTATTGAATACATGATTACTTCACCTTTAAATACATATTACTCTATTTCAATTACTATTACAACTAGTAATCAAAGCTATTATATCAAACACATATTATTTATTATTTCAACAATTATTTTGATTCTTAGACTTTGGGCTTTACTCATTTTGTAGGTCTAAAAATACACCAGAAGCCATTGGATTATGCTGCCCAATGTCGAGTTCTGAACGCAACTCCACATACAAACTTGGGTCTAGCAAGGTTACCCCTCCAGCGAACAACACGCAGCTACGCACTAAAAAACGGCCCCTAGCAATTGGCGACTCCATTGGGGAGTTGTAAGTATCGCCATATACTGCCTCCAAAGTCTAGAATCACATATCATAAAGGAGACTTCAACTCCAATAGATCAAATACTCAAAATCTCTTGATCTAGTAGCTCATGGCGTTGAGTCAACAATATTATCTCATATTTATCCAAGGATATGCTAATCCACATGTCTCTCTACCATTCAACCAGCTCCAAGACTTGCAACATGCTTATTACGAGCTTATTGACTACATAAAAGAAGCTCTTCCATCATTCCAGCCATAAAGGACCTCAACAGCAGAAACCCTTTTACCATTGGAGATCTTCACTATTATTTGTCATTCTAGCCACAGAGGGTCTCATTACTAGAAACCCCTCCTTTTGCTGGAAAAGTTCACAATTATCTGTCATTCCAGCCATAGAGGGCTTTAGCAGTAGAAACCCCTCTAACCACACTGGAGATCTTCATTATTATCTATTATTCCAGTTTTAGGGGGCCTTAACAACAGAAATCCCTTTTAGCGCTGAAGATCTTCACTATTATCAGTCATTCCAGTCACAGATGGCCTCAGTAGTTGAATCCCCCCTTACTGCTGGATATCTTCACTATCTATCATTCGAGCCATAGAGGACCTCAGCAGTAGAAACCCCTCTTATCACTAGAGACTTCACTGTTATCTGTTATTCCAGCCATAGAAGACCTCATTAGTAGAAACCCTTCTTTTGTTGGAAGAGTTCACAATTATCAGTCATTCCAGCCACAGAGGGCCCCAACAGCAGAAACTCCTCGTACCACTGGAGATCTTCACTATTATCTGTTATTCCAGCCATAGAGGGCCTTAACAGCAACCCCTCTTAGCGCTAGAGACCTTTACTATTATCATTCATTCTAGTCACAGAGGGCCTCAGCAGTTGAAACCCCTCTTACTGTTGGAAATCTTCACTACTATCCGTCATTCCAACCACGAAGGGCCTTAGAAGAAAAAACACCTCTTACTACTAGAGATCTTCACTATTATCTATCATTCTAGCCATAAAGGGCCTTAGCAGCAGAAAACCCCTCTTACCATTTGAGATCTTCACTATTATCTTTTATTCTATCTATAGAGGGTCTAAACAGTAAAAACCCCTCTTACCACTGGATATCTTCACTATTATCTGTCATTTCCAGCCATAGAGGGCCTCAACAGTATAAGCCCCCTCTTACCACTGGAGATCTTCATTATTATTTGTCATTCCAGCCACAAAGGGTCTGGACAATAGGGTTTCCTTGCATTTTGAAATGTCTTTGGCATATGTGGGTTTGAGTATAGTGTTAACTATGAATTTGTGCAAGTGATGTGAGCATGTGCTTTTGCATACCAAGTGTTTGATTATTTATCTCTATGAGTTATGAGTTTTGGTTTCTTGATTTATTGTTGTGGTAATTGTTTATATGAGATAAAGGGTTTCATTCCATGTTTTTAATATGCTTTAAAATTTGGTTTAAATGTGAATAAAGTCTCAAAGCATTTGGGTTAGTATTAAAACTATAACAATTTTCTTTTGGGAATCTAAATTTGTCATAGACAGATTTGAGTCAGTTTACATGATTTTTAATAAATTATAGAAAATTTATTTTGAGCTGAATTTTTAATGGTACATACTACACTTATAAGAGCTTATCCCTACTTAATTTCAAGTTAATCAAATAAATTTTCATGGACCAAACGATTTTTACAATAGGGCTTACCTGTGTATTATATCTGAAAGTATGACGAGTATGTTGGGACTTTGTTGAATTTACTTGAAACCTTCGTTAAATGGGTTAGCTTGTGAAATTCCTGCATTTTCATCGACATGTGTTTTACTTAGTTAATTTTAATAATGGTTTGGTTTAATCACTTGCAATGGTGTATTAAAATGCTTTGGTTGTGTTATGGTCCTTTGGATCTCTTGTATGCTTGTTTGATGTCCCTTGGGAATTAGTGCCTTGGGATAGTCAAGTTAGGCTTTAGACCCTCGATTTGATTTTAGGGGACCATTTTCGATCTATAGAGACAAGTTTAAAGGTACTTTGTGATAGGCCTTGTTATTGATAGGCTTGATCATTTTGTTTCTAGGTTTCGAGATTCTTGGTGATGGACCTAGTAATTGGATTGCTTGCTTAGGTGGTGGTGCCCGGTTGAGGTAAACTTGGTTGGCCTTCCGAGGTAAGTAGCTTTTTAATGGGATTTTTGGAAAATAATCATGTTGCATAAACGTTATTTTTGGGTCAAACACATTTTGAAAAATTATTTCGAGAACTATGTTTTTCTAAAGAGTGTTGTGTTGTGATATTATATATGATTCTATATGAAAGTGCATCATATTTCTTATTGCATATGGGGAAATGCATGATTTGTTAGCATGGAAAAGACTAGCATCTTTGATTAAATTCTTGAGAGTGGATTTATTGCACTATTTGCAAAATTTCAAGATGCTTTGATAATTGGGAAAATTGATACAAAATCTTCTTGACAAGAAATGAGTTTGAAGGCTTTGAAAAGCTTGTGAATATCTTTGGATATTAAAGGTTTTGTGAAACTACTTGGAAATGAACTATGTTTTGAATTCATGTAATCTGTGAGCTCTTTATGTTTTACCCTTGTGCCATGACGTGTGATTACCCGGTAATTACCTAGCTAGATACTATAGTCTATGTAACATTGGTATCTTATCACCCGTCTTTATGATGGTTATTGAGTTCCGTCTTTGTGACCAACGATGAGTTTTGTCTTTGTGACGGCAGAATATTTCCATCTTTGTGACAACATATAAGATTCGTCTTTGTGATGGCGTTGAGTTTCGTCTTTATGACGGCAGATTAGTTTTGGCTGTGTGTCGGTGATGAGTTCTATCTTTGTGATGGCATTGTCACGTGGCCTTGGGTTGGATTTTCAGGTTTTGGAATGATTTTTTGATAGCTCACAGTATATAGTATGTAGTTTCATGTTGAGATATTTTGAGAAAGCTTTGTGCTACATAGTTTTAATTATTCTTGTCATTTTACCAATAAAAATGACTTTGTTGGATTTTCATTGAAATTCTCAAAGTAGAACATGTTTTGTAAAATTCTCATTATCATGAGACTTGCATTTCCCCCACCCCCATTAATTATGCTACTTACTGGGCTTTAGCTCATCCCAATCTTCAATAGTTTTACAGATAAATTAGCTACACATCGGGCATGTAGCTTAATTTATTGGTGGTGATTGGAGTGCTATATTAAATTGGGAGACTTGGACTATAAATGGCTGGTGACTCAATCTTGCAAAATTTAACAAGGTAATAATTAATTCTATTGGAGGTTGGGTACTTGAGGTTTGTTAGCCTTAAGCGTGGTAGGCCTAGCCTCAATGTTGAGGTTGTGTATTCTAGAAGGGATCGTGGTTTTGTGTTATCCATTTGGAGTTTGAAATATATTCATGTATTATTGATTTGAGTTATTGTTTGTAAATGTGTTATAGAACTCTGACTTGTAATATGAACATTTTAGTATGGCTATTTATTCTTATCATGTGTCAAGGAGAAGAAAAGAAACAAAAAATAAAAAACAAAAAATAAATCTCCTATGTTCTCACTTTTAATAATTCTTCTCTCACGCTTTGGTTCCTTTTGGGTTTGGGGCGTGACATAGAAGCATTGTGATTTTGATCCAAACTAATAAAAAGTGTTGAAGCATTGAAATTAGTTGTACTTGCCAAACAATTTGACACGAAATGCCCTGGAATCCATAGATGCATGATTTTAGTAGACTTTTTGCTCATCTATTGAATTATCTGTGTGGACTGCTTTGTTCACGTGTATATATATATATATATATATTTTTTTTTTTTTCTTTTATTGCAGTAGACAGGTATTTTGAATTGTAACTAAAGATATTATGAAAACTTGAGCAAGATCTCCGAATTCATGGAGAAAAAAGAAATCTATAAAAGAGTTCCATTGTTAATTCAACCACCTCAATCAGAGCAAGATCGAAAGAAAGTACAAAGTAGAAGAAAAAAATAATTAATTACTTAAACGTTAAAAAGCATCAAATTTATCTGAGGTCCCTATATCATTTTGAACACATTTAGCATTCATTGTGGGTGAAATTCTATTCTAGAGAGCATTTGGTTTGGTGTTTCAATTGCTACATGGATATTACGTGGCTAATTTTTATTTAATTTTATTATTTAAGATTTTATTAGGAGTTAGGGTAATTAGATAATAATGATAGGATAGATTGTTAGCTTAGTATTTGAAGAAATCTTATTTACTTGGAGTAAATAAAGATTATGTTTCTTTTGAATTTAAATGTTTGCTTTATCTTGTAAAGTCATCTATTTATATGCCTTGATATTATTGTTGAGTGTGAAAGCTCAAAAAGTGTGAAACACAATAACTTGTTTAGACCCTCAATATTAAAAACACGGCTTAATTGCTTTTACTCTAACTTATCTAAGTGTAGAACAAAAGTAAATGACACGCAAAAACAAGAACTACACTTTAAGCCATAACCACAAGCAAGCAACAATAAATATAAAGATTAACGAGGAAGGGAAGAGAGATGCAAACACAAGATAATACCGAGACATGTTATTGAAGAGGAAACCGAAGAACTTGGTGAAAAACCTTTCCGCGACCCTCCAAGTCGAAATTGATCCACTAGTAAATAAGTTGGAGTACACGAATATCAAAAAAACCCTCCAAGACTAATCTACCCAATGTACTTGAGCCCTCCAAGTTCCAGCTACCAACTGACTTCTCAAAATCTTGTCTTCACTAGTTATTCGGATCCCGTAATACCGCCCAATTGCATCCGCCAAGCCTCACTAGCTTTTTTTGGCAAATCCCTCCCAAGCTCCAAAACACTCTCTACACTCTGAATATGTGTGGGTTTTGTTTGGGTACAAATATCCTCTCAAGGTATAACAATGAGAGAGGGAAGGAGAAGAGAATACAAGAATTTCTCACTTAAGGATGGGTAGCTCTCTCTCTAAAAGGTAGGTATGTTGTAGAAACCTCTCTAGGGTTTTCTTTTGAATAGTCTCCTTACAATTTTGTAGGTAATAAGGGTATATATAATATGGGTGAAGGGTATAAGAGTTACACTTAAAATCTCAGTTGTTAATGCATTTCACAGGTCATCTCGCAAGTTGGCCAAGTAGCAAATGAGTCGCAAAACTCATTGACTCTTGAACTTCTAGCATGTGCTCCTCATATGACCTTCGCGGGTTGCACCACTTGCGAGCCAAGTCGTGAGATCAACTTCCTAAGCAAACTTCACCAACTTAATACTAAACCTATTACAAATAAATCCCACAAAATACAAGAAAATAAATTAATGAAATTACAACACTTTTTGTCATGGAATAAAGCCAACACAAATGTTATGTGAAAAACCATAACTTAACAATCTCCTCCTTTGGCTATTCATGACAAAAACACTCTATAACAAACTTTAGACTTGAACGTGAGTTTAGGAACAATGGAAAAACTCACTCACACCTAGGGTTTCAGAAAGAAAACCTTCTGAAGCTCTCTAAGGTTAGGTTTTTCTTTTTCCACCTCCTTGTTTAAATAGGAGCTCAATGGGCTCTCCTATTCCAATAAGGATTATACAAACCCATAAACAAGTAACCTTTTAGAATAAAAACGTTTTTGGCTATAGTCTAAGTCTCATAAGCTCGATAGATCGAGACATGTGTCGAGCTTTAATAAATTTTGACAAATCGAGCTTCTGTCGATGAGGTATTGAGACATGTAGATTGCACTTTTCTTGAGCAGTTCTTGAGTAATCTTCATGTCTTCAATGTAAGCACTTGTATTGATCATCTAGAACCTACTTAGATTTACCCAAATACAAGTAAAGTGCATTTTATCAAAGGATATGCCAATTACATAAAAATATGTCCCTTACAAGTACCTTCCCTTTACCACTCACCAGCACGGACCTATTGTCCCATCATAGACACATTTAGTGCCTTCCGTCATAGAAGTGTAGGAACTAAACTCCTCTTGAATGAACCATTATGTCTTGTGCAAGCCAAGTCAACTACCCATCCTTTCACTTTTGTCACCAAGTGTGCCTTACACACCACCGCTGCAATGATCTCTTTGGTTTGCACCACATTTGCCTTATTTGATGTTAAGCCTTTGTTGTTGTTCTTATTGTTGTTGAAGTTGCCTCTTGCCCTACATGTTGCCACATAATGACCTACCTTGCCACAAATAATAAAATGACCCTTTTTCTTTCGGATTTCAGGATTTGGGCTATTTTTATTATGAAATTTTCCTTTTCCCTTGAAATCATGTTTCTTATTATGTTGTGGAGGTCTAGAGGGTCCTCCCTTGACAACATTAGCCTTGGAAGTAAATTCCTTAGCTCTAGAAACTTTTTCCAACATCCTATTTGTTTCTTCAATTTGAATATCAATGATAGTTTGTTGAAGATTCAAATAGGTTCTATGGTGGCTATACCGGTGTTTATACTCTTTCCAAGAGTCCGACAACTTAAACATAAGGCCATTGGCCACAAACCTTTCGGGTAAAACATCACTCTCTTTAGCTAGGTTGGATACTAATTTTTAAAAATCTTCAATTTGGCTAGAGACACTTTTTTCCTCAACCATTTGAAAGGGCATAAATTTAGCCGCAGCAAACTTTCTAGCACCCTCATCCTCAAATCCATAACGGCCATCAAGTTCATCTCTTAAATCTTTAGTACAAGTAAAATGACAATGATTTTCAAACAATTTGTTAGATAAACCACACTTAATAGTATGAACACATAATTTATTGGCTCTTTCCCACTTTGCTATATTTTTAGGAACATCTTTGGGTTTAGGCTCATAAAGAACCCGGTCAATTTTGGTAAATTCCAAGATGGGCAAAACCCTTTCTTTCCAACATTTAAAATTATTTCTTTCAAAAGCCTCAAGCCTTGTAATTTCTGAAATGACCTAAAGAGAATCAACAACTTGTTTCTTCTTTTTTGAAAAAACAAAACTCAACCTTTAAGATTGTTGGAAAATATGGCTAAATAAACAAGTTTTGATTCAACAATATATACCCTAAAAAATTAGCAATGGCAAAAATAAATAGATAGAATTAGAAATATCTCACAAACTATAGAATCATGCAAATTGCGTTGTCCTTAAAGGTTGATTGGTGTCATCTAGAGTAAAACTTGGTGCGTTAGGCTCTCTTGCCCGAACAACCCCCCAGGATTAGACTATGTTATTCTTAAAAACAATAATTAATAAATTAATTAAATATCATTACATTCAACATGTCATATAAATGATAAAATTCAAATAAATTTGAAAATACCATAAAATTAGAGAACAATGGAGATATTACCTCAATGATGCTTCAAATTAATCTCATAACGTTAGAAGCAAATTACCATCAATTCATACATGTTTTTAGATGGCGGGGTTGAGGCATGGACCAAGTCATTGTCTTGAGACGATACACGCGTCTACGGGGTTTCTAGTATAGTGGACTAAAATATTGTGCGTGTCGCCCATGGGATACAATAACCTAGCCACCTTCGTTAATTATTCTTACAAGCCTACATCACTTATAGGATAGGAAGCTTTCAATAGTCCTTTCTTTACCCATATTAAAATATATAAAAATACTAATATATCTAAATATATTTTAACAACAAATGTTTGAAAGGGAGTAATAATCTGTTGGAGTGTAAAAACTACTAATCAAATAATTGTATTCATCTAAGAGAAAAAGACCATAGCTATTAAACCAAAGGAACATATATCTATTGAATGTTCAAATAGTGTGTAAAACACCTTGAACGTTTAGACCCCCAAATTACAAATTACCAATTCAAGCTTATTATCAAATAATGTATGTGCAGAATATGAAAATAAGTTAAAACAGAATTGATAAAACAATCTAAACCATAATTAATCACAACCACAGCAGTAATTAAAAGGAAAATATTAAAGGAAGAGAGATGCAAATACAAAGACAACACAACAATGTGTTATCGAAGAGGAAACCAAAGTCCTCGGCATAAAACCTCTCTGCTGCCTTCCAAGCGATCAATAATCCACTAGAGAATGAAGTTGGGATACATGAACAGCAGAAGACCCTCCAAGCCTAATCTACCCAATGTACCTAATCCCTCCAAGCTTCTTACTCCAACGAGGTTACACCGAACCTTTGTCTTCTCTAGCTTACCGGATTCTGCTATAGCCCATAGCATCAACCAATATCAATTGGTCCCTTCCTAGCTACTTCCCAAGCACTAAATAACTTTCTCACAAATATGGGTATGGTGAGATAAGGATTTGGCTAATGTACCTCTCAAGGATGTAACAATGGAAAGGGTGAGAGTAAAGGAATTTGGAGAATCAAAGTATGAAGATTTTGGATGAGTCAATCTTATTTTTCTCTAGGGTTTCTTTCTCAAAATTCTGTCTGGAAGCTCTCTACAATACGTGGGTATAAGGGGTATTTATATTAGTGTGTGTTTTGAATGCAAAAGGTTAGTTTTTTCCAAACAGAGTGGTCTGGCGACTTGACCTCGTGACTTAACTAAGTCACGAGTCTGAGTCATGAGCTAACTGCTTGACCAGACTGGAAGTTTTGTCCTGTAGTGCTCTAGCTGGTGTGACTCTTCAGCTCCTCTACATGCTTCACACGTGTGCTTCCTTTGGCGACTTGCCAGCCTCGAGCCAGTCACGAGATCCAATCATGAGGCCCTGCTTGAGTGCACACTCTTGAGCTTTTCTTCACACTCTTTCGGACACTCCCTTACATGATTCCCACCTAAATATAGGGTTTCTAAATGCTAAATTACAAGCAAATTGGCACGGAATAAAGCCAACAAAATGGTTGATTAAATTCAACCTTACATCTATATATATTCAAATCTTTGTTTTTTTCTTTCAGTCTCTTTTTTTTTTTTTTTTATCAGTTTTTCCGTCTCTTCATATATGGCCTGAAAAGATGGCCTATAATTAAAGTAAAAATATATTGCATTTAACATAAATTTTTTTTAATGAAGATAAATTCTCTTTATTGCTATTGACTAATAGTAAATTACCTGCTAACATTAGGACTACAAAAAAAAACTCCTATAGTCGCGTTTTTAAAACGAGGCTATAGCTCCTAAAAACGTGGCTATAGGACAATTCGGCCTATAGCCGCGTTTTCAGCTATGGCCTAAAACCCGTAACTATAGGCCTGAGGGGTCTATAGCTGCATTTTTACAAATGCGGCTATAAGCAAGGACCAATGGCCGCGTTTTTAGAAACACGGCTATAGGACGTACTCTAGTCATGTTTACAAAAGGTGGCTATAGGGGACAGCTATAGCCATGTTTTTAAAAAACACGACTATATATATATATATATATATATATATTTTTTGGGGCTAGATGGCAAATGCCTGTCTACAAACGCTGCTACAACTGAGATGCATTCTAATCAAACACATGCGGTGAATACAAGCACAAAGCCTTAGAGTAATTAGCATTTTAATATGTTTGTAGTATCTCCATGTAGCACAACCAATTTAATAGAACAAATAAAAATTATCACACCGCATGGTACCGTAGTAGAGTAATAACCTCAGCAACTAGGAGCCACATTACATTTTATTCCTCCAAATATTAGCTTTATTCACCACCAGTCCCCATTACATTTTACACAAGAAGAGCCTCAAAACCCTATAATCAAATTGATACCATCTAAAAGAAACCCAAATTTATATAAAAACAAATTGATACCCATATTAATATTTATTAAAAAAGCATAGACGAATTACAAAAATAAAAATAAATTGACCCATTAAATGCATGAATGATACAAGGATTTGCTCCATCAAAGACACCAAATAAAATGAACTTCACAACTTCTACGGAGAAAATGGGCTTTTGCCCTTTTTTAATAAAAAATCTAACATTTTGCCTCATTTTTCAAACTAATTAGGGAAATACCTCTATTTTGAAACTCGATTTTCTAAATATCTAGTTTCAATTTAAAACTCGATTTTTGAACAATCGAGTTATAACAAACTGAAAATTTAAAAAAAAAAATTATTTTCTGGAACTCGAGTTTATGGAACTCGATTTCCATTCAAGGAACTCGAGTTCCTTGAAAAAATTCAAGTGGAACTCAAGTTCCAAAAAAAAAAAAAAAAAAATATATATATATATATATATATAAGTCCACGTTCGCTATAACTCGATGTTCCAAAAATCAAGTTATAAATTTGAAACTTGATTTTTAGAAAATCGAGTTTCAAAACATAGGCATTTTCCTAATTAATTTGGAAAAATGAACAAAATGCTGAATTTTTTGTGTGAAATAAGCATTTGCCCATTTTGGCCCAACTTCTGCCTTAATGTTCCACTATGACGGGGAGAAGATTGCAAGGCACGCCTAGAATTTTGTATCCAAGGATGAGAAAGCAGTGTTTTCGCATCAGGCCTTTGCCTAGCGTCCTGAAATATGTAACTAAATGTCAGAAAACATATTTACCAATTAATCACACATCATCTAGTCATTCAGTCTAATCAACTAATTGTATTCCGGTTTGCACATATATATCTCAACAGTCCATAGACCTCAACAAAAATTAACAAAAGAAATTGATTCCGCAACCTTCAAGAAAAAACAAAGGGACTGTTAGAAAAGATCCTTCAATTATACAAGAAACACGCTAGTTGTGGCTATCATTTAAGGCCATAGGACATATAATTTGTATATAAACAAAAAGGTTAAATGGATCCACCCTTCGAAAGGTGTCAACCATGCATTTTTGGCATTCTTTAAACCCACCATATATATTTAAACTAACAACTTTATGCCAGGAACTTATAGATGAACAGTAGTGTATACCTCAACCCTTCTGTATAAAGATTAAGACTTCTTACAATACTAAATTTTGTTAAACGTATCAAGTAAAACCAATGACCAGTCAATTAACAAGCAAATGCTTTACCACTGAGCTACTGAGGAACAATGAGAGATTAGATATCATAGATTTCGATTCTTGTTCTCAACCCATGAACAATATGAGCTTGAAGTTCCCGAAGTTACAGGTATTGTGTTGGATAACAGACTGATATTGAGGGTTCAAAAGTCTTTTACTTCTTAAATTGGTAACGGGCATTACGATGTTTTCATAGTATAAAGATTCAAGTGTAACATAACCCTGCATGATGTAATTTTACAAATATAAATTTCAAATATGGCAGCACTGTCAGAACCTAGTAAAACATGTCTTCATGAGGAACAAAATGAATGCAGCCCACAAATTTTATATAGTTTAATATTGTATTAGGAAATTCCAAATCACTAAATTCAAGCAGAACCATTGTCCCTTAGGTTTCAGATAAAATACAAATCAATTGACGGGACCAACTTCTTTGTTTTATTGTCTTGTATCTTTACTTTATTGCCCGAGGCATAATGAACTTGAGCTTTCTCAGGTTATTGGTTTAGGGAATGTATAATAATTTAACTAATGTGTCTAAATGATTGCTTGCTCATTACTTTTATCTCTATTTATGGAGTGGAAATGATCCTATCCTATTCAAATTTTATAAATTTAAAGATGTATAATTTACCATGCTATTCAAAATTTTAAATGATATGGTAATCCGTTTATTATTAGATCCAAAATATAAAATTTGAACCATAAAATAGACAATATAGTGGACAAGATTAGAGAAGATCCCATTACGTATAGGCCTTGCTTTACAATGATATACCAATAGTACTAGACCATGTAACTTGTTTATTTTTTTAGAGGAACTAGAATATGTACCTTGATAAGCCTCTTTCTTGAAGATCTATACTTAATCCAATGTACAAAGCTAAATGGGAATTCTAATGCTATTAAATCAAGCAGGTAATAGAAAAATGTAATGGATAAAATATATAATTAAAAAAATATATTTTTAGTCTCTTGACTAGCATTATGACACAATATAAAATTAAAAAAAAAATCATGTGTAAATAGAAAAAAAAACAACAATAACAAAATACACTTTGAAACAAAAGAACAAAAATTGCTATGAATTACATGACGAAGGCATATCATCATATAAGATCAAGTTTCTATAATAATAAAAATAGATTATAAAATAATTTAAATTAAATAATGCAACTTATTTTAAATTTTTTGAAACTTTTGTTATTGAATTTTAATTGGAGTAATACTTCAATTTTTCTAAAACTTTAGTGATAAAATGTTATTTAAAGAAAAATATGTAAGTACATATATAGTTTTAATGTACTTATAAAGAGTTATATGACAAAATTATGTCATAGATTTTATTCAAAAAATAATGAAAAAATTATGTCATATAAATAACTTTGTAACACTTACATTGAGTGATTAGCCATATAGAGCAACCATAGCATGTAAGACCTAAATTTAAGGTAGATTATTAAAATAAATAATAAAACTTCTTTTAAATTTCTAGAAACTCTTGATAGTAAAATTTTGATCATAGTAGTATTTTTCAAACTTTTTGAAACTTTTACTATAGAGTTTCGCATATATCAATTATGTTGACTATTTTAATGTACTTGATGTGTGTCACATTACATAAGAAGAAAAATATGAGAAGAATAATAATTAAAAAAATGAGAAGACATCCATTTGGCACCATCACAATTTTAAAACATATTTCTATCATGGCAATTTCCTGGCATCTTCCTTCATCCAACAAGTCAAAGTCAAGTAAAAGGCAAATTTCCTGGCACATTTCTTGACTAAATTCAAGAATAAAAGACCCAAATTTCAAAAAAATTTATACAAAAGTAGAAGGCAAGCAAGGTATATTTAATTATTTACTTTAAAAAATGTACAGATCAAGAGCAAGAGTGTAAAATCTTGCTTTCTTGGATAAAGACTCTCTTGAAGGTGTCTTTGTTTTAAGTTAATGTATAAAACGATGTAGTTTTATGTTATAAGGAGAGAAAAATATTAAATGTGTTTGGTAGGGTTTGAACTTGGGCATCATATTATTCCATGCATGTCTTACCACTAAACTAGTGTAATTCTATATAAAAATTTTATAAATAATAATATTTTATATTTTATAAACCATCGTATTTTTGTGTTATAAGGAGAGTAAAAATTAAAATGTTTTAGTGGGGTTCGAACCTGGGCAAAATATTATCACATGCGTGTCTTACCACTAAACTAGTGTAATTCTACATAAATATTTTATACATAAATATTTTATATATAGTAATATTTTATATTTTATAAAACAACTTAGTTTTGTGTTATAAGGAGAGTAAAAATTAAAATGTTTTTAGTGGGGTTCGAACCTGGGCAAAATATTACCACATGCGTGTCTTACGACTAAACTAGTGTAATTACACAAAAATATTTTATACATAAATATTTTATATATAGTAATATTTTATATTTTATAAAATGACGTAGTTTTGTGTTATAAGGAGAGTAAAAATTGAAATGTTTTTAGTGGGGTCCACTAAACTAGTGTAATTCTACATAAATATTTTAAATAGTAATATTTAATATTTTATAAACGTAGCCTATAGCTGCGTTTTTTAAACGCGGCTATAGGTCTTTTTATTTATTTTTATTTTTTTAAGGAGGACCTATAACCGCATTTAAAAAATCCGGCTATAGACTTAACCTATAGCCTCGTTTTAAAAATGTGGCTATAGGTTAGCTATAGCCTCTCTTTTTTAAACGCGGCTATAGGTCCTCCTTTAATATATATATATTTATTTGGCTAGACCTATAGCCACGTTTATGAATGCGACTATAGCCTTATCCTATAGCCGCACTTTAAAAATCGGTTGAAACCACTTATAAACGTGGCTATAGACTTAACCTATAGTCGCATTTTAAAAACGCAGCTATAGGTTAAGTCTATTATTGCATTTCTTAAAAACTCGGCTATAGGTTAGCTATAGCCGCGTTTTTGTAAATGCGGCTATAGACCCACGTGCTTTGTAGTGGGAAGATATGTTGATCTTGAAATATAATCAAATTAATTAACAATTTCCATATAAAGGATTCAGAAGGTTTGAAAACATAAATGTTTAAAAAGGAAACATCAAAATTTAATTTATAGCATTTGAGAGAGAACGGGAAAGCCATCAGTGAAAGAAAATTGATTGCTTAAATCTTAACATTTAACAAAATATTTAAATCTTTATAAAAATATTCCAACAGACTATAGCAAATTTCTTCGAGATGGACGTACACCCAATCAAGAAGAACTAAAGAACAACCTTCTTACTTACCAAAAGCAAAGCATCAAAGTCACGAACGAGAGTTTCTCTGGCTGCTAGGGTTTCTCTCTTCCTAGCCGCCTATAGAATATTTGTCCCTAACCTAGTCTAGGTTTTGTTTCCCTTTAGTCCCACAAAGGATTGATAGGACAGAGTGTTCTTCTAGTTTATTTTTCTCTGTCTCTAGGGTTTTCTTTTGGCAGGAAAAACCATGGCTGGTTTGGATGAGATGTGGACTCGTTTTTCGCTATCCGAAGTGGAAGATGGTGGTGCTGAAGTTATAGGTCAGGAGGAGATTAAGATACACCGATTGGCAGGGAAGTTCCTTACAAAGAGGGTCCTGAATGTGGAGGTAGTGGCTCGTACCTTCAAACCCCTATGGAAGCTGACTGGTGAACTGAAAATTTAGGATGTTGGGGATAACATACTATTATTTGAGTTCGAAGATAATTTAGACCTTGAAAGAGTTTTGGAATTTGAACCATGGTCCTATGATAAGAGTTTTGGAATTTGAACCATGGTCCTACAATAAGAGTCTTGTGATTTTTCAGAAAGCATTCAATGTCGACTCAATGCCTACCTTAGATTTTTCACACACAACTTTCTGGCTGTAGATCCATAATGTCCCTAAACATCTATTAACTCAAGAAACAGGCGAAGCAGTCGGAAAAACCTTGGGTATGGTGGTTTAGGTGGCAGACCTTGAAGATGATGGAGCAGGTGGTGAGTTTTTACGGGTCAGAATTGTTATAGACATCTCACGGCCCTTGCCAAGGTGTTGTAAACTATGGTTTGAATGGAAGCTTGTGGGTTGGGCAGGGATAGAGTATGAGCGGCTTCCTAATTTTTGTTACTGGTGTGGCCGTGTTTGCCACAGTGAGAGGGAATGCGAGATATGGCTACGAGGTAAGGGTCAATTAAAACGGGAAGAGTAGCAATATGGGGATTGGATGCGGGCCGACTCAGTGAGAATTACTAGGAAAACTGTGGTTGTTATTTTGGGGTCATCACATGGTTCTTCGTAGAACTCTTTTGAGGGCTCATCTACAAAAACTAGGTCTGATAGAGGGTCAGGTTCATCAGGCGGAAGGGATGAGAAGTAGGGTGATTCTGAAGCATCCAATTATGCCTCTCCATTTGATACTAACATGGGTAATGGTAAGCAAATTTTCTATGATGATAGTCATGGCATGGGAAGAGTGGGAAATGAGCAACATGTTGTTCGACTGGAAAAAGGGGTAATTGACTTGTCCATCTCTGATCATCATATGGACCAAGTGTCACATAGGAAGGCTGCATCCCAGAATACCAAAGTCGACCAATTAGTCATGAGGAGCCCTCTAGCGGTTATCACAAACCAGGTCAAGGCTTCTCCATTCTAAAGTTTAGGGGAGTTGATTCCTTTTCCAGTGTAAGTCCTTCCACTTCAATGTCTTGGGCTTCAACCTCAACGGTGGGTTCTTTGGAGCTTGGTCCTTCTCCATCATCATTAATCTCTACTTTTGTTATGGCATCATCAATCACCATATTGATGGACTCCATCACCATCTTTGTTCTCTTGTTAAAGACTCTATATGCCCGGCTAGTGATAGAATAATCATCACTTTTTGCATTGAATTTTCCAAGGTTCTCCTGATCATTTATAATGTAACAATTGCACCCAAAGACTCGGAAATACTTCACTTTAGGCTTCTTTCCATTCCAAATTTCATATGAGGTCTTCTTTGTTCCCGCTCGGAAGAATATCTATTACCAATGTGACAGGAGGTGTTCACAACTTCTCCCCAAAACTTTTGAGGAATTTGCTTATTGAGTAGCATAACTCTTGCCATTTCTTGAATCACCCGATTCTTCCTCTCAACCGCCCTATTTTGTTGAGGAGTTTTAGGGGATGAAAATTCCTTTTTTATCCCATTCTTCTCACAAAAAAACTCAAATTTTGCATTCTCAAACTCCTTACCATGATCACTCCTTATCTTGACAATAGGAAACCCTTTCTCGTTTTGAAGTCTCTTGCATATAATTTCCATCTTCTCGCATGCTTCTGATTTTTCTCTAAGAAATTCCACCCAAGTGTATCTTGAGAAATCATCAAAAATTACCATGATGTACCTTTTTTCTCCTAGGCTTTCAGTTCTTGTGGGCCCCATTAGATCAACATGAAGAAGCTCTAAACAGTGTGAGGTAGAGATCACATTTACCTTGTGATGATTTGACTTTGTTTGCTTCCCCATTTGACATGCACCACAAATGGTCTTCTCCACCTTTCCAAATTTTGGAAGCCCCACAACAGCTTCAAGTTTAGACACTTTAGCCACTTGTTTGAGGTTTGCATGCCCAAATCTTTGATGCCAAAGTTCCAACATGTCAACACGAGCACTTCTACAGGAAATCTTTAATGCAGGAACTACTTCGTAGCAATTGTCAGTAGTTCTATTTCCCTCCAATACTTGAATCTCTTCTTCATCAATGATTACACACCTCTTCTTTGAGAATTGAACAAGGAAGACATCCTTCAATAGAGGTAGCCCCAATATCTCAACAGTCCCTTTGCCAAGTACTTGAGCATGGCTTCCATTGCCAAATGTCACATAGTCACCGACCTTCTTTTTGAGTGACTTAAACAATGATTTATGTCCTATCATATGGCGAGAGCAACCGCTATCAAGATACCATAAACACAAATTAAATACCTTCAAAGGGGTGTGCACAAATAAACAAGCATGGGACAAGCACTCTTGACCTTTAAACAAAAAATTATCTTCATTTTCCACTCTCTTATTAGATTGAATTTTCTTTTTAAGATCATCAACCTTCTCACACAATATTCTATTCCTTCTTTTATAATTCTTAATCAAAGAATTTGACTCACATAGACTATTGTGTAGGATATGGTTCTCATTTTCAAAATATTTCAACATGTGAACAAACATTCTAGCATGTTTCTTTGTTTTTAATAACTCTAGGAGTTCATTGTTAGGACAATCTTCAAACATACTCATAGAGTCATTATCACAAACATTTAAACCACAATTCAACATAGCCTTTTCCATAGCTTCATCCATAGCTAAGGGGTCTAGGATCACACTTAGGTAATGAAACCACAACAAGTGCACCCGCTTTGATACCAATTGAAAGTTCAATTAGTGTGTAAAACACTAATGAATGTTTAGACCCCAAATTCCAAAATTACCAAAACAAGCTTATATTCAAACAATATATGTGTAGAATATGAAATATAAGCAATACCTAATTTGGCAAACTACTTTAACACATAATTAATCACAAACATAGTAGCAATTAATGGTTAAAGATTAAGGGAAGAGAGATGCAAACACAAGGATAACACCGGCACGTGTTATTGAAGAGGAAACCGAAGAACTCGACGAAAAACCTCTCCACCGCCCTCCAAGCAGTAAAATGATCCACTAAAAAATAAAGTTAGGATACATGAATAGCAGAAAACCCTCTAAGCCTAATCTACCCATACACCTAAGCCCTCCAAACTTCTTGCTCCAACAGGGTTAAGCTTAACCGTGTCTTCTTTAACTTCCCGGATCCCGCAACAAGCCCATTGCATCAACCAAGTAAATTGGTCATCTCTGAATTGCTTCCTAAGCACCAAATTACCTTTTCACTGATATAGGTATGGTGAGATAAGGATTTGGCAAACGTACCTCTCAAGGATATGTCAATGGAGAAGGTAAGAGTAGAGGAATTTGGAGAATCAAATATCAAAGATTGTGGATGAGTCAATCTTGGTTTTCTCTCTCAAAATTCTCTCTGAAAGCTCTCTACATTTTGTGGGTATAAGGGTATTTATAGTAGGGTGCGTGAAGAATGTGAAAAGTCAGTTTTCATCCAAATAGGGCATTTTGGCGACTTGGCCTCGCAATTGGAACTAGTTGCAAGTTTGAGTCGCGAGATAACTTCCAGGCTAGACTGTATTTTTTTGTCCTGTAATGCTCCAGCAGTCGTGACCCTTCAATTCCCTGCATGCTTCATACGTGTGCCACTTTGGCGACTTGCCAGTCACGAGATAGTCGTGAGACTCCTTTGAATGCACATAACTTGAGTTTCCTTTGAATGCTTCATACGTGGATGTTCAGTCTTTTTCGGCTAACCATATTGATGCCATTATTAACCATGGAGTTGATGACACCTGGCGTTCCACGAGTTTCTACGGAGAACTTGAAATAGCCAACCGGGAAAACTCACGGTCTTTGTTACGAGTCTTATGTCAGTGATTTTCTTTGCCTTGGGTCTGTCTGGGAGATTTTAATGAAATATTGTTTGCGGAAGAGAAGCAAGGCTAGTTAGATCGACCAAAAATACAAATGCAGGGGTTTAGGGATGCATTGGATGATTGCCGTCTTAAGGATCTTGGTTTCAGTGGGTTTCCCTTCACTTGGTGTAATCGTTGACCGGGTGATCAAAATGTTTGGGTTCGATTGGATAGAGGAGTGGCATCCATTGAGTGCATTCTCCGATTTCTGGCCATTTGTATTCACCATCTTAATGCTTTCCATTCAGACCATAAGCTACTTCTACTTGTTGCAGATTCTAAGCTAAAACATTTTTATAGGAAGGGTCGGCCATTTCGCTTCGAGTCCATGTGGTTGAAAGAAAGCTCCTGTGAAGAGGTGGTGCAAAATTCTTGGGGAATGCCTACTGGTACTGATTTGGTCTGGAAGCTTAATGGAAAAAGTTTGACCTGCTTGGATAATTTGAAGGTGTGGAATAAAAAGACTTTTGGTCATGTCAGGATTTCTTTAACCAAAAAACTTCAAGAACTTAAGGTGGCCGAGGAGAATGGAAGCTACAGAACCAACTCGAAATTGATATATAAACTAAGGGGGGACATTCAAAGCCTCAAAAACAAAGATGAGGCAATGTGGAAACAGAGATCACACAATGCTTGGCTAAGGAAGGTGATAGTAACACCAGATTTTTTCATTGTCGTGCTACCCAATGAAACTGACCCAACTTCATTGAGGGGTTGGAAAATGATGTAGGGATGTGGGTGGATGATGAATCTCGGATGGGCAGTGTGCTTGAGTAGTACTTTAACTCTTTATTCACTTCCTCTAATCCATCGGGCTTTGAAGAGATTTTGAATGGTATCCAACCTACCATGTCCAAGGAGGCAGCAAGCTTGTTAGTTCAAGACTTTCAGGCAGAGGAGGTTTGGCTTGCACTCAAACAAATGGCACCACTAACTGCCCCTAGCCCCGATGGCACGTCTCCTATATTTTATAAATCTTTTTGGCATATTGTGGGTAATGATGTAACTGCAGTTGTTCTTAAGGCCCTTAAAACAGGTGTTGTGCATGAATCCTTTAATACCACTTTCATTACGTTGATCCCGAAAGTCAAACATCCAAAAAAGGTGGCTGATTTTCAGCCAATAAGCTTGTGCAACATCATTTATAAACTCATTCAAAAGTTGTGGTGAATCGGTTGAAGAAATTCCTAGCTTAAGCTATTCTTGAATCCCAAAGTGCTTTCTTGTCGGGGAGACTAATTTTTGATAATATCCTTGTGGCATTTGAAACATTGCATTATCTAAAGAGAAAAACCAAAGGGAAGTTGGGATATATGTCACTAAAACTAGATATGAGCAAAGCGTACGACCGGATAGAGTGGGTTTTCTTGGAAAAAATCATGAGACATTTGGGACTTGGGGAGAGGATGGTAAGTCTTATCATGTCTTGTTTAAATTTTGTCTCTTAATCTGTTCTTCTTAATGGGCAACCTGTGGGAAACATTAAACTGAGTCGGGGATTGTGATCGGGCGACCCACTATCTCCATATCTGTTCCTCATGTGTGCAATGGGACTCCAAAGCTTGATTCACAAAGCTGAAGTTGAGGGGCTTATTCAAGGGGTGTCAATTTGCAGAAATGGCCCAAGAATCTCACATTTATTTTTTGCAGATGGTAGTGTGCTATTTTGTCGGGCAAAGGAGGATGAATGTCAAAAAATCCTTGATATCCTAGCAGTTTATGAGAGAGGTTTGGGGTAGAAAACTAACTGGGACAAGACAAATATTTTTTTCAGTTCCAATACCTGTTATGATACTCAGGTTCGAATCCAACAAATTCTGGGTGTCCCAACTATTAGACAATATGAAAAATATTTGGATTTGCCTGCACTTGTAGGCCAAGCAAAGAGGCAAAGTTCTTTTTATTTGAAGGAAAGGGTGTGGAAAAAACTCCAAGGATGGAAGGAAAAGCTTTTATCCCAAGCCAGGAAGGAAGTTCTAATCAAATCAGTCATTCAAGAAATTTCGACATACACGATGAGTTGCTTCAAGCTCCCAAGTTGTCTTATAAAAGAATTAGAGGTCTTAGTTCGTAAGTTTTGGTGGGGTTATAGTGGTGATAGTAGGAAGGTGCATTGGGTGAAGTGGGAGAGACTATGTGAGGCCAAAGAAGTAGGGGGCGGCTTGGGCTTCAAAGAAATTGAGAATTTCAATGAAGCCCTACTAACTAAGCAAGTTTGGAGGATGATTAATTACCCGGACTCCTTATGCCACCAAGTTTTCAAAGCCATATTTTTCCCGGACTGCTCGATTTTAGAGGCAAAAGACTCAAGGGTTGGGTCCTATGCATGGAAGAGCATCCTTAGCACAAGAGATGTGATCCGGAAAGGGATAGTATGGCACATTGAAAATGGAGAATCAGTGCGTATAAAACAGGAGAAGTGGCTACCTTCATAGTCGAGTAGGTCTGTCATTTCCCTAATCCCTTAGATGCCACCTGATGCTAAGGTGAGTGAGCTCATAGACCAAGACAATGCAGTATGGAAAGCTGATGTGGAGCAACAACTGTTTCTGCCCCATGAAGCCTTGGCAATTCTGGGCATTCCATTGAGTGAAAGGCTCCCCCCTGACAGAATAATTTGGGCTTGTACTCCCTCGGGTATGTTCACTACTAGTAGCGCTCACCAATTGATTATATCATGTGATTCCGCTTCTAGTGCAGGTACTTCAAATCCGGAAGCTCAGAGGCAGTTCTGGAATGGCATCTGGCATCTTCGTGCTCCAAACAAAACCAAGCATTTTGTTTGGAAGGCTTGTAATAATGCTCTACCCACCATAGTAAATCTCCGTCATCGTCACATTGTCACAACAGCAACCTGTGAGGGCTGCAAAGAACAACCTGAGGATACTCTGCATGCTCTCTGGTTTTGCGAAGAAATAGCATGTGTGTGGTACTCAATGGATTGGTTCCACCAAGAAGTATCATCCCAGACCGTGTCTTTCAGCGATCTCCTTTCCAGGTTCATGCATTCTTAGGATGACTTCAGACTGGAGCTTTTCTCAATCACGGCCTGGCTCCTATGGAATAGGCGTAATGCTAGGCACTTTGGGTGACCAGTTCATCCACTCTCCAATATTTGTAGTATGGCAGGTACCCTTCGCTAAGAATTCCTTGCAGTTTAGAACGAGACCCCAGCACCACCTAGTCTAGTCATTATGCAGCAACGGAGACCCCTTGACCATGACATTTATAAGGTGAACTTCGATGCAACTACATTCAGCTCATCCAATTTAGTAGGCATTGGAGTGATTATGCGTGATTGTGCTGGGGAAGTAATAGGTGCTCTTTCGATGCCCATTTCGTTGCCTCAATCAGTAGCAATTGTGGAGGCTCTAGCGTGTCGCCGAGCTGTGCATTTTGCAGCAAAAATTGGCTTTCCTCATTGAAGGGGACTCAGCTGTGATCATAAATGGGCTTACCGAGGACAACGACAATCTGGCTAGCTATGGAAATATTATAGAGGACATTCCTACACTATTTTTGGGTTTTCAATTGATAGAATTTAATCATGTACCCCGTACTTGTAATTCAGTCACTGATGCTCTAGCAAAGAAAGCGAGCACAATGACAGGTCTTCAGGTCTGGTTGGAAGACACTCCATCAGACAATTGCCCCTCTTACTTTAAGGGATGCTCTTATTGTAAGGGATGTTCACTAAGTTTTTCAGTTTTGAATAAAGTCCAAGACATAATGGTCTGTTTTCTCAAAAAAAAAAAAAAAAAAAACCACCTTCTTATTTTGCCTTTCCTTACACCCAAAACAAGTGTATAAAGTTTTGTGGGAGAAGAGAAGAAAACAGAGGAGTAGAGAAGCTGTGCAATGCGGCTGGAAAAGGAAAATACAAGAAAAAGAAATGAGGGCTGAAGGGTTTTATAAGCCAAAGGAAATGATAGAATAGTGGGCTGGCTCCGATGGTCACTGTGTGCATGCCCAACGGGCTGCTTGGGTAAAGACCAATGGGCTAAGCTAAAAAGGTTAAAAGGAAAAGAAAGGAAAATGATACAGCCCAATAGAGGCAGAGACAAGCATAAACCTAATCAAGCCCAACTCTAACACTTAGCCTATTATCTTTCAAGTTACCACTTAAGGTGGAAAGTGGCTTATAAACACATAACATGCATGGTTCACTCCTAACCAATGTGAGACAAAAAGCACAATGCTAAGTTCTTGAAACATAACCCACTCCAACACTTGTGTCCCCTGGTGTGTAAACAATAAAAATAAATAAAATTCCTAGAGCCTCAAGCTATAGGCTCAAATCACCGCCACACACCAATCACAACACAGTTGATAAATTTTCCTGGAAATAACAACTCAACAGCCCGAAACAATAGTTAGTCAAATGTTCTGAGACATTATTGCTCTCCCCATTGAACCATTTCTATCTATAGGTAATACTTATACAGAATTTAAAAGATATTTTATCTTTCTTGGTTCCGCCACTTATCTTTTTTTTTCTTTTAATATATATAGATAGGGGACCAAAAGTTCAAACAACATAAATAGGACCACCATAAAAAAGACGTCATTACTACTTGGATATCACATAAACCCCAATTCCGCCACTAACTAGGACAAACCACGAAGACAATTTGCAATACAATACAGACATTGGATTGATTCTCTTTAATTTTATTAAAACAAAACTATGGACGTAACAAATTTAATAAGAAATTTCAAAATTATTGAGGTGATCAATTATGATTTGTACAATATTATTTTTATTTTAAGATAAACAGTGACATCATTTTTATTGTACTTTTATAACCTATCATCTTGTTATTCTTCTCCAAACAATAAATAAATAAATAAAATCTTAACCGTTGTTATGCCTTTAGGTTTTACTGATTTTATTAACAGATATGCTGACAAGAATTTCGCCCTTATTGAAGCCCCGAAGAGACTAGAAATATATATATTCCATAGCCACGGCCAGCAAAGCCATGACATCACGTCTGTATGAGACATTATATAACCAATACTACAGGCACCAACTGAATATCAATTGCACCTAGTATATGAATTGTTTTATACATTTTTATATATAGTAAAAGGAGACAATTGAATCACAATATCTTTTTCTTTGTTCGGAATCTTGTAAAAAATAAGCACTTTGTTAAATTAAAAATAAAAATAAAAATGCATTTGGGGTTTGAGAATATGTTGGTGGCTCTATCACTTCTTGTGGCGTTTGGCACCTGTTCGAATTGTTGGAAAACATAGTTTTACATCTTATACAAATCAAGTAGCGGAATCAACACAATAATTTACTTCATTCATAAGAGATAACACACAATCTTGAATTCTAGAATTAATAAAGAATAGAAAGCATACCTTTATGTAGTGAAATACAAAAACAAGATCTAGATAGTTCAATTTTAATCCAAATTCCACATGATGCTTGAGATGTGTGGTCTTTCAATAATTTGTTACATACGTTCTCTTTCTTTTTGGAAAAGTTTGTTCTTGAGATGATATAAAGAAAATTGTTTTCTTTTCTTAGTCGTACGTACTTTTTAATTGCTTATGTAGTTATTTTATTTAATAACTTTTTTATTAAATAAATAACTGATTATCTAATTGGTTTAGCCTTTTGAGCTAGTCCAATTAGGCTTTAGTGTGAGTCTTGGGATGGAACCACAAGGACAAATAAGGCTCTAACTCTAATGGACTTCAAGCTTCCATCAATTCTTGACTAGCCCAAAGTTACTATTAATTATATAACAAGTACCACTATGGAAATATAGTTGCATTCTATGTCTTATTAATAAATTATATCTCAAGACTGTAATGTAATATCATTTGATCCCTCCATGAAACATCTATATTGAATAAAGTCATAATAAACTGTCACTTTGTAAATCATTCTTTTATTCATTGACTCCTCTGTTTAATCTTTTAGTTATTCATATATTTAATACTAATTTCATTATATATAAACTTTAGTAACTCTTTACTAAAGTGGCTAATGTAGAATAAACAGTTCCCATTAAATTTATCTCAAGAGGATATTTTGTATCTCTATAGTAAGAGATTATGAATTCCATCTTGAAAATATGTGTTCCACCAACACTACGTGCAATTACCCAACATGAACGATTTTTAGACCCCTTAACACAACCAGATTAACTTAGTTAATTAGCCAGGTGATTAACTTAGTCAAATTATGCAAATCTAGGTTATCACAATCAAACAATCATATCAAAAATATAGCAGCGGAAAAGTAAATAACACAATTATATGATGACCCAGGAAACCACACGGTAAAAATCTGGGGAGGATTTAACCTAGCTATCCTCAAGGTAAACTTGAATCCACTATCTTGAAAGAATTGAAGTTCATACAATAAAACTTACAAGCCCCCACGCTCAACTTCTTATTACTACCCACCAGTAGAACTTACTGACACGACCACGTGCAAGCTCCGAGACCACAGACTCCTTCTTTCTTGGATTCTTCAGCAAGTACAAGCACCCACGCTTGTTTTTCTTTAAGCTTCAATGGCAACAACTGAGTTGATCATCAAGGTATAGATAACATCTCCTCCTTGAAAACTCTAAGCTTTGTGTAAAGGAAAGCTCATCTAGATCTCACAAGAGATTTACACAAAACAGCAATATGAGAAACCTCTAAAACGTGGCTAGGGTTTGCCTTATATACCTAGGGCAAAAACATAAAACCCTAAATATTTTAGGAGTTAGGGCTGAGTTGGAATTCTGCAAAAAAAAACGCATTTGACCCAATTTTCAATTGATCGAGCCTAAGCTTCGATCGATCGAACCAGGCCGAGAAGCACTATTAATTCCTGCATCATCTTGTTCTAACTTTACATAAATAATACAACTTTGAGCAAGACTAAACAACCTGTTTTGATCATGGTTTGCCAACAATACATATTAGAGTTCTAAATACATTAAATCTTAAGTCTTTAGAACCTAACAAACTCTCCCTTTGACAATCCGTGACAAAACACAAACTAAAAGCTCAAAGTTTACAAAATAAAGCCCTTTACATAACAAATCCAATCCTAACTACTATCCATCAGTTGCAAGTGTAGACAGCAGCTCAATTGAATCAACCTGTATTTCCTAAAATACTCAACTAACGCATAAACGCATGTGTGGAAAATACAAGTAAACAAATTAAATTCTTGATTTCACCAAAACACAAAATAGAGACATATATCAAATGAATAACTCACAAAATATAAGTCAATAAGCAATGAAACAAGAAACAAAATAAATGTATCTCCCCCTAACATGAATAGCCCATAAAAAATACATCTAGAGCCAAAAGAATGTAAATACAAGGTACAACTCCTAGATACAATCTAATCACCACAGGCTCCAAAGAATCACAAAACTCCCCCTATCAGCAAAAACTTTACAGGCTAAACCAACCAAAAGCTACTCCCTCTTTTTGTGACGGAATGCCAAAAGGCAATCATAATCCATCATCAAAAGGAGGTGGCGTAAGAGATCATCTAAAATGCGCCAACTCTGCATGCAAAACACGAACCTCATCGAGCAAGTCCTCCAAAAATATGTTCATGAGCCGCCTAAACAGTCAAGACATGATCCAACGTACGTCGAATGTCTGAATCATCCAAAGTAGTCGGTGGAGGAACATCAGCAGCAGCAGCAACACTAGACGCCTCAGTCTGTGCATCACCTGTAGAAGAGGAAGGAGGGGTACAACTCCAGAAGACTGAACACGAGGAGGCCTTAAATGTGTAGCCCTCAAACGAAGGAAAGAGGCACCTATGGGACCAGTAACATGAACAGGCTTAGACTCGGGGAAACCATCTAAACCTAAAAACAACAAAATCCTATGAATGAAGATAGGATAGACAAGAGTGTGACCAACAACGCTACTCCTATGAATCTCGTTCAAAGAACGAAGAAACAGATGAGGAAAAGAAATAGAAGCACCAGAGACAAGGGCATACAAAAACACACATCTCTCAATAGGGATGGTGTGGAGATGAGAGATAGGCCACAAAGAATGACACACTATCTTAAGAAAAAGATAGGTAGTCATAGGAAGCTCAGCGAATGTGATCAGAGGATCAAAACCCCACTGGATAGAAGATCCAGTGATGTATGACATGACGTCATCAAGAGGTGGAGACTCCTCATAAGGATAGTCAGGCTGCCTAACGACTGAGACCCCAGGAGCCTCAGCCACTACCCTAGGGGTAATGGTGAACTCAACACCTCGTATCCAACTCCTAACAATGGTGTTGGAATCATAGATGTGGCAAGAGAGGTTCGAATCGAATTCTCTAATCTGGGCAGTCGGAGGTGGATGCTCTATCTCCAACAAGGACAACCAACCTCGACTCTCAAAGTTTGCCCTAATGGCAAGATCTAACTCATCTAGCAGTACAGAACGCTCAGCCCAAATCTTTCTCTTACTGTTTAGCTTATTAAAAGCCTCTTTGCTTTTGGCATCCTTAAACAACTCACTCCTAGAGGGAGACTCAAAAAAAGAGGAGGGAGTCCTATGGGCTCTAGTTTTCCTAGGCATGGTGCTAAGGAAAGGACAAGGACACACAGCAGAACAAAAAAAAAAAAAAAAACCAAGGGCAGACTGCAAGTTAGCACAAAACAGATATAGAACAAAAATCTATATGATGCATGAACAAATTAAATGTCATGATGCATGCTCGAATGCAGTGAAACTAGGTTCAATTTAAGTTTAAATTCACAAAATTGGCTAGAGCATAGAGTTTCTACCAAAAACCCCAAAAATTTTAAAACCACTTCAATGTTTTTAAAGAAATTTGACCAATTGATCATCACACAAGTTAGAAAATAGATTAAAATGATCAATTACATCAATCCAACAAGCCAATTTCATCAATTTTACCCCAATTGAACAAAATCCCCAATTCGGGTTCAATACAAGCCCTAGGATTTTTAATTTTTCACAAAACCCCAAATTGATCAAATTGACCATCGTAGATCATGAATATATCAATATAGCAACAAAACCCATTGATCAATTTCACAAAATAAGGCTTGATTAAACAAAAATCCCAATTTATGCATAGTCCGAAAATATACCCAAAAAACTATGAAATAATACATGAAAACATGAAAAACAATGCAAAAGAAAGGGTATAAAGGTCTTACAGGTGATGGGAGAGGAACACCTTGCAAAAAAAAAAAAATGGTCGAAAACAACAAAAATTAGATGATAGTGCTTTGCCGAGTCGGAGAGAGAGAGAAAAGTTGAAAAACTTTCGAAAAAGAACAGTTGAACAAGTCAAACCCAGATTTTTTAAAAACCTTATTCACGATATTCGATTGATCGAAAAACAGTTTCGATCAATCGAAATAGACAGAGGCTCACAGAAATTTTTAAACGCAATTTCGATTGATCGAAAAACAGACTTGATCGATTGAAATTGTAAAAAAAATGAATTTTTGAAAATCATCAGAATTTGATGCAATCTTTCCTCAAAGCATTGAAAAAAATGAAATAAATGCATAAGTATGAGATGAAATGATTTTCACATACCCAAGATTTAAACCCAGTTTTCCAAAATTAAGATTTTCAAACAAAACTCCTTTTTTTTTTTTTTTTTAATTCTCAAGCAACAAATCAGTTTTGCATAAAACTCAAGGTATTTTTCAGACTTGGTTGGTCAGACCAAAAACACACACAATAACATGTACAACATTTAGTAAAGAGTAACTTGTGTAGTGTGTGCAACTAGCAAAAGCTTGAGATACATGTGAGGTGATATGTGAATAGAAATCAACCATAAAGTCTACAAAATCCATCACATAGAATTCAAAAGAGACTATCACCTAAAGAGTTACATCATATAACTCTCACATCTCCTAAAACATAAGGTTGCAATCATGTAAGTTTCTTGAATTTTGCCTCATATTGTACACATGAATTTTAGTTGTTCAGAAACTTATTAAAAGCTGGGATAATGTACACACCAATTTTAATAATGTGATTTGGCATCAAGCCTAATGGTACACACCAATTTTAAGCATTAAGCAATTAAACTGAGGCTACATTTTATGTTCTTTTTGTGCATGTGCTGCACTTTCTCGAGTACAGAATCTTACGATATGCACTAAGGTGTTCATGATTGGCTAGTGAACAGTGGTGAGATGGTTATTTATTCCTTTCTCAAAAGGTTCAAATCCGACAGTCAAAGACATGTGACTTCAAGATCAATACAACGTGATCAAAAACCATAAACATCTTTCCCACACAACATACACTACAAAGCTTCAACTAGTAAAGTGCAATAAATAAGCTCATCAAAGCTAAACAAGGTACAAAGACATGTTATGTGAAAATAAATTGACCAACCTTTTTTTCAAAAACCAAGAGAGTAAATACAAAACACAATTTGCTTCCTTTCGCCCCCCCCCCCTTTTTTTTTAATTTACAAAAAAAAAAAAAAAAAAAAATCCTAGAATGAAATGCATGAATGTTATGCATTGCAAATCCTAGAAACAAAATGGTAAAAGAAACCAAAGAATAAAGGTCACAAAAGATAAATCAATAAAGCACAAGGACCATGTCAGAAAGACTTAATTAGATCGAGTCTTTTGCATCCAAAACCTTTTAGATGCACTACGAGCATTGGAGTTTTTATTCACATTAGAGTGATTTCCAACTCTAGGATTGGAATAAAGGTTTAGAGCCTTTACCAATTCACCAATAAGTGCCATAGGATCTTGTGCTTGAGACACAGGCACTTTCGGCTTATTTGCTCGCTTAGTTGCTTGCAGCTTATAACAATTTGGATGAATGTGTCCAGGCTTTCCCCAAAAATGACAAACCCAAACAGGTTTACCATGCATCTTGTCCTTAGTAAGGGTAGACTCCTTAAGTTTAGACTCTTTCAGATCAACCCTAATCTTCCTAGGAGGTGTGACCTCTACAGGTTTAGCAGTCTCACTCACAACCTCACTCACAGGGGGTTCAGAGGAAGAAGAAGGTACAAAGTTTGTGGAATTTGGTGCAGACACAGAGATGCTTTCAACAAAACCTAATCCAGATTTGTCAGAAGGAGCCTTTTGAACACTCAGCATTTGATCAAGTTTAGAATTAGTAGATCTAGCAACAGATAAATCATGTTCCAAAGATTTAACTTTATCAAGCAAGAGCATATTCTCAGTTTTCACATTGTTCAAAAGTTCATTAGCATCAAACAAGTTAACAAGCAAATTTTTCTTTTCAAGTTCAAGAGATGTAATTTTCTTTAAGCCTAATTCAACATTCATGACATCCTTTGCAGCAACTTTGCAAAGTTTATTGTAGGCTTCTTGAAGATCTGCATCCTTAGAGAGTTCCCCATCAGAAGGGTTCTCTTCAACAGACACACTTTCATTGACTACAGCAATAGCAGTGAAAGCAATGAAGTTTCCATCCTCTTCACATCCAGACTCATCATCAGAAACTTCATTATCACGAAGGGTTACAGCCATAGCCTTCCCCTTAGACCTCAAGTATGTGGGACATTCAAATTTCATGTGACCATACCCTTAACATCTAAAACACTGAGTAACCATAAAGTTTTTTGAAGATTGACCAACTTTTTCTCTAGGTTTTTCATTGTTATTAACCTTAGTGAGATCATTCTTCCTAAAGTTTCTAGGTTCAATAGTGTTTGCACCTTTTGCCTTTCTGTTACTATTCCTAAGAAAGTTCCTGAAGTTCTTGGCAAGGCAAGCAATCTCTGTAGCAGAGAGCTCATCATCAAATCCACCAACATCAACATCATCAACTGACTTAAGAGCCATTGACTTGGATTTATTAGTTTTGGGTAGGTCCAACGCATAGGACTAAAAAGATCCTATAAGTTCATCAACAGGGATGGAGTCCACATCCTTACTCTCAGTGATGGCAGTCACTTTGGGTCTAAAGTCCTCAGTCAAGGATCTAAGAATCTTCCTAACAATTTTAGGTTGATCATAGATTTCACCCAGATTTTATAAAGAATTAACAAGGTCATTTAATTTAGCATAGAATTCATCAAAAGATTCATCATCAAACATCCTAATGCTTTCAAATCTAGATGTTAATTGCTGCAACTTATTAATTTTAACTGCCTTAGTGCCTTCATGCACAGTCTGGAAGATTTTCCAAGCAGTGTGAGCAACCTCAACATTAAAGATTTTCATAAATTCCTCCATAAAAACAGCGTCAAAGATGGCATTCATGGCTTTGCTATTGAACCCAGCTGCTTCTTTTTGAGAAGTTTGCCACTCACTACAGGAGTAATGGGCTTCTCCCATCCGTATTCAACGGAGTTCAAGACTCTCTCATCAATTGATTTCAGGAATGCTTTCATCCTTACTTTCTAATAAGCATAATTATTCTCATCAAAGTGAGGAGGAATAACCAGAGAGTGTCCATATTCCATGACAACAGAGGTCAAAGATCAGCTCAGAGATCAAAAAATCACAAACAGAGAGATACCCGCTCTGATACCACTTGAACGATTTTTAGACCCCTTAACACAACTATATTAACCTAGTTAATTAGCCAAGTGATTAACTTAGTCAAATTATGCAAATCTAGGTTATCACAATCAAACAATTATATCAAGAATATAGCAGCGGAAAAGTAAATAACACAATGATATGATGACCCAGGAAACCACGCGGTAAAAACCTGGGGAGGATTTAGCTTAGCTATCCTCAAGGTAAACTTGAATCCACTATCTTGAAAGAATTGAAGTTCATACAATAAGACTTATAAGCCCCCACGCTCGACTTCTTATTGCTACCCACCAGTAGAACTTACTGACATGACCACGTGCAATCTTCGAGACCACGGACTCCTTCTTTCTTGGATTCTCCAGCAAGTACAAGCATCCACGCTTGTTTTTCTTTAAACTTCAATGGCAGCAACTAAGTTTATCATCAAGGTGTAGATAACATCTCCTCCTTGAAAACCCTAAGTTTTGTGTAAAGAAAAGCTCTTCTAGATCCCACAAGAGATTTACACAAAATAGTAATATGAGCAACCTCTAAAACGTGGCAACGGTTTTCCTTATATACCTAGGGCAAAAATATAAAACCTAAACGTTTTAGGAGTTAAGGCTGAGTTGGAATTATACAAAAAAAATGCATCTGACCCGATTTTCGATTAATCGAGCCTAAGCTTCGATCGATTGAACCAAGCTGAGAAGCACTATTAATTCCTGCATCATCTTGTTCCAACTTTACATAAATAATACAACTTTGAGCAAGTCTAAACAAGACTAAACAACCTGTTTTGATCATGGTTTGCCAACAATACATATTAGAGTTCTAAATACATTAAATCCTAAGTCTTTAGAACCTAACACAACATACTGAAGTTTTGACCTATGAGAGACCTCGACAAAAAGCATCCCTCAAAAAAGAGATTCGGGTACCTTTTAAGGCACTTCTCTTTTTGGGTAAGTGATATGGAGTCGCCACTTATTTTTCTTTATACAAAAAAATAATAAAAAATAATAATCACAAAATAAATGATCGAATAGTTCCATTCATTGATTGAATAAAAATTACATATCTTGAAAAACTTGAAAATTACATAGCTTTGGGTCCTAGTTACAATCTACCAAATAATTACATGGTCTATTGTCCTCGTTACATTGTATCCAAAATAAATAAAGACAAGACTAGATCTACTATACCAAAAACCTAAATCCGGGGACTAGGTTACGGAATGGGAAGGTGCTAGGCACCCATTCTACCTAGACAAGTCTGCTCTTCTAGACTCTTGTGACCAATGTACTTTCTTATACATGTCAAGAATGATATGTTGAACATGTGAGACAAAACTTAAATCACACAAATTTATTTATGAATGAAATCTCTTCTTTTGTTTAAAAAAATAAGATCTATTTTTATTGTTAAAAAAAAAAAATTTGATTTTTGTTTGTCAAAATATAGATCTGTTTTGTGGGATGTAAAGAAAAAAGGGTTTTTGATGATAAAAATTTAGATATTGATGATGCCGAAAATATCACCAGTGAGTTGCACAATGCTTGTACGCTTGAAACGACACCTGCACAACAAGAAAGGAGAAGACCTAACAGAGAGCACCGGTTTGGTGCCGGTCAAATACCCTCCGAAGGTCAAGTTAGAACAACTTTTTTAACTCTATAGTGCTAGAGAGGGGTTAATTATGCGTACCTCGATTTGTGAGGGTATTGGGGCTTTTATAGTAGTCGAAAGTTGACCTTTTTTACTTGGAGTCGAAGTCTTTCCTTGTAGAAATCCTCTTGAGAAGTCCCAAACGTGATGGACAAGTCATATTCCTTATAAAGAAGATCTCCATCGATGCACGCAGCTTCTAGAACCCTAATTGCGCTAGGACTCTAATTACCCCTAGAATCTAGGGGATGTGCCGCAAGTATTCCCATATAGGGATTCTGTCTGACACGTGGCCAGCAAATCCGTCCTCACCGAGTCTTGCACTTGATGGGCCCGTCCATCAACATCGCTTGGATTCATCAGCTTATTTTCTCCTCTTCAGATATGTTTTGTTATTTTTAAAAGAATGGTTTTCGATGACAACAATTTAGATCTATTTTGCTATATATTTATAAATTAAAAAAAAAGATTTTTTAAGAAGAGAATTCCACTCATAATCTAAATTTATGCAATCATGAATTAAAATAAACACAAAGTAATACATAATCTCTTTCTTTATTTCATCAATTTGCATGTATTAAGAAAATCATATTTGCATCTTAAGAAAGATGTAAATCAGTTTTGATTTGAGAAATATTTAGATCTGCATCTCATAAAGATGCAGATCTCTTTTTGTTTTAGAAAACTCAGATCTACATTTAAAGAAGATGTAGATCTATTTTTATATTGAGAAAAACTCAGATCTACATTTTATCAAGATGCAAATCTGTTTTTTGTATTGAGAAAAATTCAGATCTACATCTTATAAAGATGCAGGTCTATTTTGTTTTAAGAAAAATAATTGTTCACATGCAAATTTATTGACATTCAAGAAAAAGATTATAACAATCACATAAAAAACAATCATGCTTTAACAACACAACAATTAACAATTCATGTTATGGATATTTGAAAAAAAGAAAGAGATATAACATGCATCATCAAATCACTAGAAAAAATGGTGAAGGAAACAACCTCTTGAATGTGCACACTTTGTTCTTGAAAGGATGTTTTAGGGTTCAAAGAAATTTGTTCAATTCTCTTTGAAACCTAAAAACCCTAATTTAAGCAGCAACACTCAAAGAAGAGATCAGAAAATATGGGTGGTTTGAGAGTAAAAAATGTATGCCTCTCAGAGTGTAAAAAAAAAGGTGCTGAATTATTAGGTTCAGTCTCTATTTATAAAAGCCAGAAGACTTTAAAAAATAGGTACGGATGATTAGGGTTTGAATCTAGACGCATCCTTTTGCGAAAAGATCGAAAAGGGTATGCATAATCGTCACCTGAAGGTCATTGGACCAAAGCCCACATCAGGGAAATTCAACCCTTTTAGAGTGCCATTCGGCACTCCAAAAGTGCCGAGTTGGCCCTATGGCTCCGAATGCACTTTCGTGTTCGGGTGCCATTTGGACTCCTCTTTTAGGGTTTTTTAGCCAAAACTTGTACCTAGATGCGTTTTCGTCCTCCGCCTATGATTTTTCATCTCTTTTTTGGATAATTCAGGATTTAAGAACAATTGTCTTGTAGATAAATACCCTAAAATAAATCTTAATAAAGTTCAAATTATCCATAATTTTATTGTTATCCAATCATCCCTTTTATTCCCATGCAAGCATCCCTATTTTAAACACTAATTATCAACCAATCACAAAACTATTTAATTAATTTTGATTGTTTAACCAATCATAATTAATTTAAATTGATCATGTGTGGTCGATTCTACCTAGACACAATGCATGTTGACCGTGCAAACTTGATCGTGCGATATCTTTCGATCTGATAGTCGGATTTGATAACCGGAGACACCACTGTGACCATTAGAATCTCAAGATCATTTTTATGATATGCAATGAATGATTAATGCATGTAATGCAAAGACAAAATGATGCATGTAATGCAAGAACAAATTGATGCATGTAATGCAATTATGATTTTTGGGGTACATGGATTAGTCATTCAAGTCATTCTCCTTGATTAAATTATGGGTGCAAAATTGGGTGTCTACATGACCGTTAGATTAGATTACACTCCTGATATATCAAAGCAGTCTACATTTCATAATTGGCTTCACAATTCTCTTAGAATTGAGATTCTATGAAAATAGAAGATTTGAGATTTATTATTCAAGTGACAATTGCTAATTGAATAATTAATCTTATAGCAATCCCGTTCAATGTGTCTTACACACTTAAACCATGTCAACACATAAACTAGAAGTCTCTACTGCCATAATTAAGACAAACTATCTTAGTTGACATGTTATAAACTTATAGTCTTCACAAATAAAACGTTCAATTTCATCACAGAGTACGAACTACATTTTTTAGTTTACAAGGAACTTGTAATTTATATTTTATGTAATTACATCACATAAATCTAATAAAATGCATCTAAAAAACTATATGATAATGTCCAATTAGTTCATACAAATAATCTCATATAAGTAAACAATTTATTTATTTATAACATGCCAATAAATTAGGTTTTAGGACACAAAATAATGTCATATATTTCGTTCTGTTCCGATCGAAACGTTCGAAATATCTCGTGCCGGCTTGCAATCTAGTACGATAATACCACCCGTTCCACCTCAAGTCAAATTTTGACTAGTTTCGGGAAGTTTTGGCTATCTCGTTAAATTCCAGCCGAAATGAAAATTTCAACCAGTATCGGGTTTTGACTTTATAATAAAAAAATAAAAAAAATTACAAACCCATCAATAATAGGTCACTACCATGTCACCAGCTGCCACTTGTCTAAATGAACCCAGCCTACTTCTTCTTATTCTTCTTCTTCCTTTTCTGTTTTGCATTCATTGGTAGTGGAGATTGGTCTTTTTTACTCTTTTAATTTCTACTTTCTTGTAGAGTCTTGTACTCCTATCCTCTTTTACTGATTAGGTTTCAAAAAGCCCACATGATTAGCTTCGGAAATGAAAAAGGAAAGTTTAAAAAAAAAATCCAAGTATCATACTAGGTATTTGTTTGTTTTTAGACCCCTTAAAACACAACCAGATTAACCTAGTTAATTAGTCAAGTGATTACTTAATTAAATTAAACAGATCTAAGTTAACACAAATATATCATATCATTGTAAAGTGCGAAAAATAAAGAACACAACAATATGATAATCCAGGAAAACCAAATCGGTAAAAAACTTGGGCAGGATTTAACCTAGCTATCCTCAAGGTAAAACAAATCTACTATGAAAGAATTGAAGTTTACACAATAGCAACTTAGACCACTAACATCCTATTGCTACCTCGAGTAGGAAACTTACTATCATGACCACGTGATAGCTCCGAGTCCACAGACTACTTCTTTCTTGGATTCATAGCAAGCACAAGCATTCTCGCTTGTACATCTTTAAGCTCTTGAATTTGCAACTGAATTGATCATCAAACTCTTGACATTAATCTAGATTTTGATAACCCTAAGTGTATGTGAAGGCAAATACCTCTAGATCTCACAAAAGATTCATACACATAGCATAAAGAGCAACCTTTAAACGGTGCTAGGGTTTCTCCTTTTATACTTAAGGCAAAACATAAAACCCTACACGTCAAACAAGCTTGGGTTGAGTTGGAAAATTCTGCAGAAAAACAATCTGCACGAGTTTCAATCAATCAAGTCTAATTTTCGATCGATCAAGCCAGGCAAATTTACACAGTAAATCCTGCTGTACACTCAATTCTAACTTTACACTTTAATCATACTTTGAGCAAGTTTAAAACAAGACTAAACATTTTGATCATGGTTTACCAACATCACAAATTGAAGTTCTAATACATTTAAACCTAAAGTCTTAGAACCCAACAGTATTATTTTATTTTTCCCCTATTGTCTAGGTACAATGGCATATAATATATATTAATGTTTATTTATGCTAAAAAAAGTATTATTATTATTATTATTATTATTATTATTATTATTATTATTATTAGAAGTGCTACATTTATAATATTTTCAGAATAATCATAGGTGGAAAATTGTTATTAATTCTAATTTGAACTTACCACTTAAATTAAAATTTTGCCTACTAATATCAACCTGTTATAACTTTCCACTTTAGAATCATTATTTTATATAATAGTAAAGATATGTGTGTGTGTGTGTGTGTGTGTGTTTTATAAAATCTCAAAACAACTTAAACTGTATGCCAAAATATGCCAGTACTGAAATATTCTATTCCACTAAACAAATCGAAACGGGCTCGAAATGAAATTAATAACATATACAATAGACTTCAGTGAATTTATTAACAGATATGATGATGTCACGGAAGTTTGGAGAAAGCACACATGGTGCTTTTTTTGATGGACAGAAACTAAACTATTAGCTTCTGGGTAGTAAACCTCGAATTCACAAGGGGTTCCTTGAATCCATAAAGAGATAAACCGGAATTCACTAGAGAAAGAATTCAACAAAAGTCTGTATTTTATCAATAATAGTCTAAAAATTGAATTGCCTTTGGAGGCTACAATGCATTTAAATAGTAAAAAGAAACCCTAAGGCGGCTAGGAAACCCTAAGGTAGCTACGAAAGTATATAAAACCATAATTTGACTAAACAACATTAAAAGCACCTAAAACAAGGAAATAAATCACATAAACCTAAAATAACAAAAAATTACATAAAATAGTAAAATTAAATATAAAATCATGTCTTGTATTAGACCCCTCCACTTAAAACAAACTCGTCCTTGAGTTGATGGTCAAAATCTGAAATTTTCCACTCCAAATAAACAAATACTTTGAATGCTTTAATAACTTGAATTTTTCATGAAGTGTAGCATAAAATTTCTTCTCATCTACCTTCAATTTATTTGTGACATCAATCAACAAAGGGTTGACAATAAAATTAAAATTTTCTACTCCAAGAAAATCAACATATTGTGTAGTCATCTTTAACAAATCAACCGAAACTTGGGGGTTGTGGATGATGGACTTATCATTATATTTAACCTCAATTGGATCTTCCAAAATATTCTTAATAATTACCATCTCTTGATTTCTGTCACTATCCACAATCAACTCAACCTTCTTTTCTTTGACATCTTATCAACTTTTTACAAGTGGTATCTTCAATCTTCAATTCAATAACTTGTTACAAGTCTTGATCTTTTTTAACTACTTCAACTTTTTCTTTAGAAATAGTTTGCTTCTTGTCAACTTTTAAACCCTTTCCTTGACACATGGATTTGGCTGTGATAATTTTGGTTTTGTGGTTGACCTTTCATGTTTTGAACATATTGCTTTTCATATGAATATACAAATTTATAATTAACACTTGTATAATATAGTATATCATAATAGTCATTAGGAAATCATAAATCAATTAATACTTTTTTCATTCTTTGCAAAGAGTGAATTGGATACTTACCTCGTTGCTTTCAATCGATTTGAATATCTTCCCACCTTCCTCTACTTCGTCGTCTAATTTATTAGATGCAAGCTGCACATTTTCTTCATCACAAATCTTTCAAAAATTAAAATACTCTTCCAAATCAAGATGCTAGTCAATAAAATCCAACTTACACATATCTCCATCCAAAAATGGAATTTTCTTGTAGGTAGGAGTGCGTCTTTGAATATATTAATCATTTTTGTTTTGAGATGATTTCCTACCAAGAAGAGTAGCAATCTTTTGCATTTCGCCTATAATTTTTTGACTCTTTTCAAGAAATTTTTTATTCTCATTATGAGCATCTTTACGAAACTCAAGGAAATTAGCCCTAGTAAGGACTGTGTTGTCGATGTCGTTGCCGTTGTCGTTAGTGTGGTGGTCACCGTCTCGTCGATTAGCCATCAAATTAGGGTAAGTCAATGCTCTAATACCAACTGACGTCACGGAAACCTGAAAAAAGAACACACGGTGCTCTTTTGTTGGACAAAAACTAAACTGTTAGCTTCTAGATAGTAAACCTCAAATCCACAAGGTTCCTGGAATTAAAGGAGTTAATACCGTACTAAAGATCATTTCTGTTTGATTAGGAGAACGATATATTTTGGTACTCGTTAATACCGGTGTACCATTTTAGATTTATCGCTAAGTATTAAATATATATATTAGTTGTATATCCATTAGTCAAAGCCTAAATAATTTGTTTACAATATTTAAAATTATCGACTCATATCTTATTTAATAATTTAAACTCTAGCTAAAATGTTAATTCATTATACTAATTATATAAAATATATAGTATTCTCAGGAATATATTATATACATATATATATATATATATATAAACAAAATTTAGATACAATACTTTAGGTGCTGTTTCTTAAGTTTCTTTATTAAGATTCAGCCATGTGACTATTTAATTAAAAAATACACTTTCATCCCATGAGAAAATATTTACATAGCAGAATTTTAAAAGAGAAATTTAAAAAACAACACCTAAGTACTATACCTAAATCTTGTCATATTAATATTCAAACTCTACCTCATTTAACATCATTTAACATCATCATCTAAACAGAAAAAGAGGTAGAGTTTAAATGTTTATCAAAAAAAAAAAAAAAGAGGTAGAGTTTAAATATTAAATTGTATCATATGCAATTTGGCTTTTCCAACCAGTTAAAAATATTAATGGTCCTCCTCGTCTCTTCATTAAATTATCCTTATTTAAAAAATAATAATAATAATTAATGCCTGCTTCTGAGGTCCAGAAGAGACTATAAATATATATGAGAAATGCTACTGAGTGTCCTTAGGGTACTGATTAAGAATCCAGTTAAAGAAAGTTTTAACATCACTTTTATAGGAAATGAAAAAAGCTGTCAAAACATTAATTGCTTTTTTTCTTTTCTCATAAAAACTTTCTTTAACTCGATTCTTAACCAGTACCCTAAGAGCACTCGTTAACATCACCCAATATATATAACCCATTGCCAAGGCCAGCAAAGCCATGACCTCACATCTCTCTCCATCCAAGATATCATTAAATTATCCTTATTTAAAAAATAATAATAATAATTAATGCCTGCTCCTGAGGTCCAGAAGAGACTACAAATATATATATATCCCATCGCCAAGGCCAGCAAAGCCATGACCTCACTTCTCTCTCTATCCAAGATATGAGACATTATATAACTAATGCTAAAAGCTACAACTGAATATCAATTACACATTGTATTTCCATTGTTTTGCACATTTTCATACACATCTACGATAATCGAAAGAAAGGCTAGAGAGAAGAAGTTTTGATAAAAATATCTGGTGAAGCAGACGATGGAGTTGATGTTCGTTCCAACCCCGAGTATTAGTCACCTCATACCAATGGTAGAGCTTGCAAAGCTATTAACAGAACGAGACGACAGGCTCATGATAAAGATCTTCATAATGAAGCAACCATCTGACTCAAAGGTTATTGCCTACGTTGAATCACTTAATTCCTCCTCCATCAGCAATCGTATCAAATTCATTGACCTCCCTGCTGAAGACGAACCCACCACTTCTTTCAATTTCTTTTCATTTATAGAAAGCCAAAAACCCCTACTCAAAGATGTTCTTTCCAAGCTTACTCTTGCCGAGTCGAGCTCTGATACATCTCGAGTAGCTGCATTTGTCTTGGACATGTTCTGTACACCGATGATAGATGTAGCTAATGAATTTGGTATCCCTACATACATATACTTCACCTCGAGTGCTAATGCTCTTGGTTTCACTTTTTATAATCAAACCCTTCATGATGAACACAACCAAGACATTTTGGCTTACAAAGACTCGGACGCTGAACTGGTTGTGCCAAGTTTTGTCAACAAAGTCCCAGCTAAGGTCTTGCCTTCTGGACTTATAGATAACCCTCTTTTTTTTATTAACCTAGCAAGACGGTTCAAAGAAACAAAGGGTATTATTATAAATACATTCATGGAACTTGAACCCTTCGCAATAAACTCCTTTTTTAATGCCAAAACACCACTAGTTTACCCTGTGGGACCTATAATGAACCTGAAGGGCGAAACCCATGAGACCCAAAAGCCCCAAAATGGTTTTGACGTCATGAAGTGGCTCGATGATCAGCCTCTATCATCAGTGGTGTTCTTATGCTTCGGTAGCATGGGAAGTTTTGAAAAAGACCAAGTTAAAGAGATAGCATATGCGTTAGAGCATAGTGGCTGTCGTTTCCTATGGTCCTTACGCAAGCCACCACCAAGTGGTGGGATTGCAAGTCCAAGTGATTACACAAACCTTGAGGAAATTCTGCCACAAGGGTTCATCAATCGAACACAAGGTATTGGTAAGGTTATTGGTTGGGCTCCACAAGTGGCGATCTTGGCCCACTCAGCAATCGGAGGGTTTGTGTCGCATTGTGGGTGGAATTCTACGTTGGAGAGCCTTTGGTTTGGTGTGCCTATTGCCGCTTGGCCAATTTATGCTGAACAACAACTTAATGCTTTTGAGATGGTGAAAGAGTTGAGATTAGCTGCTGAGGTTAAAATGGATTACAGTAAAAGTAAGCAAATTATTGTAACGGCTATGGAGATAGAGAGAGGAATAAGGGAAGTAATGGACCCCAATAGTGAGATAAGGAAGAACGTGAAGGAAATTAAAGAAAAAGGTAGGAAAGCTTTGATGGATGGTGGATCTTCGCACTCTTCATTGGATCGTTTGATTGTTGATTTGATAGGCAACATAGCTCATTGAGCTTAATTTTCATGAAGCAAAGAAGAAGAATATCTTTTTATCTTTGTGACAATGCAATGTTTATTAAGAATAAAAGAGCCTTTCCATATGATTTGTATACTATTTTTGTAAGAATTCTTCTTTTTTATTTATTTATAAATATAGTCTATTTATCACTTTTATTAAGGACAATTGCGGCCTTAGAAAAAAGAATCCATCTACTTTCGTCTTAAACCCAGCCATGCCTAGTGTTGACCTCTTTAGTCTTGACATTAATACTTAAAAATTTGTAAATGAATGGAAATATCGAATGACTTAAACAATATGCTAAAATTTCAAGAAAAATAAGAAAAAAATTATATGTAAAATAAATAGCTTACAACCGATGCTTATACATATGATGCATTTACAAATAAACATAACTAAATGGGTATTAAAATTTTACTAAGTTTATATATATTGTTTGTACATTTGAAAATATAAAAATAGCTACATATAAAATAAATATAAGTTTATTTGAAACAAATGTAAAAAAAATTTAAAAATAAATAAATTTGTTTATATGATTAGTTATTAAAATTCTCAATTTTAGTTTGTCCAACCACTATTTGTATAATAATAATAATACTATATAAGAAAAAATATATTCATAACAAATAATATTAATTTTCTATTATTTGTAGTGTATGTGATTTAATGGTCTAGATGGGAATGAAACCTAAGTTTTTTTTTTAGAAGAAAATGAGTCCTTAGTTGAAGCCTAAGTCCAATATAAATATAAATTCTATTTTTGTTATTTATTTAATTTTCTCCAAACCTTTCTTTTTCCTTGTCAAAATCAAACCAAACCTTTCCTTTTCTTTTTATTTTATTTTTGACTCTTCGGGTTTTGCGCTATTAACTCACTCGGCCCAAAAATTAAAAAAATTATATGGATATGTGGCACAAAATTATACTCTAATTGAAAATTTAATTTGATTTTCTCTCAGTTTTGACTTTAAATATATACTAGCTTGTAACTTGTTTTTACACATAGGAACATTAAACAACTGTGATAAAAAGGACTGAAAATCAATAAAAATTAAACTATTGAAGTTGCAAAATTCCTAAAGTGACAAAAATCCATCTATATTCCAAATAAGAGAATCAAAACTAAATGGGAAATTTGTAGAGAGAGAGAGAGAGAGATGAACCTTCATGACAATGAAAAAAAAAAGATAAAGAAGGAAACAAACAAACAAATCTAGAAATAAGAATTGAACATAAAGAACTATTTACTTAGAGAGAGAAGGAAGGGACCTAAGGTAGAGAATGGTGGCGTAGTGAAGACAACGAGCTTCTCTAAAACCTTTAGGTAATAACAAAGTTACTTGCTTTGATTTTTTTCTCTAAAACTTCATCAACAATTTCATGGTTTCCATTTAAGAGAGAGAATTCAAAGATTTTAGCTTTTTTGACAATCCAATTTCTACATTGCAGCATTTATATAATTTTTGATATAAACTCTTCGGGTTCATAGAATTTGTATAGTTTTTTTGTTATATAAACTCTTCTAGTTTTACACTATAACTTATTTGGCACAAAAATTAAAAATTTTACATAAGACACATGGCGCAAAATTAAGAATCCGATTGAAATCTATTTAGGTTTTAAACCCTTGTTATCACTAGATTAACCAACTTTTAACCACGTAATTAATTAATTAATTATGATCTTGATTAAAATAATTAAAATATCAAACAAGCACAAATCACATGAACACCAAGAATGATGACCTAGGAACACTTTTGAAATTGTGGTTTCAAAGTAAAAAAACCTAGGGAGGATTTAACCTAAAAAATCCTTAAAGCAACACTTCACGAATAGAAATGAGGACTTTACAATGGACTTAACCCCAAATCTACTGCTGCCTCATGTAGTACTTACTGATGTGACCACACATAGCTCCAAATTCATGGACTCTTCTATTGTGAAACATTTTCACACAAACTCTTCAGCTTGTCACTTTGCGATCTTCACTCAAAGATTTAGATCAGCAACTCTGGTTGCCTAGATGTAGTAACTTTGCTTTTATAACTGGATATGTTGTTTGCACAAGGTCCAATTGTAACTCCAAAAGGGAATGGAAAATTTCCAAATCTATGTACAGAACAATGCCCTCTTGAATATATAAAAATGTGCTCTAGTTTTTGTATTTAGCAAACAAGGTCCAATTGTAACTCCAAAAGTGAATGGAAAATTTCCAGATCTATGAACAGAACAATGCCCTCTTTAATATATAAATATGTGCTCTAGTTTTTGTATTTAAATAAACTTAAGTTCCATCAAAACCTTAGATCAAACTGCTGAGAAGAAAAATCATATCTATAATCTACAAAAGAAAGGAGGGGAAAAAAATAAAAATCCAAAAACCCACGCACGGGAAACTCGAGAAACGGATTCAGCACGACTTGGCAATCGCAGAACGACATGCGTCATGAAAGGAGCCGCAACGTCTTTCACAATAAATGTAACGAATATGGAAGTTAAAGTGATTTGATCTTTCATATTCCCACTATGTCCATAAGTGTGATGGAAGAAATAGAGGGGCAACTGAAGAGGAGAAAAATCATCATCGTCCATGGTATGGACGAATATAATGAACATTAAATGAGATCCTCATAAATGACAGGAGTGACAGTTAACATGCCAGACATGCAAAAGCTTAACCGGCGAACCAATGGGCAAAAGATCATTAAAGTTTATAACGCCCCAACATTCATTACCAACAGATCCAAAATCATAAAGATTAGCAATCACTCTCATCCTAAGGAGCAAAGACCTATAAAAAGGCACAAAGAATAATAACCCCTAAAGAGGAGAAATTTGAGATGACGAATCATGTATGAACAGACATGAGGTGGACAGATCAAATGGCCACGTGTCATCCAACATGTCTTTATGTGGTCTCCAAGAAACCCTAAGTGGAAAATACTTGCAACACATGGTTAGCCCAAGTTTGTAGAGTCCCAACGCGAATAGAATTCTAACACAAGGAGAATTCCGGGATATGTAGGCATTAATGAAGACCTTCCCTATAAGGAAAAGACTTGTTATGCAAGTAGGGGAGTTCGATTCTACACTACTATAAAAACCCATAGGTCCTCAGAAAACAGGTACGCATAATTCACCCCAGCTCCGGCACTCTAGAGTTGTAAAAAGGTTTTTCTGACTTAACGTTCGAAGGGTTCTTGGCCGGTACCACACCGGTACTCTCCTAAGGTTTTCTCTTTTTGATTTCTTAGGGATTGATTCGAGTGTGCAAGGACTGTGTAGCTTATTGGTGATTCTCTCGACATCATCAGTTGGCGCTGTCTGTGGGAAATCTTTACAGTGACTCGTAAGCCATACAAATGCTCCCCGGACAAAGAGTTGCATGGTACTTACTCGCTTGATGGCAACCACCAACAACGTCCAAGGAGACGAGCCGCAACCCACTGCCCTGGAAAGGTAGGTCCAAACCCTTACAGCGGCAGTGGAATGTCTCACTAGACAAAATCGAGACCTAGAAGAACAGCTGCGTCAGAAGAACGGGGGACACAACACCTAAGAGGAGGACCAAGAAGGTACCAATGCTGAACGAAGAGACCAAGAGGGGCCGGAAGGGAGTAATGTACAAAGCAAGCCAGAAAGACAGGACATGAGCCACCCATCAATCACTGATACAGCTCCACCCCACATTATGGTGGAGATGCAGATGATAAGAGAATGGATGGATTTTATGATGAACGCTCTCAAGGGACGAGTGTCGAGCGACCTCGATGACTTGGTCCACCGAATGGATTCACCATTCACAGCACCCGTTACTTCCTTCCCCTTTCCACTAAAGTTTCGTATGCCGTAGGTGGAAAACTACGACGGGAACAAGGATCCGCTGGATCACTTGGAATCTTTCAAGACCCTGATGCATCTTCAAGGGGTACCAGATAAGATCATGTGCAGAGCTTTCCCCACCACACTGAAGAGCCCCACAAGGGTCTGGTTTAGCAGGCTGACGCCCAACTCAATCAACACCTTCAAGGAGTTAAGCGCCCAGTTCACCTCACACTTCATTGGCGGACACAAGTACAAGAAGTCCATCCCATGCTTGATGAGCATCAAGCAACGAGAGGACGAGACGTTAAGGTTTTACATAACCCGCTTTAACAAGGAGGCTCTTTCAATTGACGAAGCGAATGATAAGATACTCATGGCTGCCTTCACAAACGGACTGAAAAAGGGTAAGTTCTTGTTTTCCTTATACAAGAACGACTCCAAAACTATGTCGGATGTGCTGTACAGGGCAACGAAGTGCATGAACGCAAAAGATGCGTTGCTGGCCCGAGAAAAGAGGCCCAAGAAGAGGGAAAGATAGGAAGATACACGACAGGACAGAGGACCAAAAAGGCAAGGACCAGAGAACAACAAGAGGACAGGCGCTCAAAACCCCCTGCGGGGAAATTCACGAATTTCACCCTGCTGAATGCTCCAATCGACCAAGTCTTGATGCAGATCAAGGATGAATGACCCTTAACCTTTTCCAGTAAGCTGAAGGGAGATCCTAATAAAAGCCTAGGGATAAGTATTGCCGGTTCCACCGCGATCACGACCATGACATATCTGATTGTTACGACCTGAAGCAACAGATAGAAGCCCTTATACGATAAGGAAAGTTGCAGAGATTTGTCAGGAAGGAGAGGACGGACTAGCAGCAAGAGACGCCCCCCCCCCCCCCCCCGGGCGGGAGAATGAGCACCCCAGGCCACCCATAGGGGACATAAGAACGATAGTAGGGGGCATGACGACTACTAGGTCATCCAAAAAGGCTAAGAAAACTTACCTACGGATGGTTCAGAAAGTTTAGGTAAAGGGCTCCATACCAAAAATGTCGTAGATGGATAATCCCGTCATTGGGTTCTCAGAAGAAGACACCCAACGTCTTCACCACCCACATGACTATGCACTCATAGTCAGTGTACAGGTAGGAGACTACAATATGCACCAAATTTCGGTTGATAACGGCAGCTCGGCTGACATCCTCTACTACCTGGCATTCCAACAAATGAGGATTGATAGAGAATGATTAATTCTGACGGATGCTCAGCTCATTGGATTTAGAGGAACACGAGTATTCGCCCTTGGTGCAATCACATTATTTGTGACGGTAGGAGACTACCCCAACAGATCACTAAGGACGTAACCTTTCTTGTGGTCGATTGCTCGTCCACTTACAATGCTATCATAGGGCGGCCTACCCTCAACTCATGGAAGGCAGTAATCTCGACCTACCACTTGATGATCAAATTCCCCATGGATTATGGAGTAGGGGAGCTACGCGAAAATCAAGTAGCTGCGCGCGAATGCTACATAACAATGATGGAAATGGATGACCACCTCCAAGCCATGAGCATAGAAGAACATCGGACGATAATAAAACCTGTAGAGGAGCTCGAAGAGATACCCCTCGATGACTCCAGAAACAACCGAATAGCGAGGATCGGTACCCTCGCTAGCCCAACGGTTCGCCAAGCGCTGACAACCTTCCTTAGGGATAACTAGGACGTATTTGCCTGGAGCCATGAGGATATTTCAGGGATAGATCCCTCTGTTATGATACATAAGCTGAATGTGTCACCCACCTTCACACCCGTCCGACAGAAGAAGAGAGTATTCGCCCCCGAGCGGGACCAAGCTATAACAGAGGAAGTCCGCAAGCTACAAGAAACGAACTTCATTCGGGAAGTCTACTACCCCGACTGGCTGGCAAATGTGGTAATGGTCAAAAAAGCCAGTGGCAAGTGGAGGATGTGCGTAGACTTCACCGACCTAAACAAAGCATGTCCAAAAGATAGTTACCCCCTCCCACGGGTTGACATCTTGGTTGACTCCACGGCACAACACCAGTTGCTGAGCTTCATGGATGCCTTTTTAGGCTACAATCAAATCAGAATGGACGAAGCCAATTAGGAGAAAACTTCGTTTGTCACCAACCAGGGCCTCTTCTACTACAGAGTAATGCCCTTCAGCCTCAAAAATGCGGGCGCAACATATCAGAGGCTTATGAACAAGATGTTCGCACAACAAATTAGGAGAAATGTTCAAGTCTATGTTGACAACATGCTGGTGAAATGCCGAAAGGAGGAAGATCACTTAACGGACCTCAAGGAAACATTCGACACTCTTCGCTCCTACAACATGAAACTCAAACCAGGCAAGTGTGCTTTCGGAGTGATGGCAGGAAAGTTCCTAGGGTTCATGGTCTCTTAAAGGGGTATCGAAGCCAACCTAGACAAGATCCAGGCCATAATCGAGATGGCACCTCTAAAGAATGTCAAAGAAGTCCAGAGCCTTAACGGCAAGATAGCGGTGCTAAACAGATTCGTATCAAGGGCTATGGACAAGTGCCTACCATTCTTCCGCACGCTAAAGAAGTCTTTTGAATGGACGACTGAGTGTCATTCGTGCACTCCAAGGTGCAGAAGAGAGATACCCACCAATGGAGAAGCTTGCCTTTGCTTTAGTTACCGCGGCCCGTAAGCTCAAGCCTTACTTCCAAGCTCACACAGTAATCGTCCTGACGAACAAACCCCTAAGGAGAGCAATGAGTAATCCAAAAGCTGCCTGACGGGTGGCGTTATGGGCAATCGAATTAAGTGAATTTGACATACAATATCGCCCCCGCACTTCCATCAAGCGACAGGTGGTCGCCGACTTCATTGCAGAGTTCACCAATGTAGAAGGACAGGGGGCAGAAGAGATCCCATTATGCAACATCCACACTGACGGGTCCTCCAATAAGCAAGCAGGTGGAGCCGGCGTGATACTTCATAGCCCGGAGGAGATAAGATCGAATGCATGGTTCGTCTGGATTTCCCTACGACAAACAATGAAGTGGAGTATGAAGCCTTAGTCGCAGGACTCGACCTCACCATAGCTACTAAAGCTGAAAATTTGGTCCTCTATTGCGACTCCCAAGTAGTGGTAAGTCAAGTTAATAGAGAATACGACTGTAAGAGTGAACGGATGAAAAAGTATCTGGAGCAGGTGAAGGATCGGGTCAATAATCTTCAAACTAAGTTCATTCAAATACCAAGAGAGGAGAACGAACACGCCGACCGACTTGCCCAAGCAGCATTGGCAGAACATATGGTCATCCCCAGCCAAGTATTATCTTTCATTCAAGTTTCACAACTAATAGATTGCGTCAGTATACAGGAGGTTGGATCCGAGAACTGTTGGACAACACCAATAGTGTCCTACCTGAAGGAGGGAACACTGACAAGAGAGAAGGAGGCTGCCAGGAAATTAAAGGTTCAAGCTACCCACTTCGTCCTGATCAAAGACGTTCTTTAAAAAAGGGGATTTTCCCGACCCTACCTAAGGTGTCTCGGCCCCGATGAAGCAGACTATGTTATGAGAAAAGTTCACGAGGGGATTTGCTGGAAACACTCAGGATCACGCTCGTTGGTACAAAAGCTAATCAGGGCTGGATACTAATGGCCAACCATGCAGAAGGATGCCCATGCATATGTGAAGTCTTGCGACAAATGTCAGAGATTTGGCAACCTCATCAAGCAACCAACAGAGGAACTTACCCCTATGATGGCCCCGTGGCCGTTTGCTCAATGAGGGCTAGATATCATGGGTCCATTCCCAACAGCAGTAAGGCAACTGAAGTTCCTAGTGGTCGACATTGACTACTTCACCAAATGGGTGGAAGTAGAATCCTTAGCCACCATTACGGAGAAAAATATACGAGGTTTCGTATGGAGGAACATCATATGCAGGTATGGCATACCCAGAGTACTCATTTCAGATAATGGGAAGCAGTTTGACAACAACGCATTCAGAGACTTTTGCTCAAAACTAGGCATCAAGAACCATTACTCATCACCCGCCCACCCCCAGGCCAATGGGCAAGTTGAGGTGACGAACCGATCTTTGCTAAAAATCTTCAAGACTCGGCTCGAGGGGGCAAAGGGTATATGGCCCAAGGAATTGCCAAGTGTTTTGTGGGCGTACAGGACAACGGTGCGGACACCTACAGGAGAAACCCTGTTTCGATTGGCATACGGGAGTGAGGCAGTCATCCCGGCAGAAGTAGGACTTACAAGCTACAGGGTTGGGAACCACGATGAAAGCAAGCACGATGAAACCATGCGCCTACAGCTTGACTTGGTGGACGAATTGAGGGCAACGACTGAGCAAAGATTAGCACGGTATCAGAATCTCATGGCCAAGCACTACAACGCCAAGGTCAGATACAAGGACTTCTAGGTAGGAGATCCCGTCTTAAGAAAGGTAATGGCGCTACAAAAGATGCGTCTTAGGGAAAGCTCGGACCTAACTGGGAAGGACCATACAGAGTGGCATCATGGCATAAGAAAGGAACCTACCACCTGGAGCCGCTAGTCGGGCAGAAGTTGCACCACCCATGGAATACCGAACATCTAAAAAAGTACTACCAGTAGGCCATTGGCAATAAACAAGCAATGGCACTCCTCATTACCAATTTATTTTCTTTCTAGCTTAGTTTTTATTATCTACCTTTTAAGCCCTAGGACAAATTTTTATTTGCTTATTTTACTTTTCAAGAACAATTTCTACGCATGAGTGACCATTATAATAAGAGGAGTTATTCAGAATTGCCAGGGTATATTTTCAGCAAAATTAGTCCACAATGGGGACGGAGTCTATCATTAAATAGACAGTCACCAAGCCCGCAATGTGGACGGAGTCTATCATTAAATAGACAATCACCAAGCCCACAATGTGGACGGAGTCTATCATTAAATAGACAAAGTCATTAAGTCCACAAAGTGGACGGGGTCTATCATTAAATAGACAAAGTCATTAAGTCCACAAAGTGGACAGAGTCTATCATTAAATAGACAAAAGAAAGTGGACAGTTCACCCCATTGGGGTAGATAATTTAATAAGTCCATAAAGTGTACGATCCATCCCATTAGGCCGGATAATTTAATAAGTCCATAAAGTGGACGGTCCATCCCATTAGGACGGATAACTTATTATGTCCACAAAGTGGACGGTTCACCCCATTGGGGCAAATAGTATAGTAAGTCCACAAAGTGGATGATCCATCCCATTAGGACGGATAATTTAATAAGTCCATCCCATTGGGACAGATAACTTATTAAGTCCATAAAGTGGACGGTCCATCCCACTAGGACGGATAACTTATTAAGTCCATAAAGTTTAAGGTTCACCCTAAAAGGATGGATAATTTATAAAGTCCATAAGTGGATGGGTCATCCCAGAAGGTCGAATATTAAAGATAGTCCATTATGTGGATGGATATATTGTTAAATATAAGTCCATAAAGTAGACAGACAGAGAGATAATAAGTTGTTCACATAATGGATGGATCCAACATAAAAGTGGGGTATGTATTAGAAGCCCTCGAAAGGACGGGTCCACATAGCATGGATGAATTACACGCCCTCAAAGAGGATGGGTCTAATATTAATATAAACTTATTTTCATAAAACGGCCTCTTGTGTGGACGATCAACGCATAGTAGATGAGTTCAAGCCACTAAGTGGGTGGGTCTAACAGATTAAATTGACGTTATAATACAATTTCATTAAAAGAATGATGACCAAGATCACATAAAGGACAGGGTTGATAACACGACAGAATCAACATTACAAGTCCTCAATGTGGACGGAGTCATTCGCAGCTGTAAATTAAACAGATCCATTCATAAAAGTAAAATAAGACAAAGTAATTAAGCTGAAACCCAGGAAGGGGAGAAGTTTAAGACGACGGTTAAACATCTAATGTTCTCCAAGGACATTTAAAAAAATAAAAAAATAAAAAATAATTATTACAAATCTGCAGCGGGGGTCTCATCCTTCTCCTCAGTATGACGGGCCTGACCATCTTTTGGTTCAACTTGGCTTTCAACAATAGTCTCGTCACCATGGGCATCATTGACGGGGGCATTCTCGCCAAAAGGTTCATCCGTATTCTCATAATGAATGGGTTGGACTGACGTTTGCTCCTGGACGTTAATGTTGACGGTGGACACATCCAACTCTGGATATAAAGTCTTCACTTGACTGATGGCGTCGTCAAAACTGTCACCATAAGAACTCCAAGCTCTGTCAAAAGGGCGTCGAAGTCACGGTACTCTCATACAGTAACTTCCTTCGCAAGATGGGTCTCATCCTCCTTGTCTTCCAGGACCTTCTTCAGTTCCTCTGTCTGCTTGTAAAACTCATCCCTAGCTTTTTCCGCCATAGCGAGTTTCTTTTCCTAGACCACCTTCCAGGCCTTCAACTCGATCAGCTCATCCTCCGTCAACTTTGCCTTCGAATGTATACGGTCCAACGCCGTCTCATGATTTAGACACCGTCCCATTAGCCCCTTCATCATGATTATGGCCTGAGAAATGGAAAGGAATAAATTAGTTTTAAAATAGATTAAGAGGTAAGGACGATTGAAAAGTGGATGGGTAAAGGTATTTGAGCGATGCTAAACAACCTGGTCTCCCCCATCACCTCCGTCGAGTGGTTGCTTAAGTCCTCATAATCTTCAGTTGTTATGATTGATGAAAGCCTCTCCAAGGTGTATTTGGAGTCCTTTTGGAGGAGGACGGGTGGCTTTTCCTGTGTGGTGGACGGAACCTTCATGTAGCCTTTTCCTGCTCCATGTTTTGTAGGGGTAACCATCTTCGCACCCTCAGCCTCCAGCCCCACGATAGGCTCCAATACAACCTTTGGCCTTTTTGGTGCACGGTCCTACTTCGGTGGCACCTTCCTTTTGGTAGACGGGATGTTTGGATTCGTCCCCTCAGGGATCTGAGCTCCTTCCTCCTTGTTCTTGGCCGCTTGTGCCTTAATCATGGCCCTCCTCTTAGCAACGTCCATTTCTGCGAAAAAGGACAAGCATATTTAGTTCCAAACAAAGGATACAAAAGAAGTATGGTTGACGGACTTACGTTGGCGCATTTGGGCGTCGTAACAACAGGCTGCAAGGGTAGGCTCCGGTCCGTCGAAATACCAGTAATTGGTATCTAGTGTGACCAATTTGGCCCACGTCCTCTCCTCAAGTGTTGTTTTAGCAAAAATTCTTTCCAAAAAGCTCCACTGCTCAAGTGTAACTTGTGGACGCCCCCGAACTGCAAAACGAGGACGGTTAAAGAACTTTGAAGAATTAAAGAGACAAGGACTTGTGGATAGGTGCATACCAGACGGGGACAATATACCCAAGTAGTATCGACGAGCATGTGCTCTGTGTCCCTTGGACGGCACATCCACTCATCCCCCTCAAGGAAGAAGTACCGGTTCTTCCAGTTCCTATTTGAGTTCGGGGTCTCGTATACAATCCTCAACAACGGACTCCGAGGCATAAAACTATATATGCCCTTTGACTTTTTTATTTCATTCGGACGGTAGCAATGGAGGAATTCTCGCACCGTCAGCCTCCTTGCACCATCAGTCATAGTCTCGTACAGGACCTCCATGCCAAGGAAGACCCTCCAGGCATTTGGGGATATCTGGTTGATGGCCAGACCTAGGTGTTTAAGCAGCTCACGATGAAGGGAACTCAAAGGAAACCTGAGCCTAGCCTTTAGCATTTGCTCATACACCCCGACACCTTCCACTCCTTCATAGTAACACTTCTCCGAGTCATATGGAAGACAGATGGAGAAATTCTCTGGTATTTGGTATTTAGCCCTAAGTGTCTTGAAATGTGGCTCTTTAATTATTGAATTAAAGTCATTCACCATCCACAGGGGTAGCATGATCAACTCCCTAAGTCCATCAGGACCCACGATGGATTGAATTGGGGGCTCAGCGTCTTCTAGACCATCATTGGAATCTTTTGGGCCATCCATCTCCGGATCTTCATCTCTTGAGGATGGAGAAGAGGGAGACGAACTTCTCTCTTCACTTTGACCATCATGATCTTTGTGACTTGACCGGTACACTTCCTCGTAGCCCACCCCATCACAGACAAATGACTGGTTACTTGACGCACTAGACATAACCTACATGTGACGTTGAAACCTAAGGCTAACGGGTCTACAGTAGATGACGATAGTCCAAAATATAAGGTAAAATAAAGTACAGGAAAAGAAAATTTTCTTCTAAATAGGAGTAGGAGAAAATACTCACCAAAAAGTAGAAGATGTTGTAAAGGAGTGTTGGCGATGGACGCAGCAAACGGACGGCCTCGTTTTTCTGACAAAGATGACGAAGGCGCTCTGATCACAGATTTCAGCAAAAAGTGGAAAAATGAGAGGGAGAGAATTTGGTTTATATAGAGGGACGGCACGGAAGACGAAGGGATGTTTCGATCTAAGAGAATGGCCATTCATTGAACGCCATGTGTCTAGTCTCATAAATAATTTCAGAACAGCCTGTCAAAGACATGCGTGTCTTCTCTGGATTCAAATGGAGCCGTCACCCCATGGGTCCTTCCACTTAAAGATCACGGACCTATGGGGTGAAGGGGGCAACTGAAGAGGAGAAATTTGAGATGACAGATCATGTATGAATGGACATGAGGTGGATGGATCAAACGGCCACATGTCATCCAACATGTCTTTATGTGGTCTCCAAGAAACCTTAAGTGGAAAATACTTGCGACACACGGTTATCCCAAGTTTGAAGAGTCCCAACGCGAATAGAATTCTAACACAAGGAGAATTCTGGGAAATGTTGGCATTAATGAAGATCTTCCTCCCTATAAGGAAAAGACTTGTTACGCAAGTAGGGGAGTTTGATTCTACACTACTATAAAAACCCATAGGCCCTCAGAAAACAGGTACGCATAATTCACCCCAGCTTTGGCACTCTAGAGTTGTAGAAAGGTTTTTCTGACTTAACCTTCGGAGGGTTTTTGGCTAGTACCACACCGGTACTCTCCTAAGGTTTTCTCTTTTTGATTTCTCAGGGATTGCTTCAAGTGTGCAAGGACTGTGTAGCTCATTGGTGATTCTCTCAACATCATCAACCCCAATCCCGGCTCTATCTTCATTTGGGAAGAGGAATATTATAAGAAATGGAGGCCATAACCATACATTGACTATCTTGAATAAAAACCCCAATCCCAGCTATATCTTCATTTGTAAACACTGCCCCATCAAAGTTTATTTTATAAATCTCACCTAGAGGCGTTGTCCACCTTGCTATTGGTCTAACCATTGGGGATTGCCTCTTTAGTTGTGTAGGCCGAAACTCCATGAGAGAAGTAATTGCTCACTGTGAAACTTGATCAAGAGGAAAACTTGGTGGAGAAAATCTAACCTTGTTGCGCCTAAACCATATGATCCATGTGAGCTTTGAAAAAAAATTCTGGGCTGCATTCTAAATCTAGAACAAAGGATAGCAGCTGTGGAAAGTCCGAGAAACTCATATTTCTCCTAAAATTCCATTGAGGCTCTTCGTCCCAAATTGAAGATACACTTGGGCAGTACCAAAGCGCATGCAGCACATCTTCATGTTGGTTTGTGCAGTGGGGACATGTTGGATCATCAATGACACAAAGGTAAACCAAATTGGACATGGTAGGAAGTGCATTACAGCTTGCTCTCCGAAGAAAATTTTTAATTTTACTAGGCAGCGATAATTTCCTTATGCGTTTCTAGAGTGTTTTTGCGTGAGCAAGTTGTACATGATTTGGAATAGCATGGCAGCTAGTTTTAGACTTGAGAAAGAAATATCCTGACTTGACTGAGTATTGACTCGATTGCACATTGGGCTAATATAGAACATCTTCTGAAAAGCCACAGCTTAGTGAGATTTTCTGTATAAGGTTAGCTTTAGTGGGGCTAAACACAGTAGACAATAAAGTCAAGTCTCATTGGCGTGTAAATGGATTGATTAGAGTACTTACAGTAGCATCATGGATTTCAACTATCAAAGGGCCCTAGATTTGAGGAGATTTTAGTGAGGGCAGCCAATTCTCAACCTAAATCTTGATAGAATGCGCATTTCCAACTCTCCATTTTGCTCCTTACCTGATGAGTTCTCTACTCTTTAAGATGCTCTTCCATGCATAAGATCCTCCATGGCCCTCTTTTGCTTCCATAATAGAAAATTTTGGAAAGAACCTTGATTTAAAAACTTTGTAAAACAAAGATTTTTTATTATCCAGAAACCTCCAAGTTTGTTTTACTAAAAGGGTCTCGTTAAGTAGTGTCAACTCCTTAAAACCCATTCCACCCTCCGACTTGGAATCACACTTATCTTCCCATTTAACGCAATGAATTTTCCGATGATCACCCCACTGCCCCACCAAAATTTGCGGGTAAGACCTTCAATTTCATGACAAAGACCTAATAGAAGCTCAAAACAACTCATTGTGTAAGTTGAAATGGCTTGAACCACAGCTTTGATCAAGATTTCTCTTCCAACTTGTGACAACAACTTCTCTTTCCAATCCTGTAATTTCCTCCAAACTCTTTCTTTGATGAAGTCAAAACTTGCTTTTTGTGTCTTCCAATAAGTGATGGCAAACACAAATACTTGTCATAGTGCATAATTTTAGTAACCCCAAGTAATTTCTTAATTTTCGTTCTTGTTGCTTTTGTGGTGGACTTGGTAAAAAATAGAGAAGTTTTTCTTTGATTTCTTTGTTGTCCAGAAACACTTTGATAGGTCACCAATATTTACAACACCTTTTGATAGTCATGTCTATTAGCCCTACAAAAAAAAAAAACTATCATCTGCAAAGAGCATATGGATTAGTCTTGGACTCCTCCTACAAAGGGAGAAACCCCAAATAGAATCATCATTGTCCACCTTGGATATAATACTATGTAAGCCTTTAGTGCACAAGAGAAAAAGGAATAGGGATAAGGGATTGCCTTGACGAATCCCCCTAGTAGGACGAATAAGATCTTTTGGTTTGCCATTCACTAAAATCGAATAGGAGACTGAATTAACACATATCATCATAAGGTTTATCCACCTTCCATTAAACCCCAATTTTCTCATTACTTTCTCCAAAAAAGGCCACTCCACTCTATCATAAGCTTTGCTCATATCCAATTTGAGAGCCATATAGCCAGTTTTGCCAGATTTGTGATTTTTCATACTATGGAGAGTTTCAAAAGCTACAAGGATATTATCAGAGATCAGACGATTTTTTTTGTGAATGCACTTTAGTGTTCTATGATTATGGAAGGAAAATTTTTTTTCAATCTATTTGCTAGCATCTTGGAAAAATTTTTGCAAATGACATTACAAAGGCTTATGGGACGATATTCAGAAATAGACTGTGGGTTTTTTATTTTTGGGATTAGGGTGATGAAAGTATGATTAATGGGGTGGGGAAGAGTGGTTGTATTTAGGTATGACGGAATGGTTTTTGTAATATCACAGCCTACCAAATTCCAATAATTTTGATAGAAGAAAGGAGGCATACCATCAGGAATTGGAGCTTTAAGTGGAGCCATCAGTTTCAAAGCTACTTGTACTTCCATTCCATAAATCCTATAATAGTTGAGCATTCATATCATCCGTGAGTAAGTTTGGAATTGGGTTCATTGCTTCCTCCTTCATGACAGAATTTATGGATGTAAAAAGTCCCTGATAATAATCTGTGAAGGTTTCTACAATAGCTTCCTGATTGGAAATCCACTCTCTACCTGAATTATAGATGCCTGTGTCTCTGAGTTGCCTGGCGATGAAAATATTTTGAATTTTATCTCCCCCAACCAGCCAGAAAGATTTAACCCGCTGTCTCCATATCCTGGTTTCCTTAATCATCAAGTCATTTACCTCTTTATTTAATTCTCTAACCTAAAGATTACAGCTTAAATGAATAGCCAATTTCTCGGCCCTTGCTAGCAATTTTCTCTTATCAACAAACTCCCGCCTAACATTCCCAAAATGTCATCTACTCCACTATGTTAATTAAGTACCACCCTTCTCCACCTTTCTCATTACTTGTATCTTGGGATCACAATGGATTTGGTCTCTCCACACTACCTCAATCGTGAGGCCACAACCCTTATCCGAGAGCCACATCTCTTCAAATCTATATGGTAAAAGGGTGGAGCGTCTAAACTATTTGGGACAATCCAAAGAGGAATCTAATCAGAAGTATTGCTGCTGAGATGAAAAATCTTAGTCATTGTAAACATCGCATTTTGTACCCCTTAAGACTCGAGCCCCGTTCCCCAATTATATTAGAACTCTAAAGCCCGATGTTTATTTATGGCACAATCGGATGAAAATTGACTTGAGGAAAGTATTTGTGGAAAATATAACTTTTTTTTAGAAGAATAAACTATTTCTGGAAAAGAAAAGCCACAGAAACCCTGGAGTGTGCACACGCTTACATGCATGTGTACACACACTCAAGTTATGTGCACGCATGCTTACTGCATGCGCACGCATACACGGGCATGCATACACATGCTAGGGCCCCAGAAACTATGTAAGGAAAGTTTTCTTCATTTAAACTTAGTTTGGAACAAATCCCACATCATCTGAGAGCAGTACCAAACCCCTATTCTTTGAATATATAAAGCCATAAAAGGTACTTTTTCAAAGATAACAAAATTCAATGGTAAAACAAACAAGATTTAATAGAAAATAGTGAATCAAAGAGATATTTTTCACAAAACATCTCAAGTCAAATTTTATTTGATTGAGACATTTTCTGGTCTAGATCTTCGAGTTCTAAGTTTACTAACTTGTTTATGAATTAGTTGTGAATAGATCGACTGAAGGGAACAGTCAAAATCAAGCTCTAGAGAGTTCTAGTGTTAAGGTAAAGGTTCTAACTTTGGCTCTTCACTTTTTTTTTTTTTTTTGGTTTAATTTTTTAAACTTTGTGTGTGTGTGTGTGTGTGTGTGTGTGTGTGTGTGTGTGTGTGTGTGTTTATAATATGTTTAATTAGTTTAGGTTTATTTTGTGTTTGTTTTGGAAGCATGTTAGGGTGTTAGATTTTCTATTTTCTGAGTTTCTTTCAGCTTTTTTCTAGGTTAGGGTTTTCAGGTGTGCATGTATGCGCATACTACTTGCTTGCATACGCACACTCGAAGTATGCGTACGCATACAATTAGGATGCATACGCATACCCTATGTAAGCGCACACATACTTTTGCCCAAAAACCCTAATTCGTTCCTATTGTTTTTCCCTTTGTTTTATTTACTTGTTATAGCCTCGTTTAACCTAGTTTACCTATGTTTAAGCCTCTGTCTCTCTGTTTTGTTTTGTTTTGTTTTGTTTTATCTCTTTGAAGTTTGCTAGGGTTTTAGATGGTTTTAATGCCATGAATATGCATATGAACATGATCATGCATTGATGCATAAGTGTTGCGATGCAATGAGGTAAGCAAGGTAAGTCACGCATAATCACATGATCATGCATTCTTTTGCTTGATGAGTATGATATGGGTAATGAACACAATATTCTTGATTGAATACCATGTTTTTGATATTTAGATGTTATAACATGTTTGTTTGAATTTTCTTTGTGATGTTACTGCCCTTGATGATATATGCTTAATGCCATGATAGATGAATGCTAGGCTTGGGGATGATTATGCCATGTTGTTTGCTTTAGATGCATGTTAGAAGTGTGTGTGAGTTAGAATAACGTGTTATATATGCCTTTAATGAGATTAAGACTTGGAACACAATGAGTGGAAGCCAACCCATAGGTCGGGTGGGGTTGGGTACCTAACACCTTCCCATCTCCATACCTAAACTCCAGACATGTGCTCTTATAAATATTAGTCCTTCCATGAAGGGCACTATATTTATGGTTCATAAACCAAAACTAGGTGGTGACTCCATTTACACCATCCACCATGGTTCACCCTAGGCCAAGGCGTACTCTCCCACGAGGACCGTCGCTGGCGCTTGCACCCACTATCGCACTAAACTGTTGTAGCCAATCATTTGTGCAAAACGCTCAATCTAATTTCTCTCAAATTGATTGATCACTGGAAAAGTGCTTCCTCCAAGTGAACTTTGAACCCAAATAGCCAAAATTAATAAATCTACATTCATCTATTGCGTCTTGAAATAGCTACATCTGATTGTGGTTTCTCTTATTACCGCCTAATTTTTCATCACTTCTAATCAATTCATTGAAATCTCCCGCACATAACCATGAAATTTGAAATGTTCGGTCTAGACTTCTGAGTAAATCCCATGATTCAAACCTTTTTTGAGTCTTCGGTTTGCCATAAAATCCAATAAATCACCATTCATTCTCCTTATTCTTGTTGATGATAGCATCAATGTAATTTTTGCTAAAACCCTCCACAGTTACATCTATTGTCGATTTCCAAAACAAAACTAATCCACCCTCCCCCCCTCCCTGTTTGTTCTTGGGGCAATGAACATATTCTCAAACTTATTCTTCGTAACACATCTTTTAGTCTTGTTTCATCTGCTTATGTTTCAGCTAAAAGCACGATAGAGATATCTTTTGCCCGCATAGTTAGGGAATCCCAATATTAAAATTCAATTTTTCATCAAAAGAGTATATATATACACACACACATATACATATACATAGAACTATTTTTAGGGGAAAAGAAAAAGAAAACTAAAAACTAAAAATCGTTTGTATGTTCGTTCTAAAATTAGCTTTAACAATGTTCAAGTGTATTTTTCATAAGTAAATAAAATGGCCAAAATATTATTTACGTAGCTATGAAATAATTATATACTTGATTATTTCAAACCATCAAATTATATATTTCTAAATTAGTTATCACAAAGATGATACAAAATTTAAAGTCTAAACACATTTTTATTAGGGGTAATTACACATAACCCACCTGTGGTTTGGGCGAAAATCACTTTGCCTACCCATGGTTTGAAAAGTATCACTTAACCCACCTATGGTATGTTCTGTTTGTTTTCCGTAACCCACCTCTGTTAAAATCAGGGGTAAATAGGTATTTTTGCTCAAATTTTATGTCTCTCTCCTCCTAAAACAAAAAAATAGAGCAAAAATGCGAGAGAAACAAGATCAAAAAGTGGTATTTGTCTCTCTCTCCATTCACACAAATTTTGAACATGAGAAACATGAAGAACATACCCAAAAAAATTAAACACAAATACACGAGTCCCATGAGGGCTCAGATAAAGCCTCAAACAATACACAACCTATGCTTTAAAAAATTAGAAAAATTCATTCATTCCGATATATACCGGCTCCCTAACATCATCACTAGGAGAACCCAGTAACTTAACAAAGATTGGAACTACTCCATGGTCAATCACCACCTTCATGTTCTCCGAAGTTCCTATTGCAATGTTTGTAAGTGCCCAAGTAACCTCAAACTACATAACAAAACCATAAAATAATATATATATATAAAAAAAAAATAGCAAGCAAAAACAACAAAAGAAGATACACATCCTCCACACAAATAAAAAAAAAAATAATAGTATATTCGCATCGTCATAATCAACTCTCCTGAATCCATCAAGTGTCTCCACAATCGAATCTCCATGCTCGATGTGGTTACCGGCTTGAAATCCCTCAAGGGGACCAAACGTTTGGGGTTCCAAATTAGAGAGTGTTGGATGAGTTGGAGAATCTTATGGATTTGATTGAAGAAGTGGGGCTGAAGGGAAGGGATGGTCCTCTAAAATGGATAAGCTTGTGGTGGAGGCGGAAATGCCACCTTTGGAGTTTGTGATGGAGTTAGCCAAAGGGTTGAGGGAGGCAATGGGGCTTAGGCTTTTTTTTTTTTTTTTTGGGGTATGTTCTTCATGTTCAAAATTTGTGTGAATGGAGAGAGAGACAAATACCACTTTTTGATCTTGTTTCTCTTGCATTTTTCCTCTATTTTTTGTTTTGGGAGGAGAGAGACATAAAATTTGAGCAAAAATACTTATTTACCCCTGATTTTAACAGAGGTGGGTTATGAAAAACAAACGGAACATACCACAGGTGGATTAAGTGATATTTTTCAAACCATGGGTAGGCAAAGTGATTTTTGCCCTAACCATAAGTGAGTTTAGTGTAATTACCCCTTTTTATTATAGTTAGGGACGGAGCCAAGACTTGGAGAGTTAGGTGGAGGCAACTATTCTATTGGCTACGTGCGATGACTTCGGCTTTTAGCTTTGCTGCGTAGCCGGTAAGGGTTTTCTTTTATTATTAATTTTTTTTTTTAATATGTGTGTAGAGTTTGTCTTTTGCTAGCAGGGACAAGATTATTTTGTTTAAAAATTTTTAAAGGGCCAAATTGTTTGTTTTTGGTAAAATTAGTTGATTGGTCTTAATTTTTTATTTTTTATTTTGTTTAGCTTTGCTATCGGTAATTTTTATTGTTGGGATAATTTTTTGGGATTGTATATTTTGTTTTAAATTTTAGATTTATAAATTTTTTTATGACCTTTAAAAAGAGGAAAATACTAGATTTATAAACTTTTTTACAGATTGTTGTTGTGATGAATGGTTATTATTATTATTTTTTTAATGGAAACCTCACAATATTTTATTCAAAAGTAGAATTGGAAATTACATCATGCATGCATGCACATTCAATACATCCTGGGCATTCCTCAAGCCGGCCACATTACAACATCATCCACGTTAACTGCAAACTGGGCCAGTACGTGGGTCGGGGTATTCCCAAGTCTTTTGGTATGGGAAAAACTAAAGGTACGAAAGTCTTGAGCACGCTTTAGAATTCCTGTGACTACATTTTGGACCGAACGAGCAACAACAGTAAGGCCGTGGATAGCATTGCAAATCTCCAGCGAGTCACCCTCAAAAGTTACGTCCCTGACCCCTACCTCCATTGCAAAAGTGACTCCTATCTCCATAGCTTTGGCCTCTGTTTCCAGTGGCCCCAGCGGGGAGTATAGCTTCCTACTTAGCACAGCAATCACCTGACCTGCGCCATCCCTTACAACCATTCCCACACCAGCTTGCTTCTTTTTAGAAAACACCGCTCCATCAACATTCACCTTATAGCATCCCGCCTGTGGTGGAGCCCACTTTACGGCATGGTTCCTTTCTACATTAACCATCGGCCTTTCATTCGCCAACTGGAATTCCTCAAGCAAACAAAGTGAGCTTCTCGACATTGCCTGCCCACTTCGAAGCCTACCCCCGTGTCGAATATCATTCCTATCTTTCCAAATCCCCCAGCTAATCATGACTGTCCGCTCCAATAATCCAGGCCGCGACTCCTCCCACTTTTGTAAGTGCCATATAACATCCATATAATCCCACGAAGGAAGAATCTCAACCGGAAGGGAGATCTTGCATGAGGATCACACTTCTTTTACATGGTCACAGAACCAACCAAAATAAATGGCCTATGGACTCCACCTGCTTACCTCACAGGTGTTATCCTTTGTGATATTCCTCCGCCGTAAATTTTCCTTCGTAGCTAGGATGTTCTTACACGCTTTCCATGCAAAGTGCTTTACTTTGTTTGGAACATTCATTTGCCACAGTCTTTTCCATGTCTATTTCATAGCTGACTGGTTTGATCCTTCCGCCGTCTGCTTGTCCCCTTGGGCCTCCTGTGCCAGTCTGTATGCGCTTTTTACCGTGAAACGTCCATTCTTATTTTCAGCCCATATCACTCTATCCCTTGCCCCGTTGACGCTCAATGGTATGCTTAGGATTGTATCAGCATCCTGTGGGAGAAAGCATTAGTTGACTAGGTCCCTCTTCCATTCCTTGCTATCGTCGTCAATGAGGTCACTAACCCACTGTATTTGCCTCGGTGCTCTCTCCGGCGTAATGACCTTGTATGTACTTGGGCTTGGGATCCATTTGTCCTTCCAGACCTTGATCATTTTACCGTCACCCACCTGCCACCTCATTCCACGTCGCACCAGTGGCTGGGCAGCCATAATGCTCCTCCATGCAAATGAAGGCTAACGCCCCCATACTAGCTTCCACAAAGTTGCAGCTTGGAAAGTATTTTTCTTTGTAGACCCGATAAAACAGAGAAGAGGAATTCGTTTGAAGTAGCCACCCCTGTTTAGCCAACAGAGCAAGTAAAAAGGTTATCTAAGTGGTGAGCCTAGACGTAAAGTAGTAAGAATTTGCTACCTCAATAGTTTATAAAAATGTTGTAAAAAAATTTATAGCCGTAGCATTTCTCCTATAATGATCAATTGTATTATTAAAGGGAGCAAAATGCAATTTTATTGAACAAAGTTGTTAAAATTAGTACCTATATATACTTCAATTCTTTAAAAAAAATATTCCCAGGGGAGGACATGAATTAATGGCTCCGTACATGGTTACAGTGTTTCTTAGAATTCAAATCTTTTTTGTATGTTTACGCTCTAAAAAAAAACTATTAAGTTTCAAATTTGAACCTCCTAATACTTGAAGAAATATCTAGTATGTATGAAGGGAAACTAGGGAGAAAGACTAATGGAGAAAGGAATAGATTAGTTTTGGAAAAGACGCAGCTGGTAATTTTTACCTCAACAGACTTATCGCATAGTGCTAGAACTTTGGTGTGCTTTGAATTCTGTGAAGAAGTTTATCCAAGTTGTACTTAGCAGAAGGTTCGTATAATTAATTAGACAGCGTAAGAGCAATTGTGACACGGAAGTGAAATCCGCTATGCAATAGTAATCCACAGCATATCCATATCAGAGAAATTCTTCAAGATTGGGAGCATTGATTTTCAATGATCCACCGCTAGAAGATACAGGATGCCAAAATATCCCAAGTAGTTTTGAGTCTCTCTTTAAGATACTAATATCCGTGTGGTCATTGCAAGTTATAATTTGTAACATGTTAAGAGAGTTGACGATAAACATACTCTTTATCCCACTTATTCTAGTAAGATTCAATATCTTAAGGACCTTGAAACATGAAAGCCATTATCCAAAATAGTTGTCTTGAACTTGAACGGAATCTAAAGCTAATATTTGGAGCGAATTAGTAATAGCACAACCTGCAGTTGATAATGCAAGCAGTAATTTGAGAATCCCATTGGTGGTGTCGAGATTGAGTCAACTCAGGGATTTATAACCACGAACACATAATGGCAAGGCAAAGCTCTCACCAATGAGTCTGAAAGCTCAAAAATGTATTAAAACACGAGCTATTTAGACCCCCAAATTAAAGTTATTGCTCGATTGATTTTACTCTAATACTAAGTGCGGAATAGAGTAAATGCGAGCGGATAAACAAATAAACTACTCTAACCCATAATAATAAAACTACAGCAGTAAAATGAAAGGTAAAAGAATAGGGAAGAAGAATGCAAACACAAGATAACACGCCGATGTATTGTCGAAGAGGAAATCGAAAAACTCGGCGAAAAACCTCTCTGCCACCCTCCAAGCAATAATCGATCCACTAGACAATCAGTTGGGATACACAAATAGCAAGAGACCCTCCAAGCCTAGTCTACCCAATGCACCTAAACCCTTCAAGCTCCTACTCTAACAAGACTTTTCGGAACCGTGTCTTGTCTAGCTCTTCGGATCCCACAATACACCCAATTGCATCCGCCAAAACTTGGCTTCTTCCAATACTTCCCAGCAGCACCAAAACCTCGTTTGACACTCTGAAAGGGTGTGATAAGTGTTTGGACTATCAACCTCTCAAGTGTATGGAAGTGGAGAGATAGGAGTTGAGGAAAATCCACAATGAATTGTGTAGAGAATTGTGGGCATAACAATCTCTAACTCTCAAGGTTTATGATTAGGGTTTTCTCTCAAAAGCACTCCTCAACATATGTGGATAATGGGGGGTATATATAGTGTGGGTACAGAAAGTGTGTATCAGAAATGACAGTTCAGCAAACCAGAATATTTTGCGGGTATCTCGTGAGAAGGCTTTACCCGCGAGACACTCGTAAAAACCAGTTGTCTCCATCCTGTCTTTACTCTTCGCATTCCAGTCATGTGCAGGGCACATACTTCACTTCACGAGAAGCTTACTCGCGAGCTACCCGCGAAAACAGCTTTAGTCTTCAATTGCCTTAAGTGTTCACACACTCTCTCTCACACACAACTTTTACAAATAAATCCTACATAAAATACAAGGTACATAAGATTGAACATAATTACAATCAAATTTGGCACGGAATTAAAGCCAACATAAACTAGTTGTAAATTACAACTTTACAGAGTTTATGTTCGAGATCTTCTAATCCTGAATTTACTTAATGGTACGACCACTATAGATATGTTTCATTTTTAGGGCTTTTTCCATTGAAAGACCAATGGAGTGTCCTTACCCCAAACAAGCGGCGTTGAGCCATGAGCCTATCCATAAAACTAATTGTGATGCCCCAATTTGATTGATTGTGTAATGTGTGTGGGTGAGTGATGAATCCCACATTAAGCGTATAATAGGTTGAACTGATTTTTACTAACAACTACAAGGAGCTTCAATTGTGACTATTCATTTTGAAGTATAGCGCAGATATAGCTAGCGTTTTTCCTTGAGTCGTTATATATAGTATTAGAGTTAACCCGATAATCCCATGTGAGCTCGAAGACAATATCTCACAAAATGGGCCCTAACAAAGATGCCTCAATTGTCCTTTTAAGTTTACTAGTTTTCCTTTTCCACTTCTTCCTCTAATTTCTTGCTTGAATCGGAAAAACAAAACAAAAATTTATGTGGTTGTCGTCCAAAATTTACAACTTTCTCGGACTGAATTTTAATTTGTCATAGTATATTTACAAAGGGGTTCTTGTCAACCTCTAAGCTATGATTACCCTAAAAAATAAAAATAAAATAGTAGAGCGTTGCATCAACTTAATCTTGATTCGTTTAAAGAATACAAAAATTAGTTGGAACATATCATAATAAGAGGATGATGCATTTTATTTATAGTAAAATTTTCTTTTATTAATTTTCTTTCAAAAAAATTTAAGTTTCTTAATAACTACTCTACTAATACTAGTGATGTTAAGTGTTAAGTCCTAAGTAGCTTTAGAAATCCAATGACAACACGAGAAGCCAAGTAGGATCCCAATGCCCAAAGGAAAAGTGGAAAATCCAATTCTAAGTCGTAACATCGATAGGAAAAAACCTTTAAGGCTTTTGTTAATGGGTGTTGTACAGCACCATTAAGTTTTACTTTAGTGTGCGTGTTATTACTGAAATAGCACTGCTTTAATGAAAAAAAAGAAAAAAAGAAAAAAAAATCAACATCTGAATGATGTGCGTCAGTTAGCATTGGAAACGTAAGATTTTGCATTATTTTACTTAAATACCCTCTTAACCACTTTTACCATCTCCATATGTATAGTATTTTCTCCTTGTGATCTCAGATCTCTTTCCCATCCTATGGCTTCATGTTTCTTTTTTTTTTTTAATTGATCCTATGGCTTGATGTTTATTCTTATCTTTTGATTCTTTTTTAAAAAAATATATTTTTTTTCATTTCTTTCCTTCTTCACAGCTATAGATCTGGGTGGGACCCTTTTTTTTTTTTTTTTTTTTTTTTTTTTTTTTTTTTTCCTTCTGCTAGGATCCAGGGACCCAAAATTTCCCCCAAAAAATCTCTAGTTTATTTTTTCATCTTATTTATGTTCCCTTTTCAGTTGTGTTCATAGAGAACCACACCAGTTACCCACTCACATTCACCATAGTGGCGCATCTGTGGAACTCAATTTACGATGGAGTTTTGGTAGTCAAGATTTAGACGAGGTTGATTTGCTTACGGAGAGCTTTGTTTCGACCTAGTCAGACTCGCCGGAGCTTACCGCTTAGTAGGCATTTTGTTGGGTCCAGTTTTATACCGTCTATTTCCTCTCTCATTCACACCCAAAAAGTTTTTAATTTTAGATCAAATTGTTCTTATTCTGTAAAAGAGTGTGATTTTGTTGTTTTTTGAGAGTACTAAAATTGTTGTTTTGTTTTGGTTTGAAATTTTTTCTTTTGGGGGCAAAAGAGACGGCTAAATTAGTTTTGAGCGTAAAAGGTGAAGAGAGTTCAAAGATGAAGAAGGGTATTTTTGTCTTATAAATAAAAAATTTAATGGCTTCTCTTCCCTCGATAAAAGTCTCCACGTGTAAAAAAAATTATTATTAAATTCCTTCTTAACGGGTGCTACACAGCACCCGTTAACAGGACCCAACCTTTAATAGTTTTCCGCTTATTCCTCTAATTTCTTATATGAATTGGGAAAACGAAACCAAAAATTAAAATTTAAAAAAAAAATCCTTATTTCATTTATGTTTTTGAAAAAGTCTATGACCCTTAATTTTTTATTTTTTGTCTTTTTCTTTTTACGGTTCAGGAAAACCTATTCCTCATTTACAAGAACATAAGCCCAATAAACAACCAGAACAGAACCCAGAAAACATATAAATAATAATAATAATAATAATAAATAACAAATAATAAATAACAATTGCAAAAAGAAACCATTTTATCATAGGATTAATATCCAATTTCTATTGATTAAAAAAAAGGAACTAACATAGCAGCCGAAAGGAAGAGCTGCCAAATGTGAATGTTCAAAGCTCTCAAGTTTTAGCTGCCCAGCCGCACATCGGGTTAGCGAAATGTTGGCATCGTCCCATCGATCTGCATCTGTTATGTCTTCCCATCTCTCTCTTTACTTAATATATCTATTAGCGTTGATCTCTGTTACACTAGAAAAGTTACGGATTTATTCAATTGACATACATTTTTATACCCATACAATTTGCACATTTGTGGCGGTGTGATTGAATTACATCATTTGCACTAAAGTTTTGCTCTTATACGCTCAAGCCCCTTCCCTTGAAAAAAAAAAAAAAAAAAAAAAAAACTATGGTCAAGCCACATCATATACAAAGATTTCCGTCTATAAAGGGCACGTTCACTTGCAAAGTTCAGTTTCTACTTCCCCTTCTCTTGGCGCTTCTTTCCCTTTGGTGCTGTCTATTTCTAAAATTCTTCATAAACCAATCATGTTTTCTAGCGGTCATTATGTGCCCAATAATCCCTCCAATTATTAGCCCACATCCATACCCTAGCAGGATTGCTTTCCAATTAAAATCAAACAGAGACTCTGATCCATGATCGTCCTCAAAAATTGAAGGGGGTGCTAAGGACTTGGAATCGCCACATTTCCTTGTAATTTGGTCTCCACAGAGTCCTAAATTTCCTTCAAATGAACTCATTTGAAATGTATTAAATTGTTTTCCTTGTGGTATAGGACCTGTGAGATTATTATAAGATACATTGAAAAATTCAAGGAAAATGAGTTCTGTAAGTTGTTGTGGGATCTCTCCTGAGAGCTTATTTCGAGAAAGATCTAATGATTCTAATTGATGTAGATCCCCCAAGGATGATGGAATACGATTAGTGAGGAAGTTGTTGGAAAGGTTGAGCAAATGAAGCACCTTTAGATTCCCAATAACTTCTGGAATCTCTCCATCAAACTTGTTGCATGATAGATCAATGGCAGTGAAGAAGTCCAAAATCTTTGCGTACACTGTTTTAACACCTTTGTTTGTTATTGTCATTGAGTAATCATAATTTTCATTCAATGCAAAACCCAATAGGTAGATGGTGGCAATTGCTTGCATGTACGTCAAGTGTTCCTCTGGGACATTTTTCATTGCAATCCAATTTTTGAAGTATCCAAGTGGCAATTTACCTCTAAAATTATTGTGAGAGAGGTCAAGAATACGCAACTTTTGGAACTCAAAATTGGTTGCAGGACTCCCCATATCACCATGAAATCTATTAGATCGCAAAATGAGAACCTTAAGCTCGGGAAGTTTTCCCAACCAATAAGGGAAAACATCATGGAGTCGATTGTTTCCAAGAATAAGAAACTCTAGATTTGCACATTTGGCCAGTGATCTTGGTAGCCATCCTTCTAATTGATTCTCACTTAAGTCTAACATCTTTAAGCTGCTCTTTTTCATGCATACCTGAGGAATCATGCCGTGGAAGTAGTTGCTTCGGAGATTCAATATTGATAGGAAACTACTGAAGTTTCCCAGACAAGGAGGAAGAGTGCCACTCAAGTGGTTATGAGATAAGTCTAGGGCATATAGTGAATTTAGACTGCAGATCAAAGATGAAACTTTGCCAGAAAACATGTTGTTTGAGGCTAGATAAATGAGGGTGGAGGGTGGTGGAATTGGGAGTGGTCCTTGCAGCAAGTTCGACTTAAGGTCAAGGATGCCTAAACGAGGCCATGGAAAAACATCATGCATTTGGTCAAAGCCAGTCAGGAAGTTGTGTGAAAAATTCACAAAGCCCAGATTTTCTTTACTTGTGTTCCACATCCATTTGGGCACAAGGCCATGAATATGATTGTAAGCTAGGTCTACAAACTCCAGCTCATCTTGTTCTCGAAGAGAATCTGGAAACTCGCTTAAGTTGCATGAAGCCAGTCCTATATGCTTAAACTTTTGAACTGTAGTGTTGGGACTGGTTTTGGAGAGGAATGTTATGTAGTTTAGTGATAGGTGAAGCTTAGTTAAGTTTTTGAGCTTAGTAAACATGTCCAGCTCCACTGTTCCGCTCAAATCATTTTGGAAAAGGTGAAGAAATTCGAGATTTTTGAGTTGAATGACTGAGCGTGGAATTGGACCATGCAGCTTATTAAATGAAAGGTCTAGATGGATCAATTGGGTAAGGTTCATAAGCCAAGATGGGATTTGAACAGTTAATTGATTGGACGAAAGGCGTAAAAAGCTAAGCTGGGTCAAGTTGGCAAGATAAGGGATCTGACTATTTAAATTGACGTTGCAAATGATCAAAGACTTGAGTTTGTTCAATTTACCAAACCTTGGAAAGTTGCTGCCACTGAAATTGTTGAGACAAAGTGACAAATAAGTCAATTGGGAAAGGTTTTCCATTGAAGAAGGGACCTGGCCTCTAAAACTGTTGTTTGTAAGATCAAGAACCTTAAGATGGCTAATGTTACCAAGTGAAAATGGAAGAGGCCCAGAGAAATTGCAGCTCCAGATTTCCAATTCATTCAAGGAATTGAGGTTTCCAATTGAAGTTGGTAACTCGCCAGAGAAACTCGTCTCTCCGAGATGTATAGCTTCAAGGGTGCTGTTCCGTTCGAAGTTGGGCAAATGGCCTGTGAGATATTCGTTGCTCTGCACAGAAAGAAACTTCAGATTTGGTGGCTGGAAAATGCCTGGTGGGAATTCACCTAGCAATCCACAATCATCAAGATGGAGAGAGGTCGAAGAAGATAAATTGTTTAAGACTGAGGGAACTGTGGATGACATGTCAACATAACTGAGATGAAGTTTTTCAATGCGGGTTAAGTTTGGAAGTAGGCTGCTGAAATTGGGACTTGTGAGTTTCAACAACCTTTGGTAAGATGAATCAATATTGAAAGATAGATCAAGAGAAACCAGATTGGACAGTCCAGAAATTTGTGATGGAATTTGGCCAGAAAATGATGAATTGGAGAGGTTAAGATGTTTTAGCATGGAAAGATTGGCCAATCCGACTGGGATATTTGAATTGTTGAAGTCATTAAAAGCCATATTAAGGTTTTGGAGGTGAACAAGGCTGAAGAGGCTGCTGTTGGTGTTGATAGAACCATAAACACAGCTACTACTGAGATCGAGGCCGATGACATGACCACTGTCCTTATCACACTCTATTCCATCCCATGAGCAGCAATCCCCGCCACTAACTCCATCAAGCTTCCATGATGCAACCTTTGGGAAAGAATACGGATCATGAGATGCACAGTTGTTAACGACAATGCTTTCCTTAAACTGCAACAACGCTGACCTCTCAACTTCATTGCAGAGTGACTGCGTAGAAGAAAAGGTGTCGGCAACTACTATGATATCATGTAAAGATTGTATAAAGAGGAAGCCCACCAACCCAAACAGATACAACAATAATTCCATACTGTTAATAAAGTTTAAAACTCTTAATTTTAAGGAATGATGAAAAACTGGTTAGTATTTATAGACTCATGGGATTAATTTTATTTTTTTTTATTTTTTTTATTTTTTATTTTTTTTTACATTTCTAGCATACACAATCAATTACTCAAACAATGCTATGATTACAACTTTTTACACAACTCTTGTCATAACTCATCATGTGGCAAGTTGTGAGTGGTGAAGAAAAAGTATTGAGTCTACATTTCTACTACTCACAACTTGCCACATGTCAAGTAGTGTATTGTAAAAGGTTGTGGTTCTAACATTTTTCCAGTTACTCAATTTACTTCTCAACTTAAACATAACAAAGAATGAGAGAGATAGAGAGCCAAACAACTAGCGAGAAAAATACAAAGCCAAGGGTGCTGATAAGGATATTTACAAATAGATTTATGATTTTATTAGTACTAAGACAAGTATTTTAGAAAATTAGGAGGATCATGGTAGTCCCACCCCATAGCTCCATCATTACAAAAGTTGAACTATAAGACTCTTAGCAAACTCGTAGAATTTTTACAGTAATATTGCCTATACTATTGATATGGCGTTGTAATATATGGTGTTGTAAGATTGATATGTGTTGTAATATACAATACATTTAGGAGTACCATCTAAGTCCTATTGTATTGAAGTATATCTCGTGATATAACCATGTAGTTATTTTGAGCTTTATAACATGAATATAGGCCAATCATGTTATAATAATCTATATTAAGAAAATGTGTTATATGTAGTATAATTTGTTTCATTCTCGCTTAGAAGTTACTATGACTTTTTTAAAAAAAGTTTGTGGTGTAGCTTTTTTCTTTTAATATTATATTTTTATACGTACTTGGTTATATTTTATGATACATAATTAAAATAATAAAGATATATAATAGACATTTGGGATTTTATACTACCGGATGTAAGCCAAAACGTTGAACAAAGTTAGTCTGTTGTGTTATTTCTCTATCTATGTTTTAATCTTTGTTTAATATTTCTCTTTCATCTTCTCTTTTATAGATAATAATCATAATATAGAATTTCAAATTATATGGTTTGCTATATAATGGTTGCGTTTTATTTTAGGCCAAGAGACCAACTCATTTTTAGAATACTCTTATTTGATAACAGAAAATTGTACGAGTTTTTTTTTTTTTAAGAAACAAACGCACACGCACGTATACACAATAAAGAGAAAAATGAGTTTTAATATAAAATTAAGCACACCACAAACTCTATTCAAAATATCACATAATTATGGTAATAGATTGTTTTCAATAATTAGTATTATACAAAATAAAAAGCATCCAAATTTCAAAGTCAAATTAAGAGAGAGTATTAATAGACAAAATCCAAAGTCTCATGTATTAATATCACACTAATAGTAACGTTATAGATACAAAAATTTTTAAAAATTTACCACATACAATTACTACACAGGATTTATTGTCATGTAATTTTTTATTTTTTATTTTTTATACAAGATAAATATTCTACTTTAGCCTAATTTAAATATATATGTATGTGAAGCTCTCTCCTGGAAACTAGAACTCTAGCCCTTATCTCCCACATCTCACAAGTAATTATACTTGTAGAGTGACTACCTCACCAAGTATGCGCGGTGGTATTATCACATAAAATTTATTATGAAAATATTAAGAAAATATTGTAAATGTAACATTCCTCTTATACAATTATATCACTTGTGGTTTAGATATAATATTGATACAACTTCTACGAACATTTTGTCTTTCTCAATATTAATGAAAAACATTGTGAAAATTTTTATATTTCTAGACCTCTGTATCAGAGTGCATGCATGCGACATCAAGCCTACATGGGCAGATGGGGCCGGCACAGATGTCGCAACAGCATATCTAAGTGCGTAATTGTCTTTTAGATAATCTAAGTGCGTAATTGAAGGGACGCACTAAGGCACTACGTCAACTACGTAACAGAAGGGGCGCCAGATCGATCTGTAACAATCAACACAGTTTCACAGTAATGAGGCATAAAAATAAAACGCTCAAATGTCGGAATTTGATTTGCTAGCTTGTGGGATATACCGTATACGTAAAATGGAGGCAAAGCCATGGAAAAGAAGGAAGCCAACAAGTTAAAAAAGCAAGAAATATGAGGTGACTGAAGGCACTAGTGCCAGTGTTGTTTACTCAGGAAAATGACAGAAGATAGACAACTCATGAAACAATTTTCTAAAGTCAAGTCGTCGCCGGAGTTGATACGGCAGATGCCGGAGATGGACAAAATTATAAGTCACTAGACGTCAACTACGTAACAGAAGGGGCGCCAGATCGATCTATAACAATCAACACAGTTTCACAGTAATGAGGCATAAAAATAAAACGCTCAAATGTCGGAATTTGATTTGCTAGCTTGTGGGATATACCGTATACGTAAAATGGAGACAAAGCCATGGAAAAGAAGGAAGCCAACAAGTTAAAAAAGCAAGAAATATGAGGTGACTGAAGGCACTAGCGTCAGTGTTGTTTACTCAGGAAAATGACACTTTTTCACAAATATGCATCTATCAAAATACTTATTACAAAAAATAAATAGACGAAATCCATTGGCATGAAACAATGCAAGCTAATTTATACTTTCTTGGCAAAGATAAGGGAGCCCTGGTCTGGGAGGAAGTATACCGTCTTTTGGGACTTGGATCCTCTCTATTTTCCTTTGAAATGGAGAGTGTCCATTTCATGGACAAGATCTTTTTGAAAAACATCAAGAGTAAAAAACATGACAACTCATAACTTAACTTAATATCAATCTTAACTGTGGTTAAACACTTAACCTAGAGGGCTCTTTAACTCAACCGAACAAAGTCTACTGGAAAAAATAAAAATAAAACATCAAAAGTAAAAAGAGAGAAAGAGTTACCGCTCTTTTAGGAGGGAAAAGTGAAAACCAAAGAACACGTTCAAAGGTTTAAAGAACACGTTCAAAGGTTTAGAGCACATCTCTGTTTCTATTTTGCCAAAAGAAAGGTTTATCCATATGAAAGCTCGAAAATGTGTTGAAAACACAAGAGTTGTTTAGACCTCAAATTAAAATTACGGCTCGATAGATTTTATACTAACTTACTACAAAGTGCGGAATAGTGTAAATGCGAGCGGATGAACAAGTAAGCTACTTTAATCCATAAACTAAGCAACACAGCAGTATAATAGAATAAACAAGAGTAGGGAAGAAGGATGCAAACACAGAAAACACCGAGACGTGTTCTTGAAGAGGAAACCGAAGAACTCGGCGAAAAACCTCTCCGCCGCCCTCCAAGCGGAAATCGATCCACTAGACAATCAGTTGGGATACATGGGTTAGCAAGAGACCCTCTAAGCCTAATCTACCCGATGTACCTAAGCCCTCTAAGCTCCTACTCCAACAAGACTTCTCGGAACCGTGTCTTGTCTAGCACTCCGAATCCCGCAACAAGCTCCATGTTGCATCTGCCATTCCAGGCTTCTTCCAATACTTCCCAGCAGCACCAAAACGTCTCACAGCACTCTCCAAGGGTGTGGTAAGTGTTTGGGCTATCAACCTCTCAATGGTATGGAAATGGAGAGGGAAGGGTTGAGGAGATACCACAAGCAAGTGTATAGAGAAGGTGGGGATGACAATCTCTAATTCCCAATGTGTTTGGCTAGGGTTTTCTCTCTGAAACATTTCTCAACATTTGTGGGTAATGAGGGTATATATAGGATAGGTGCAAAATGTGTGAGTTAGTTAGTACAGGCTGGCAGAACAGCTTGTCTCGCGGGTGTCTCGCGGGAAGGCCTTACCCGCGAGATACTCGCGAGAGACAGCTGTCTCCACCTGGCCTGACTCTTCGCATTCTAGCACGTGTAGGGCACATGCTTCACTTCGTGGGAAACTAGGACGCAACATACCAGCGAGAATCCTTCAGCCTCCAGATGCTTGAGTCTTCACACACTCTTTCTATCACACATCCCTTACAACAAATCCCACAATAAATACAGGATATAAACGATTGCAAATAATTACAATAAAATTTGGCACGGAATAAAAGCCAACAAAATACATAGTTGTAAATAACAACTTTACAATCTCCCCCTTTGGCTATTCCGTGACAAAACCCTAAAACAGACTCTAGACTTAAACATGAGTTTGGGAACAAAGGCAAAACTCACTCACATCTAATTCTAGATTCTGATAAGCTCTTGAAACATATGAACAAGTATCTCTAAGTTTCTAGACTATGCTCCCCCTAACGCTGTGCAAGCTCTTCTCCAGCTCCCCCTCAAAATTTTCTCCCCCTTTTTGACCGGAATGGCCAAAGGGCTAGAACTTATCTGACTCTGAATCCGAGCCTTGCTCCATAGATAAGTCTTGTATTTGGGAAGAGAGCGCGGTGATCTGTCCTTGAAGGTATGCAAACTAGTCCGCTGTGTGCTGTACATGAGAATCCAGCACTGTAGACATTTGATCCATTTTAGCCAGCAATAGATCAAGTTTGCTCAAGCCTTGTGGTGGAGCAGAAGATGATGGCTGTGCAGATGGCTCTAGAGTCGAGGTGAACCTATCAATCTCCTCCTTTGTATCTCCACCCTCATCTTGCTCAACACGAGGCTGTGGGATGGTATGCACACCAGTCTTGGAGCCTTGATGTGTGCAGTGCTCTGAGTCAGTGTATGACCACCAATGGGGTAGTCCCTTTGAACAACCGTGAGACCACTAGGTAGTTTGAGCTTTGCCTTGGCAATCAATCCCATGATCAAGGAGGGAAACGGCATCACAGTCCGTGAATTCTGCTTTGTGATGCTCTTCTTCAGGACATGCATGATATGGCCACAAATGTCAATCTCCTTATGAGTAAAGAGATCATACAGGAATCTTGTTCTTGGAGCAGATAGAGTGGTGAGATTGGTGACCGGATACAGATTGTGAATCATCACATAACTTAGTGTCCTCATTTCTGGAGAGAACTTGATGGTGTTCATGGATGATTTCTTCGGTTCACCACCAAGGAGTGTAATCATCTCAGCAGTAGAACCTAGTCTGTCCTCATATGCAACTGTAATTGGCTGAGATGGAGGCCATATTTCCAAAAAATCTTGGATGATCTCTCTCGTAATCACAAATTCCTTGTGTCGTACCCAGCATTCAATACAGTCTCCGTTGACAGTGGCATTTGAAAAGAACTCCCTGATTATCTCTGCATAGACAACCCCAGTTGGGTTCAATAGCTTGGTCCAAGTTCTATCTTGGAACACTTCAGGGATGAATGTGTCCTCAAGAGTTTCTAACGGGACCACTCTCTCCATGATGATCGTCTTGTCCTTATAGCAGTCATTGTACTTCATATCTGCTTCCGCGGATTTGAAATGATCAGAATCAGTGCGTGCACGCTTTGAAGTAGGTTTCTTCTTAGCTGCATGCTTGGTGGGAGACATCTGCACAATTTCACAAAGCAGAAAAGAAAAAAATTGCACAAACACAAACCACAAGACAAAACTTGATTAGATTCAAGTTAGTTCCAAATCAAAGTTGAACTAACAAAAAAAAAAAAAAAAACAGAGCATGGTTGACTCTTAATAGCATGCTTAAAAACACAAACCTATAAAGTATAAACACAATGCATAAAACTAAGAGACTGTGCAAGTGTGTGTGTCTGTGCGCATGTGCTGATGAGTGTGCGCGGCATGAGATGCATAAGGGGTGCCTAGTTGTGTGTCAAGAGTGTGCAACATGAGCAAAGTGTATGAAACACACGATCAATGATCAAACAGAGTGAAACATGGTCAGACAAGTAACAACCAATAGTTTGAAATCACTTGATTTCAATTTGGCACAAAAATGTCACTCGGACATTTTGTCGAACACCTAATATGCACAAATGCAAATATAACATGAATAATGCATGAACATGGTGAAAACATGCCTAAATACACTTTAAAATGTCACAAGGGGCCAACACAAATGCACAAATATCAAATGGGACACAGCCCAATCAAAAGATTTGAGAAAAATTTACCCAATTTAGAAAACTAACCCAAAATTTTGAAAATCCCCAATAATCAAAACCCTAACAAAAATTCTGCATAATCGAAGCAAAAGCATAGAAAGAATTGTTTTAAAAAACATACCTTGAAGAAGAAAGTGCAAAATAAATGCTTGGATTGAAGGGGTTTGAATGGAATAGTGATTTGGATTGAAAAAGTTCGAGAGAGGTTGAGCGAGGGAAGTTTTTATGATTTGAAAAACTGTCACATCAGCAATATAAAACTAAAAACACGCGTTTTTTGCGAGTTAAGGAGTAGCGACACAATCGCGAGACAACCGCGAAAATGGCCACTGAAGCACAAAATTTTTGCGAGAAGTATTAAGTCGCGAAACAGTCATGGTAACTTCTGTCTGAAATTTGAAAAGTCCAATTTTCAGCCAAACAACATTTCGCGAGAAGCTATTGGTCGCGAGACAGTCGCGATATAGTCGCGAAAGTTTCTCTGTGACAGGATGAAATAAAATTTCCCTCAAGCCCTTTTCGTGGGAAGCTCTCAGTCGCAAGCTTCTCGCGAAACAACCCCTGAACCAGATTTTTTTTTTTTTTTTTTATAAAGAAGACACAAAAATGCATTTTGAACAAAAACAAAAGACATGAAAGTCTAAAATCACTTTCAAAAAAAAAAATAAAACACTCAAAAATCCCTTTGGGTTTAATCAACAAGTTCATGAGCATACACATCACATTTGAACATATACAATCACACAAATGAGATAGGCATTGATTTAATCAAAGTCTTGTGTGTTGTGTGTGAGTATCAAATGTGAAATAGTCCTTAGACCAGAGCGAAACTTCAATGATCAATTCAAAAGAGTCATACACAACTGATACGAAATCAAGTGGACTATCTCCATTATAGAAATGAGTCTATATGACCTCCCACACATTGAATACATAACTTCAGAAGCTTTTCATTTGGCTTCTGCATAAAGCATAACAATTGGTCCATTTTATTTTTGATTGGACAAGAAAACAACATCTCATTTTGAGATTGGTGCTTGAAATTTATGATATTTCAACATTTAAGATTAGCCTTTGGCTTTTTGAGCACCGTACAAAAACATTAAGAAGAGTCGCTTTCCCTTTTTCCTAGTCGAATACTAGTGTGTGTGACAGGCTTTTGCAGCTCAATATCTCTTTTCATTTGGAGATTTACATTTGGTGAGCTCTTTTTGCAAACACATAAAAATAAAGTGGGAAGAGATATAGACACAAGTCTATGCAAGTATCAAGACCAACAAGATTATTGACCAATCATTCATGACAAGCTTGAAGATCTATTTACAACAGTCACACATAGTATTCACGATTTCTTCCACAAAGAAAAGAGTGCATACATGACAAGCCAAGATCGTAAATGCACTATGCCATTAGTACGAAGGTACTAGGTCAAACTCACATGTGACATGCACAAAACACGTGATCAAACTTTTGAGATTTTTCAATTTTTTATGGGTTTTTGAAATTTTTGAACACACCCAAAATAGAACAACAAAAGTAAGAACAACAAAAACAGTTGGTACAAACCAAACCAAATAAAAGAACAACGAAAACAATGCATGAAATGGTGCAACAGCAAATGTCCCTAAACATTGAAAGAATTTATGCATGGACATGTTATAATGCTTATGCATAAGTACCCCTCTTCACCCAAACGTCACGTGCATTTGGGGTGATATCCTTGACGGATTGGGTATGAGAGTTTGGACTATCAAACCTTCTGGTGAAACTCTCCAAGCAAGTGGTGTAGGCACCGATCATCTTCATCACGTCTGTCATACCGGAATCACGATTTTGACTTCTTGGTTGCTCACCACCCCAATATCTCATGTCATTTCTCCTTCCTCGTGACCGAGGTGCGCTTGCATTGTTGTCTGATCTCAGCTTTTGACAGTTGGGTCTGGTATGTCCTTGCAGTCCGCAATAATGACACATATAATCCGTTCTAGGACTCCGTTGTGATCTTGGGAGAGATCTTCCTCTGCTTTCATGTTTAACCACAGATTGATTTCAGGGCTTATTCACCATTCGTTGCTCAGCCGCGTTCTTTTTCTTTACGTCCTCAACTTTCTCAAGAATGGGCTCCTCTACAACCGTCTCGTTTGCCTTCACAAACTTTACTTCTTTGGTGACTTTGGCTGATGAGCAGTTTCCTCCGGTGTATCCCAACCCGGACTTGTCTGAAGAAAGTTTTTGAGATGATATAACATCTTCTAGCTTCTGAGAGGAGACTCTCTCTATCTTAGCATGAGCTTGCACAACCTCTTGCTCAAGAAACCTCACCTTCGTATAGGCTTCAGACAGCTCGCCATTTAGTGTCTCAATCTCACACTTAGCCTCTTTATATCTGATCAAGAGACTTCTGTAATCTTCCTCAGCTTTCTTCATTTTCCTTACGGCTGCCTTGGCTACTCTGGAATACTCTCCCGACTTCTCAAGTAGTAAGGAGTAATTTTCTTGAAGATTAGCTGTATTTTCTTCCTCTTCATCATCTGATTCTTCCACAATCCCAATAGACTCTGAATCAGAATGCTCACCAAGCTCCTTCACAAGTGCACCCAAATCATCCGATGACTCCACATGAGCAATGGTCATGAAGGCGGAGTAGTTTCCCTCTCCGTCACAGCTCTCTTCCGAGTCTGAATCAGAAGAGTCTGAATCACTGAGCGTAGTGGCATAAGCCTTGCCTTTTCCCCTCAGAAAATTTGGACACTCCTTCTTTAGATGTCCATGGCCATTGCACTCATAACACACAATGTCTGAAGGAGGTTGAGAATCCCTCCCTTCCTTCCTCGTAAACTCTTTCCTATCACCTTTTAAAGATGAAAATTTTCCTCTGTTGAATGGTTTTCCACTGTTCTTCATCTTCAGAAATTTTCGAAAGCTTTTCGCAAGGTATACTACTTCCTTCTCCACTCCATCTTCTTCGGAAGGATCATCCATTCTTTCGGTGATGGTTTTAAGAGCAAGTGATTTACTCGTCCTATGGGAAGGCAGTCCAAGCTCATATGTTTGGAGTGATCCAATGAGCTCTTGGATCTTAATTTCATCCAAATCCTTGCTTTCCTCTATGGCTGTGACTTTTGCCCGAAAGCTCTCCGGTAAGGACCTCAAAATTTTTCTCACCACCTTAGTCTCTTCAATCTTCTCCCCAAGATTGAATTTAGCAATTATAATTTTATTGAGCTTCCCATAGAATGAATCAAATGGTTCATCATCCCCCATCTTGAGCTCTTCAAATTTGGTGGTAAGCATCTGAAGCTTTTTGTCCTTAACTTTCTTCGTACCTTCATATGTTGTATCCAAAATCTTCCAAGCTTCCTTGGCTACCGTCATATGAGAGATCCTGTGGAATTCATCAGGAGACACACCACAGAAAATAGCATTTAAAGCTCTACTATTAGCATTGGCTGCTGCGAGAGCTGCCTTATCCCAAGTGGACTTAGGATCCTCCGGCTTAGTCCAGCCTATCTCAACCGCATCCCATACGGTATCATCCATAGAACATAAAAATGCTCTCATTCTGACTTCCCAGAAGGCATAATTGTTCCCATAAAAAAATGGTGGAACATTAAGCGATTGAGACCGATCCATCTCAAAAAGGGTCAAGGATCACACTTAGGTATTTAAACCACAGCAAGTGTACCCGCTCTGATACCAATTGAAAGCTTGAAAATGTGTTGAAAACACAAGAGTTGTTTAGACCCCCAATTAAAATTACGGCTCGATAGATTTTACACTAACTTACTACAAAGTGCGGAATAGTGTAAATGCGAGCAGATGAACAAGTAAGCTACTCTAATCCATAAACTAAGCAACACAGCAGTATAATGGAATAAACAAGAGTAGGGCAGAAGGATGCAAATACAAAAAACACCGAGACGTGTTCTCGAAGAGGAAATCGAAGAACTCGACGAAAAACCTCTCCGCCACCCTCCAAGCAGAAATCGATCCACTAGACAATCAGTTGGGATACATGGGTTAGCAAGAGACCCTCCAAGCCTAATCTACCCGATGTACCTAAGCCCTCCAAGCTCCTACTCCAACAAGGCTTCTCGGAACCGTGTCTTGTCTAGCACCCCGGATCCCGCAACAAGCTCCATGTTGCATCTGCCATTCCAGGCTTCTTCCAATGCTTCCCAGCAACACCAAAACGTCTCACAGCACTCTCCAAGGGTGTGGTAAGTGTTTGGACTATCAACCTCTCAATGGTATGGAAATGGAGAGGGAAGGGTTGAGGAGATACCACAAGCAAGTGTATAGAGAAAGGTGGGGATGACAATCTCTAATTCCCAATGTGTTTAGCTAGGGTTTTCTCTCTGAAACATTCCTCAACATTTGTGGGTAATAAGGGTATATATAGGATAGGTGCAAAATGTGTGAGTCAGTCAGTACAGGCTGGCAGAACAGCTTGTCTTGCAAGTGTCTCGCAGGAAGGCCTTACCCGCGAGATACTCGCGAGAGACAGCTGTCTTCACCTGGCCTGACTCTTCGCATTCCAGTACGTGTAGGGCACATGCTTCACTTCGCGGGAAGCTAGGTCACGACATACCCGCGAGAATCCTTCAGCCTCCAGATGCTTGAGTCTTCACACACTCTCTCTATCACACAACCCTTACAACAAATCCCACAATAAATACAGGGTATAAACGATTGAAAATAATTACAATCAAATTTGGCACGGAATAAAAGCCAACAAAATACATAGTTGTAAATAACAACTTTACACCATAAAACTTGTTTATGGTTATTGTTGGGACCAAATTTGGACTCCTGACCCAAAAAATAAATGGACTTAGACCCAAAGAGCCCAAAACAATAAATTTGTAGATAATAGGTTAGAAAACTGGGATTTAGTGAATTAATGTAACAAGTAAGTAGTTCTTAATGAAAGAGGAATGAAGATAACAAATTTACACAAAAGAAATACGTCATTGGTAATGTCCGAGGAGACTAGTTCTTATGTATTGCTTTTGAAACTGGATTACAAGTTTGATTCCTGATTGCTACAGTGTTTCTCTCCTTAATTTTCTGATCCCTTTCCCCCCAGGGGTCTCTTACATTATATATTTCCCTCCTAATGATTTTGGCCTTCCATTTGTTGATCATCCAAGCCACTACTTGAGTGTTTGTCCCATTAGACACCCTCTTTGGCTTTCTGTGAGTTGTGGTAGTCAAGGCAATACTGTTCAGGGGTCTTCTCCACATAAATGCGGCCAGAAAGTTAGCTGCAGGGCATTCAATACGGTGGCAGCAACTTTTCCTTTAGTATTTCCTAGCTTCCACTCTCTGATACACTCGAGATGTACGTTCCTGTCACTAGAGCTTTCTAGCAGGTTACCTTAAACCTTAAGATACACATTTGAGCCGTACTTAACCTATCCGAGGAGACATTCCTCCTCGGACCACCCTCCCATTCATGTCTCACTCATTAGATTCTAAGCTTAACCCATCCAACACCATTCATTTGTTCTCGGATTACTATGCTCTCGGCCAAGGCCCAAGGCCCAATATACAATTTGGGCCCTTAACCCTACAGTTATCTTATTTGATGTTTGGTCATTTTTCTGCATTTATATTGTTGTTTTTGTGGCTGGAAGCAAGTTAGAGTCTATCTGAATTTTTATTTTTAATTTTTTGAGATAAAGATTGAATCTTTATAATGGTTGGATGATTCTTGGAGTCTATCTCATTTTTCTGCCCTTATATTGTAATTGTCTTGGTGAGTTTATATTGTTGTTTTGATGGCTGGATGCAAGTTAGAGTCTATCTGAACTTTTATTTTTAATTTTTTGCAATAAAGATTGAATCTTTATAATGGCTAGATGATTCTTGGATAAAGATTGAATCTTTTTTTTTTTCCGATAAAGATTGAATCTTTATTAGTATATGGCATATTTGATTGCCTGGTCTATCCACACCAATGGTCCATGTTCTGCCTGGTCTATTTCCCATTTGATTGCTGACATTCAAGACTTGGCTATATCTTTTGTTTCTTGCAATTTTAGTTGGATTAGTAGATGCCGTAACTCCAACGACAAAATTGATCATGCAGGTGATCTCTTGACTCAAGGAAGTATTGCAAGTGGAGGTCCCTTAACTCAAGGAAGTGTTGCAAGTGGATGGAATGAGACGGTTCATAAAGTCGAGCCATTTTTCTAGTTTAGGATCATGTTTTATAATTTATGACGCATGTTGTGATTAAGTGCTCTTGTTTTGTAATTTTCTTGGTTTAGAACTAAAGTTTTGACGGTCCAAAAAATTAGTCACATTTGGCCACATTCAAATGTTCAAATTTTTGATTAATTATTTGGATGGAATACTTTCCAAAGGAACATTTCCTTTTGTTACAAAAGAGCACATCTTTGTTTATATCCAGCCAAAACAGAGGTACAAGTTGTGATTCCAGGATTTAATATAATTGAAGATCAATTTGGATATTACTGGCTTCTTGATTTACAGCTACCAAAACTTTAGCTTTCTCTCTCTCTCTATGAGTTTCAGTCACTAGATCAGAATTTTGTATGGTTTGATGAATTTTGGAGCATAGAGATCTATTAAGTTGTCTCTCTCAACTTTCACTTCACATGTAGCTACATAGTGTTAATTCATGATTTATTCTGCTATTCATATAAAGTGTTCTTCTAATAAGTTTGTGGATAAATTTATGTTTCATTTGGTTTGGTTTTTTGTTGTTGTGTATATTTTTCTCTTGTTAAGCTTCCATTGTTAGGACATTTTGGAGTCGACGTTAATAAATTGCTATGTGCTACATGAACCTCTTTATACCGGTTCAGGGTTGAGCATGTGCTATGTTATGATTAGAGCTTTGGCTTTTCAAGTAGACTCTTAGGAATGGGTTAGGAATTTATAGGCCTTGTGGGCTTGATTAGACAGCTTCTCTTTAGAGATCTGACATTTCATAACTTGATCAAGAAATAGCACATTTATGTGAACTCTGTGTACTTGCATTGCAAATCAGTAAGGGAGCCAGTTAATCACTTTGTTTTACATTGCTCAGCTAATTTATGTACTTAGGTTGCACCCCTATGAGTTCCTTGGCATTACAATCAAAATTCAATCCAACAAAGTAGACAATAAGAGAATTTAATAAAAACAATGAACAAATTTTATTAAAATGTACACTTTGATCACATAACAAGAATTCCATTGAAATAAACACTTTGATTATATGATTATAACAACATGACACTTCTACAATTGGTGTGCTTATTGCTTGACTATACATTCCACCTCTTGCTTCTTGATTATACATTCCATCCAAAGTCTACAATTTTCAATCTTAGCTTGATCACTTCGACTTGCCTCATGTTAAACAACTTGCTCCATCTTGGTATGAATGTATGATGCTTCTTTGCTATGTAAGTTCTTTTGGTATCAAAGCTTTGGGATGTATCATAGCCTTAGAATCCTACGTTTCACTGCACGTGAATTGCAGTTGCTTAGAGTACTTGGCACTCCAAAGGCCCTTCCAAATTACTGATGATTAGGATCAATGAAACCTACAATCAATGTTAACAAATCTCAATCCTTCGAAATTATAGAGAAACCAATAATGGAACCTGTCAAATTATGCAGACTTTCCAAAAGGATAACCAAAAGGCCAATACAAGAACCAATCTACAAAAAGTGAGGCACAAAAAACAGCCAAGAAATTCAATTATTTTTCCTATAAGAGCTTCAAATACCAACCACAAAAGGATTCTCAAGAATCCCAACAACTCAGATTTTTGAAAATCAAAAATTCATCTGCCTCACCCTAAAAAGCCAATGTATATCAACAACCAACAACTAGTAAACATAAATCTAGCCATAGGCTGAATGTTTTCTTTAACAGTTCATCATCAAAATACAATTATGTGCATTTCATTCTTACAAAGGAAAATTTACACACACCCAATTCTTCAATCAGTAGTGTCACGCCCCAAACCCAAAAGGGTCTAAAGCGTGAGGGAAGAACCATTAAAAGCAAGTACATAGGAGTTTTTTTTTTTTTTTCCCTCCTCGACTCATGATAAGAACAAATAACCATACTAAAATCTTCATATTACAAGTCAGAGCTCTATGACACACTTACAAACAATACAAACCACAATTCATGCGTCTCCAAATATACATGAAAATCCAAAGCTCCAAATAAATAAACACAAAATCACAATCCTCTCTAAGATACGTAATCTCAACAGAAAATTCTAGGCCTATTGTGCCTAATGCTAACAAACCTCAAGAGCTTAACCTCCAGGAGAATTAGCTATGGCCTTGAATAATTTAGTAAATTGAGCACCAACAATTTATAGCACAAATCTCCCACTTAGCATAGTACTCCAATCACCACCAATAACTAAGCTCCGTGCCCGACGTATAGCTACTTTTTCTGTAAAACTGTTGGAGAGTGGAATGAGCTAAAACCCAGTAAGTAACATAATTAATGGGGGTGGGGGGAAATGCAAGTTTCATAATGATGAACAGTTTACAAAGCATGTTTTAATTTGGGAAAATTCTAACTGAATACTGGAAAATCATTTCCATAATAGTATGACAAGAATGATTAAATAATAGAACACAATTTCTCAAAGTAAATACCTTGAAAATATATATCATAATCTATGAGCACTAACAATATAATTTCCAAAGCCATAAAATCTAACATACAATAATTTATCACAAAGATACCATACTACCACATAGACCAGTTAGGGGATCCACCCATTCACAACTGGCATGATATTGTCCTCTCTGGTATGCAGACTCTTGGCCCCATGGACAGCAGCCTCACCCATACCCTCAAGGTTTTTCTCTCCCCCCATGAGCAGCAGAGAGAGCGCGTCAAATAAGACCTCTCTTGCATGTGGTCTCTTGGCCCCATGGGCAGCAGCCTCACCCACACACAATCAAGGAACCTCTTCCCCCCATGGACAGCAGGGAAGAACGCGTCATCCAAAGTGAAAGGGCACTGACCTGGATTTGATTCCATTGTCACAAAGACTACAGAAACCAAATCGGGTGATCACCGGGAAATCACACATGGCATAGTGTTAAAACCACATAAACTCACAGGTTACATTACTTTGAAACACATAGTTCATATCCAAGTAGTTTCAGAAAAACCTTAAATAATCTAACTTTTACAAAGTTTGTAAGGTTTTCAACTTCATTCTTGTCAAAAAGATTTTCTATCAATTTCTCAAGTACTAAGACAAGATAAGCATCTTAAATTTTCTAATACACCATAAAATCCAAGATTTTCTTATCAAGATTAAATAAAAGATGCTCATTTATCCATTTCGACAAATTCATGTATTTTCCCAAATGCAATACCAAATATGATGCATTTTCATATATATAATCATATATATATATATATATATATATATATATATAAATTAAGGTTACGACACAATAGTTTTTAGGAAAATATAGTTTCCATAGGTAATTTCCAAAAACGTGTCTAACCCAAAAACAACATTTATGTTATTTTTCAAAATCCCATTAAAAAGCTACTTATCTCAGAAGACCAACCAATTTTACCTCAACCAGGCACCACAAAATCAACTAATCCAGTCACTAGGTCCATCACCAAGAATATCGGAACCTAGAAACACAATGGTCAAACCTATCAATAATAAGGCCTTTCACAAAGTACCATCACACTTATCTCCATAAATCGTAACAATACCCTAAAATCAAACCAAAGGACCCTAAAGTCTAGCTTGCCCATCCTAAGACAAGTACCCTTCCCAAGCAAGAACCAAACAAGCATCCAAGAAACTCATAGTGCTAACACAACCAAAACATTTTAAATTCACTGTTGCAAAAATGTGCATCATAAGATTATATAACATACTCATGAATCTCTTCAAGTACTAAATAATATATTTAAGCCAAGATAAGATCAACCGAGGTTTGGGATTAATTCCATGATTTCTTGGCATTTTAGTCTTGCTTTTAGATTCAGTACATAACAGGGCAGCCATTTGTAAAAGTTGTTTGGTCAATGAAAAGTTATCCGATTAATTTAAAACTTTAAGGGAACATTCCCCTATATGTATACAATGTACCACAGAAAATCAGCCCAAAATGATTTTTCTGTAATTTATTAAAAATCATGCATTGCGGGTGACTCAAACCTGCCATAACGGCTTTAGAAAATTGTTGTAGTTGTAAGGCTAGCCCAAATTATTTGAGAATTTACTCTCACATTTAAACCACCAGATTTAAAGCATATTAAAAACAAGGAATCAGACCCAAAATCTCATATAAACAACTTATCAAACACTTGGTATGCAAAGGCACATGCTCACACTTAACTTGCATAAATTCGTAGTTATCACTTCACTCACACCCACATATGCCAAAGTCATTTAAAATGTAAAGAACACACTTCCAAAATCAACCCAAACTTCTACAAAATCCACCCACACGATTTGCTCAAGGAAACCCAAGTTTTTTAACCATGAAGAAACCCCAAATGATCATCATTTGTAAAAACCCTTAACCATTTAACAAATAAATCCACCAAATCAAAAACCCACATACTCAATCACATGTATACCACTCATGTAGCTTAGATTAGAAAGAAATCTTAAAAAAAATTGAAAAGCTACCAAACAATTAAGAGTTTTACCTTAAAAGCTTTAAGAGAATGGAGCATATGGGATTTCTAACGGGGTTCTTCGGTGAAATCCCCCAAAAGTGGTGGTGGATGGCTGGTTTACCGGTGAGGGAGTGAGAGAAGTAGAGGAGCTAGAGTGTGTTTGTTGTGTTTTGGTGGGTGGGTGAGATAGAAGGATAGAGAGATGGAGAGAAGAGGTAGCCGGTCAAGAGGGAGAGAGGCATATCAACGTGAAAATGAGAAAGAAAAGGGGGGTTGACTTAAGTGGAAAAGCTTATTTACTGATTTACCCCAAAAATATCTTATGAGTAAATTACCAATCTGCCCATCAAGCTTCTTCCAAATTACAATTAATAACCGGGGTGTTACAAGTAGCATGACAAGGAAACAAAGAAACATTCACAATACATTCCCTAAAACCTTTCATAATAGAGTGAAAAATTAAAAACACAATACATTCCCTAAAACCTTTCATAATAGAGTGAACAATTAAAAATTAATCGAGTGAACAATTATGATTAAGTAAAACAGTAAGCTTGTATTTTAATCATTAATTCTATTTCCTCCCACACCCTTTCAGCATTAGCTTTGCTTGAAGTTTTTGCTTTTCAGCTTTCTCATCCTAATCTAAAGAAACTTTGGTGTGGTATCAAAATAACCGAAAAATCTCATACCTTTTGGAACAGATTCAGATAAAAACAAACCATAAACCCTGGAAAGCTTAAACACCCACCAACTGTTTTATTTTCAAACAATCTCAAAGCTCAAAACCATAACAACAACCAAAAAAAAAAAACACACACACACACACACACACTCAGAGAATAGAAACCAAACTCAACAAGACGAAATTAATTAAAAAAAAATAGCAGTATACTAATTTATTTTCCTTTGTTTTCCAAGCAACCAAACAGAGCTTATAAAGAAGAAATAAGATTGAGAAAATTTACCGAGCAGTGGGTTTGATGATGTTAAGCTGGTGTGAGACGTGGTCAAAGAAACAACGATGGCTTGGCACACGTTGGTGATTGTGGCAGCGGCGACGGCAAGGTTGAGAGAGAGCAAAGCACGGCAATGGAGAAGAGAGATTGAGAGAGAGCAAAGCACGGCGTTGGTGATTTTGATATATTCGAATCTCAGATAAAATGAGTTTGCTGAGTTAACCCTTTTGTTTAACCACAGTTGAGCTTCCAGAGTTAAGTGCTTTAAATTTTAATTGACGTGACTGTTTTTACACCCTTGATTTATTTTAGATGCATCTTGTCCCTTCACTGGACACTCTCCATTTCTCTTCGAAATGGAGAGGATCCGGATCCCCTATTTTGGGTGTATGCTTCCTCCCCTTCATAACTGGTGGAACCCACCAGTTGTGGGACCCACTCGGCTGTGAGTGGGAAGAAACATACACCTGAAACATGGTGTATTTTTTCAAGGTTTGGAGGGCATAAAAAGAAAATTTGGGAACTTTCATAGTAATTTATTATTAAATTACAGATTCTCATGAAAGTGTAATTTATTAGAAGATGATAAATTTAATCATTTAATTACATAATTCTAATATTTTTCCCTCCCATGTGGGCTCAAAATTTCTTTTAATAGGTGAAACCCAACACGTGAAATTTTTAATAGGAGATAGCGTGGAGGAGACGAGGACTTATATTTTTTATTTTTGGTAATCAATAAATTTAATCATTTAATCAAATAATTTTAATAGTCATAAATGAGTAAGACTGCAAGAGGTGAAAAGGGAAGAGTCCTTATTTTTTAATTAGAAAATTTTTGAAACATCAAACCAAAAGAAACAAAAAGTTTTGCAAATAATTATTACTCTTTAATTGCAAAAGACTTAAAACATTGAACCAAAGAAACAAAAAATTTTAATTTTTTAATTTGTTCTTATCTTTGATGTAGATTAAGAGTATTTTAATTATTTTTTCAAAAAGTGCGCTACATAGCAGAATCTCATGCTCTCACACTCTTTAGACAAAAAACATCAAATCACTCTATTTCATTTTTGTGAAATTCTAGAGCAACCAACTAGATCAACTGGTTGTTCAAACCTCCAACCTAACCCTAAACTCTCATTTACCCTATAAATACCCTTATTTTCATCAACCAAAAGCTCAAAAACTTTTACCTTACGAAAACTCTGCCGAAATCAATATTGACAGTAGAGCAATTTCTTGAATAGATATTCCCATTTCACTTGCTAGGACTTTGGACATGGATGTTTTACAAAAAAAATAAAAAATAAAAAATAAAAAAAAGTAATAATAATAATATATTCCCATTTTACTAAGCAAAAAGGCAATTTAAAAGCATTCTCATCAGTCTTCTTATAAAAAATATTATTTTGACACATCCAAAATCTACTTTATTATTTTACCACATCATTTTATAATTCACCATTTATCACATCTTCTATTCTTCAATTTTATATATTAAAATAATATATTCCAATATTAAAATAACGTTAAAAAAAAATCAACAATATATAAAATACAAAATAAAAAAACCAACCACCCCCACCGCAACACACAGCCCACCCCCGCTGCCAACAACCATCAATGTCCCACCCGCATCCCACCCACCACCGTCTCATACTAGAACCCCCAGCAGAACACCAAAACCACCACCATAGAAAAACAAAAACAACAACAAAAAACACAAAGACATGAGAAAAAAAAATTTTGGAGTGAGGTAATCATCAAACGGAGGTCCCACCATCACCTCCTCCCTCAAATTCCATCCAGACTGCTTCATACCCTCCGTCGTCTGGCCCTCTCCTTTGAGGCCATGTGTAAGCTGACAGCCACTGGTGGCTTGAAAAATTGTATCTGTTTCGTTGCTGGCTTGAAGTTGGCGCTGAAACAAACCACAATCCGCGCTGGGTTTGCTCGGTAACTCACAAGGATCATCTTCGGTGTTACCACTCCGGCCTCCAAGTTGATCGCCCACCCTTGACACAGCGACGGTACCACGCTGGCAGTGACTAGCATTTCTCGGCTTGGGAGGCTCCATACTGAACTCAACACCGATCCCCTCATGCATAGCAATTCCTTTGTTTAATTGTACAGAGGAAACTTTGGCTCCAGCCACTTCAGCGGGCACCAACTTGTAGAACTTGAGAAGCCCTTGCACGTGTAATCCCCTTCTTACCCTTCACCGAGTTGGGCTTAAGTAAAGCTTGGGCAGTGGCAGCCCGAGTTGAAGAAAACGTTGGGTTCACTCAAGCTTGGGTTTTGGGATAAACCGAATTGCACTTCAGATGTAGGCTCGGATCCTATTCTTTGGATAAACCTCTCCAATTGGGCTTTGTCCACAAGCCTAATAGGTGATAATTTCCTTTTGCTTTCACAGGGAGGCCCACTAGGCTTGTCAATTCTATCCTCACGCTTACGATACCATATCCTCTGTGTTGCCTCCACATTATCGTTACTCTTGAAACCAAAACCATTCCTATTTTCAGCAGATGGCCCACCACTCCTATGAGAGTTTGTCCCATTCTTCCTCTTAGCCACTACAACCCAAGGACCGTACACCCCTTCATGTGCACTCCCTTGCGCACTCTCTTGCTTAGTGTCATGCAGCAAATTTATGGTCCCCACCTCAGTCCTTTGTTTGTCAGCATCACAAATATTGTGTGAGCTATCTTCTCCTAAACCCGATTCATCCTCCATTGCCGCCTTGCACAGTGACTCTTGGCGAATAATATATGAGCAGCTCTCACTTCTATGTCCTAGTCTGCCACATCCAAAGCACAATCTCTGGATGCCTTCATACACAACCGGTTGCTCAAGCTTCCTTATTAAAATGGTGGTGATCAATGGCTTATCCACATCAATTTTGATACATAATCTAGCGAATCTACCTCTAGACTCAGCTGCAGTAAAGGGATCAACTCTTAGGACCTTGCCTAAAGCCTTACCAATGTGTTGCAACGCCTCAGCATGATAATATTCAATAGGTAATCCATTCAGCCTAACCCATCCTGCAGTGGAAGATACGCTGGCTGAAGCAGGCTTGAAATTTGGCTCCCATGGTGTAAGCGATAGAAAATGGTCTCCAATGAACCATGGACCCTTCTTCAGAACATTCTCAAAATCTTCTCTTAGTGACAACCTCGTAAGGAAGAAACCATGTTCTAAGTCTACACAGTCCAGCCTCCCAGCTGGTTTCCAAAGAGACAAAAGCTTAGCTTGTAGGAAGTTTAATCCAACAGTTTGGCCATAAACCTTGACAATCAAAGCTCTCGCCCACGGTCTGTGAATTTTCTGCTTGAAATCCTTATCAAACTTTACGGCTATAAAGCCTTGCTGGAGTGATTCAACTTCCTTATCTAACTCGCCATCGTTGTCCATGAAATCCTCAAAGTTGAAAGCCTGCGTGTAAGCACCGGGTATTTCACCCAGTAGCTTATCCTTGAACGAGATGTTATGGTTTCCAGCACCCCCAGCGTGACTAAGAGATGACAACCCCAAGCCTTGGCCTTCACAATATCCTGCATGGTTGACATCCTTTACTTTCTTGGTACTGCGTGTAAGCTCCTCTTGTTCTTCACAGGAGAGAGAGCGTTCCATGTGCGTACGTCCCTTTCTCTCAATTTTTTTTCATTTCCTTGCTTTTTATCCGCTCTTTTTTTTTTTTTTTTTTTTTTTTTATCCACTCTATTTATTACTTTTATTAAGGACAATTGCTAGAAGTAGGGATGACAATTTTTGCCCGATCTGCGGATACCCGGCCCGGCCCGACCCTAATGGGCCGGATTTTACCCGATCCGATTAGGAATAGGGTCGGGTATGGGTTTTTAAAAAAAAACCCGAAGCGGGTTCGGGTTTTATCAAAAAAACCCGAAACCCGACCCGAGACCCGACCCGGTTAAAAACCCGGTAAACTAAAATTACAAAAATACCCTAACTATATATATTCATATATTCTAACCCTAATCTCTCATTTTTCACTCTTCAGCAGCCTCACTCTCCTCTCCCAATCCAATCGGTTGCTCTCACTTCCTCTCACTCTCCTCACATCACTCTACTCTCCCCAACCTCTGATCTCTGTCACCACCGGCCATCATGTGCACAGGATCAGGTGGGTTTCTCTCTTTCTCTCAATCTCAGCTCACACGATCTCACTCACTCGCTTTCAAGCAACGTCGCCCAAGATCTCAGCCTCTCACTGCTGTTCCAAGCATTCACCAACGCCGATCTGTTCTCACGCCCTCTCAATCTCATCGCCGGCCCAAGTCCTCAACGCCGATCTGTTCTCTACTTCTCTTAATTTTTTTTTAATGTTTTTTTTTTTTTTGTTTTAATATGAGTCTTTGAGAATATAAGATGTTTGATTGTTTGTTTCCATTTTTTTGTTTTAATGAGTCTCTGAAAATATGAGATTAAACTCCAAAGACTCTCTCTCTCAAAAACTCTGAGAAAATCTCTAGGCCATTTAGCATTGTAGATGACGAAGAGCCTTTCCACGGCGTCGTTTCGTCATCTCAGTCTATTACTCTCGCAATTTTTTTTGCTTAAAAAGCGTTTGGGGAAAACGATTAGGGTTCCAGAAATGAGAAAACTTGTTCTAAGGTAACAACGATGGATGTTTGTGCTCTGTTTGGTTGATATGAAAATGTGATGAAAGAGAGAGAAAATGAGCTGTTAAATATGAGTTTGATGTGGTTTTTTTTTTTTTTTTTTTCCTTCAGTTTCTTTTTACTAGGCTAAGGTTTTGATTGTTGGTGCATTGTTTGGATGCTGAGAAAATGTAGTAGAATAAGAAAAGAAACGGAAACGCTTCAATTCTTTTTTTTTTTTTTGTTGGGCCACGAATTGGGCCCAATTTCTTAACGGGGCCCGGTGGGGACGGGTCCGGGCCCCGGAAAAAAAACCCGCTTAGTAAACGGGCCGGGTTCGGGCCACGGGGCTTGGCCCGCGGATCGGGTCCGGGTATGGAAAAACCCGGCCCGAACCCGACCCGTTGCCATTCCTAGCTAGAAGGTCACTTGCGGCCTTTTTACCCAAAAAAAAAAAAATTGCGGCCTTAGAAAAAAGAATCCATCTACTTTCGGTTGAAACCCAGCCATGCCCAATGTTGACCTCCTTAGTCTTGACATTCATACTCCTTTTTTTTTTTTTTTTTTTTTCAACGAAGGGGAACTTTTGTTTTGCTAGGTATTTCGTTCCCGTCTTGACATTCATACTTATAAATTTGTAAATGAATGGAAATATTGAATGACTTAAACAATATGCTAAAATCTCAAGAAAAATAAGAAAAAAAAATTATATGTAAAATAAAACTAGCATATAACCTACGCTTATACATATGATGCATTTACAAACAAACATAATTAAATGGGTATTAAAATTACTAAATTTATATGTAATGTTTGTACATTTGAAAATATAAAAATAGCTACATATAAAATAAATATAAGTTTATTTGAAACAAATGTAAAAAAAAAAATTGTTTAATTATATGATTAGTTATTAAAATTCTCAATTTTAGTTTGTCCAACCACTATTTGTATAATAATAATAATACTATATAAGAAAAAAATATATTCATAACAAATAATATTAATTTTCTATTATTTGTAGTGTATGTGATTTAATGGTCTAGATGGGAATGAAACCTAAATTTTTGGGTTTTTTTTTTTTTTTTTTTGGAGAAGAAAATGAGTCCTAAGTTGAAGCCTAAGACATCCAATATAAATATAAATTCTATTTTTGTTATTTATTTACTTATTTATTTTTCTCCAAACTTTTCTCTTTCCTTGTCAAAGTCAAACCAAACCTTTCCTTTTCTTTTCTTTTTATTTTTGACTCTTCGGCTTTTGCGCTATTAACTTACTTGGCCCAAAAATTAAAAAATTATATGGACATGTGGCACAAAATTATACTCTAATTGAAAATCTAATTTGATTTTCTCTCAGTTTTGACTTTAAATAAATACTAGCTTGTAACTTGTTCTTACGAATAGACCAAAAACGTATTGGTCTTGTGTTGAATTAATTGATTAATTAGCCAAGTTTATTAATTAATAAATTTAACATGTAATTGTATGTGGCAGCACAAACAAATCACCAATTAAACTAAATGCAGCGGAAATTAAATTGACACGGTGATTTGTTTACAAATGGGGAAAATCTACACGGCAAAAACCCCCACCGGGTGATTTTAAAGTCACCACTCTCGAGAATCCACTATTATCACAATAAGTGGTTACAAGTAAAAGAATCGTAGTACCTTATACCAACCTACAGTTGAATCCTTACCCCAATACCCAATTGGACTTGTTCTGTAGTAACAATCTCTCCTTATAATGCACGGCTCCCAGTACGTGACTAACCAATTGCACGGATCCCAGTACGCAACTTCAATCACCAACTAGAGAAGGTTGTTGGTTGCAAAGTTCTTCAATTCATCCAGGCGATGAAGATCAAGAAGATGCTTGGTCACAAAACCCTACAATGCACAAACACAGCAGCTTCTTCACAAGAAAGATGAACTAGGGAAAATTCTGTCTCCAGTCACAATTTGTTTGAACAAACTTTACTCAACACTTGTGCAACTTGTGTCATCTTTGATGACCCTTAAAATAATCATTTTATATGTCTAGGATTGTGAGAAAAGAAAGCCTAAACATACAATCACAGATTAGAGTCAAAACAGAATTGAAACTCTATTTTTCATAAACCTCGATAGATACCCTATCTATCGAGCTGCTGTCGAGCCACAGGCTGGAACAGCTCTTCAAGCCTTGATAGATGCTAGCTGTCGAGTTTTAATGAATAGCACTTTCTGAACTTGAATCTTGGACAGACTTGCATGACTTTAACACTTGAACTTGAAACAAGGTTTCTTGAAGCGTCAAACACATCCTAGATCTACCCAAATACAAGTAAAGTGCGTTTTGTTAAAGGATTAGACAATTACATAAAATAGTGACATATGTTCCTAACAAGTGAATCACATATGTCCTAACAATCTCTCCCTTTGGCAATCCGTGACAAAATCACAACAAACAAATGAGATATGAGAGAAGTCATAAATTACTCAACTCATATTCACTTGTTGAATACAATAAAATCTATCCTAACACAAACTCTTGAAAAACTTTGCAAGAAGAGAGTTCATGGCAAGTAGACTTTGACAACCTGTATTTCTGAAACACTTTAAACAAAACTCATCAAGGCATCTTTGTGTGAAACATAAATTATAGATTGCATACAAGATATAAGAAACATGTGCATAAAGAGAGAAAAGAAACAACACATGTAAGGTTAGGTGAAGAAAACATACATCAATATAGAAAGAATATAAGTACAATGTATGTCAAAATGGTCATAAGACCTATGTACAAGAGATAATGTATCTAAAGTAGAAAGAAAATAAAAAGATTCATCAAATCCTCACTACATCTCTCAGTATCAACACTCCCCCTAACAAAAATCTCCTATACTAACTCTCCCCCTAACTATGACTACTCTCATAACCAAAACTACTCCCTTTTTTTGTCACAAGTGAGAAAGGGTAAGAGTGTCAAATAGAAATCTCGTCAGCACTAGAAGAGCTAGCATCTCCATCGTAAGCAGTAGCACCTTCATCATCATCCTCATCCTCAGAAGCCTCTGGAGTAGGTGGAGGAGAAGCAACGAAGCCATCCATGACCGCCTGCCGTCATGTAATACGACCCACACAGGTGTTCACTTGACACAACTCATCACTAAGAATGTCATCCATGTGCTGAAACTGCGCCATGATGTCCTCGAGGGTCACACCGCTCATAGAAGATGAGGGAGTGGATGTGGATGAAGCCGAAGGAGTGGGAGGAGTTGTTGACCCGGACCGCCTCCATCGAAACTATGCCTCACTCCGTTTAACTGTAGCGACATCTATAGCACCCATGATAGAAAAGTGATCGGATACCAGAAAGGGAAAAGAAAAATGGCATAGAATCCTCATGATAGTCGATGGGAAGATTAGCTTATCACGGGTTGCCGAATCCTTATACACATTTATGATAGAAAAAATGAAATAAGAGGGAAAATCTATACTAAGTTGCTCAAGAAGGGAAAGCAAAAACCGAGCACGGGGCTCTATGATAGAGTTATAGTGAGAAAGAGGGTGTAAAACAAAAGTCATCACCATGTTCATGAATCTAGGACCTTTAGCAAAGGTTAAACATGGAGTAAACTGACGCTTGCCCCAATCAGAGGGACGCTCACAAAAAGCAGACATAAGCTCGTCTTTGGACATAGTCCTCAGATGCTCACAACTGGGGTAGTCAGGATGCTCTACCCTCGAGACATGGAGCACATCAGAGACAATCTCCGGTGTGACAACTATGTGCATACCTCAAACAGGAGTAATGAAAAGAGGTACTGAATAATCAAATCCATGCATGGTGGAGTAAAACTCCTGGATTAGCATGGATGGACATGTGACCGGGTCATCACACAGTGACTTCCATTCCCGACTGTGAATAACAGTGGGAAGGTCAGTGTCGGAGAAGTTCGACAAGATGACTTGGCATTCAGAATGAATGCCTCGTCAGGAAAAGTTCTCAAAGAAGTCTGATTTGGCCTTCTCATCACTAAATCGAACGTGTGATGGAGTAAGATCAATAAAAGTGGATGCCCCAGAATGAAGAGGGTCTCGGGACAAAATAGACTTACATTTTGGTGCCATGACGCACTAACGTAAACTAGAGAGAGGGGGGGGGGGGAAGAAAGAGACAATCAGAAAAGTCCCAAAACAATTCAAAATATAAGAATATAGTGAATGTAAGGAACGTATGCATGAAAATGCATGAGCATGTGATATGCAATAGAAAACGCATCATAGGCTCAACCCAATCCAATCCTACCAGCACACAATCAGATACATTATATAACACACATCTAAATGCATGAAAATATAGTTATAATGCACATAAGATGCAATGCATGAAGTTTTTAAGATCAAATCTTCAAAACCCATCCCAAAAATTTTGCAAAAACCTCTTTGATTTTGAAAAACCCCGAAATTTTCAAAAATCTCAAAAACTTAGGTCAAAAATCATGAAGTGCATGAATATGAGAGATTTAGACACTTACCAAGTGAAGAGAAACTTGATTAAGGTTGAAAATCTCTTGGGAAAGAGATTTGGAGAGAGAAAAGTGTGTTTGGGAGATGAAACAGTTGAGAGCAATTGAGAGAGATCGAGGAAAGTGAAGTCCGAATCGCGCTGACCCTATTTATACAAGCTCAGTAATTCTCAACAGATCGAGAGGTGTCGAGCTTTGAAGAGGGTCGATAGATGCAGCTATCAAGCAGGTGTTCAAGGCAAAAGGAAGCTTGATGGATCAAGGAGCTATCGAGGTGACATAAACTTTCTCGATCAATCCACCTAGTTATCGAGAGGTGTCGAGATTGCGATAAAAAGCAATTGAAGAGCTCGACAGATAAGCCATGTATTGAGAGGTGTCGAGGAGGTGTGAGATTGCTTAAAAATAGTTTTTTAAGAAGAGAAAAGCACAAATATGAATGCAATCAAACATGCAACTCAACCAAAGATCCAAACAACATTTTGAACTCTCAAAATCATCTCTCAACAAAAAATGTTAAGCACATAGATCCCAAAAACACACACACACACTAAACAAGTCTAACTAATTTTATATTTCAAAAACAAGTCAAGACAGTTTAGTGAGCATACATTAACACATGTAAACCTTGTGATGGCCAAATCACATTGTACCTGCACATGTATCAAAAGTAGCAATGAATATTGCGTATTGTGTGTGAAAAATATTGCAAGATTGCATAAGTGTATACATGTTATAACGATTTGAGATATGAGAAAATCACTTTAACTCACACACAATCATAACTGTTTGATGGGAACTATCACCTTCGAGGTACATACTATAACTTTCACATCTCCTAGAATACACGCTTGCAATCATATAAAGCATTTTGATCTTTTTGCTTTTTATTTTCTTTGCATATTTTAATTTTAATGAGCATATCATGGATTGGCATATAAGTGATAGAAAAGAAATACCTAATGATGTTAAGCATTTGATATTGCACTTTTGCTATTCCGAAGCATACAAATGTCATATCGTGATTGGCAGGCAATAGTGGTGAGATGGTTATTTATGCCTTTCTCTTAGGATTTTCTAGTCCTTCTCGTCAAAATGAGTGATACGATTGTTAAGTACAAGAGATTACTTAATCATACTCATCACAAACATGAGCCACAAAGTTCACTTGCTTAGTTGTGCATAGAAATGCTCATCTAAGCTACAAAAGATACAAAATTTAGAAAACTTTGTTTCAATGGCCATCCAAGGTACACAAGTACCAATGTACACAAATACACATTGTTTTTGTATTTTTCTGATTTTTCAATTTTTTTTTTATATGAAAAAAAAAATAAAACTAAAAACAAACAAAAACATGTTAAACAAAGCAAAGTATAAAACTAGACTGACTCAAAACTTGAAAGCAAAACGCACAAGTAATGCAAACAAATAAATCACAAAGAGAGAAAGAAAAGTGATAGAATCACTTGGAGCCCTTTTCCTTCCACACCTTGGAAGAACCTTTCCGTCTAGCAAACCCTTGATCCAGCGATGAGGGGGAAGAGTTAAAACCATTCAAGTTCGAAAGGAACATGAAGGTTTTAAGAAGATCTCCAAGTGGAGCAAAAGAGGATGGAAACTGATTCTGGTTTCCTGATGCGATCATGCCGTTACTCTGTTGAGTGGCTAACCACTTATACCAATTAGGTCGAGGATGACCGGCTGCTCCAAAGTGATGACAAAGATGCTGCATCTTCTATTTAGGCTTTTGAGAGTTAGCCTTCTTAGCCCTAGGGTTTTTAGTCTCATTCTTAGCAAGTTTAGGGGGTGCTCCTAAGACCATTATCTACGTTCTCACTAGCTAATTCATTTTTAACTTCATTATTCTCAGTTTTAATATTATTAGCAAGAGAAACAAAAGGAGTAGCACTAGTAGAAGCAATACTAAGAGAAGAGAAATCATATCCTAAACCAGTTCAATCGGAAGTAGATTTCTGAAGACTGAGCATTTCATCGAGCTTAGCACTTGAAGTCCTTTCCAGCTAAGCTTTGAATTGGAAAAATTCTGCCTCAAGCTTCTTGATGTTCTCAACCAAGAAGTTATTCTCAAACCTCAGTGCTCCAATAGTCTGATTGGCTTTATCAAACTTTGAGGAAAGCTCTTCACGCACAAGCTCTACATCACTAAGCTTCTTGGTGGTCAACCTATACAACTTCTCATGCTTTTCTGAGACCTTGTACAACTTTGCATAGGCTATGTAGATGTCATCTTGTTCATCCATCTTCTCAAATTTAGACTCCACCAATTCTTCTTCTTCATCCACATATTCAACAATCCCCTTAGTAGGATTGAGAGTGGCAGTGAAGGCATTCAAGATTCCCTCATCCTTATTTTCGAAATAATCCTCAGGCTCAGTGTCGCTCAATGTAGCATCAAGTGCCTTGCTTTTCCCAATCATCTTGAGATATGTGGGGGCACTCTTGTTTTATGTGACCGAAGCCTTGACACCTAAAACACTTTGGTCCTGAGGGAACAGTGTACTGACCGCCATCCCTAGCATCCTTCTTCCCCTTGTCTTAGCTCTTGAACTGAGAGGAACTAAATTACCTACGGTCCTTGTTGAAGCCCTTCCCATTGGCATTCTTCATGAACTTTTTGAATTGCCTTGTAATGTAGGACTTCATCTTAGAATCTTCATCGTCTGAAGACTCATCAGTATCATTGTTCTTGGCCTTCAATGTCATGCTCTTGCCCTTACCTGACTTACCAATTCTAGTTAAACCTAACTCATAGGTCTGCAAATTGCCAACCAACTCTGTCAAAGGAATCTTGTCAATGTCCTTTGATTCCTCGATCACGGTGATCTTGGCATGGAATCTCTCGGGTAGAGATCTGAGCACCTTTCTCATAATTTTGGGTTCAGGAATGGTTTTCCCAAGATTAAAAGCTAAGTTCACTATGTCCTTGAGTTTGGCATAGAACTCATCAAATGACTCATACTCCTCCATCTTTATCTCTTCGAAGCTAGTAGTGAGTCTCTGAAGTTTCGAATCCTTGACAGCCTTAGTTCCTTCATAGGTTGTCTGGAGAATGGTCCATGCTTCCTTTGCAGTTTCAGTGGAGGATATCTTTTTGAACTCCTCATTAGTGATTGCACTGAATAGAGCATTCAATGCTCTACTGTTGAAGTTTGCCATCTTGATCTTAGCATCATCCCAATCTGCCAGCGCTTCCTTTAGCTTGGTCTAGCCAATCTCTACAGCTTGCCACACCTTCTTATCTAGAAACTGCAAGAAAGCTCTCATGCGTACTTTCCAGTATGCATAGTTAGTACCATCAAACAATGGAGGTATAATAAGAGATTGTCCTTTATCCATGACAAATAGGGGTCAATAAATCACACACAAAGATTATAACCTAATCAGAGTGTGCCTGCTCTGATACCACTTGATAGGCCAAAAACATATTGACCCCCCGTGATGAATTAATTTATTAATTAGCCAAGTTTATTAATTAATCAATTTAACATGCAATTGTACGTGGTAGCACAAACAAATCACCAATTAAACTAAATGTAGTGGAAATTAAATTGACACAGTGATTTGTTTATGGATGGGGAAAACCTACACGACAAAAATCCCACCGAGTGATTCTAAGGTCACCACTCTCGAGAATCCACTATTATCACAACAAGCAGTTACAAGTAAAGAAATCTCAGTACCTTATACCAACCTACAGTTGAACCCTTACCTCAATACCCATTTGGACTTGTTCTGTAGTTACAATCTCTCCTTGTAATGCACGGCTCCTAGTACGTGACTAACCAATTGCACGGATCCCAGTACGTGACTTCAATCACCAACTAGAGAAGGTTGCTGGCTACAAAGTTCTTCAATTAATCCAGACGATGAAGATCAAGAAGATGCTTGGTCACAAAACCCTATGGTACAAAAACACAGCAGCTTCTTCACAAGAAAGATGAACTATGGCAAATTCTGTCTCCGATCACAATTTTCTTAAACAAACTTTGCTTAACACTTGTGCAACTTGTGTCACCTTTGACAGCCCTTAAAATAATCCTTTTATATGTCTAGGGTTGTGAGAAAAGAAATCTCAAACATACAATCTCAGATTAGAGTCAAAACAGAACTGAAACTCTATTTTTCATAAACCTCGACAGATACCCTATTTGTCGAGCTGCTGTCGAGCCACGGGCTAGAGCAGCTCTTCAAGGCTCGATAGATTCTAGTTGTCGAGCTATAATGAACAACACTTTCTGCACTTGAATCTTGGACAAACTTGCATGGATTTAAGACTTGAACTTGAAACAAGGTTTCTTGAAGCATCAAACACATCCTAGATCTACCCAAATACAAGTAAAATGAGTTTTGTCAAAAGATTAGCCAATTACATAAAATAGTGACATATGTTCCTATCAAGTGAATCACATATGTCCTAACACTTACGCATAGGAACATTAAAAAACGGTGATAAAAAAGGATTGAAAATCAATAAAAATTAAATTGTTGAAGTTGCAAAATTCCTAAAGTGACAAAAATCCATATGTATTCCAAATAAGAGAAAAAAAACTAAATGAAAAATTTGTAGAGAGAGAGAGAGAGATGAACCTTCGTGAGAATGATAAAAAATAAAAATAAAATAAAAGATAAAGAATGAAACAAACAAACAAATCTAGAGATAATAATTGAACATAAAGAACTATTTACTTAGAGAGAGAAGTAAGGGACCTAAGGTAGAAAATGGTGGTGTAGTGAAGACAACGAGCTTGTCTAAAACCTTTAGGTAATAACAAAGTTACTTGCTTTGATTTTTTGCTCTAAAACTTCATCAACAATTTCATGGTTTCCATTAAAGAGAGAGATAGAGAATTCAAAGATTTTAGCTTTTATGACAATCCAATTTCTATATTGTAGCATTTATATAATTTTTTATATAAACTCTTCGAGTTCATAGAATTTGTATAGATTTTTTTATATATAACCTCTTCGAGTTTTACACTATAACTTATTTGGAACAAAAATTAAAAATTTTAAATAAGACACATGGCACAAAATTGAGAATTCAATTGAAATCTATTTAGGTTTTAGACCCTAGTTATCACCAAATTAACCAACTTTTAACCAAGTAATTAATTAATTGATTATGATCTTGATTAAAATAATTAAATATCAAACAAGCACAAATCAATTGAACACCAAGAATGATGACCTAGGAACACTTTTGAAATTATGGTTTCAAAGTAAAAAAACCTAGGGAGGATTTAACCTAAAAAATCCTCAAGGCAACATTTCACAAATAGAATTGAGGATTTTATAATGGACTTAACCCTAAATCTACTGTTACCTCATGTAGTACTTACTGATGTGACCACACATAACTCTGAATCCATGGACTCTTCTACTGTGAATCTATTGCACACAAACTCTTTAGCTTGTCACTTTGAGATCTCCACTCAAAGATTTAGATCAGCAACTGTGGTTGCCTAGATGCAGTAGCTTTTCTTTTATAATTGGATTTGTTGTTTGCACAAAGTCCAATTGTAGCTCCAGAAGGGAATGTAAAATTTCCAGATTTATGTACAGAACAATGCCCTTTTGAATATATAAAAATGTGCTCTAGTTTTTGTAATTAAATAAACTTAAGTTCCATCAAAACCTTAGATCAAACTGCTAAGAAGAAAAATCAAATTTGTAATCTACAAAAGAAAGGAGGGAAAAAATAAAACTCCAAAAACCCACACGCAGGAGACTCGAGAAACGAATTCAGCATGTGTAGCCAATCATAGAATGACATGCGTCACGAAAGGACCCACAACGTCTTTCACAATAAATGCAACGAACATGGAAGTTAAAGTTATTTGACCTTTCATATTCCCACTATGTCCATAAGTGTGATGGAAGAAATAGAGGGGCAACTGAAGAGGAGAAAAATCACCACTGTCCATGGTATGGACGACTATAATGAACATTAAATGAGATCCTCATAAATGACAGGAGTGACAGTTAACATAACAGGCATGCAAAAGCTTAACCGAAGAACCAATGGGCAAAATATCATTAAAGTTTATAATGCCCCAGCATTCATTACCAACAGATCCAAAATCATAAAGATTAGCAATTACTCTCATCCTGAGGAGCAAAGACCTATAAAAAGGCACAAAGAATCAAAGAAAGGAATGCAACATATACACATAAACGTTCTAGCAAATAGTGACTATCTATACGATTGAGCTTTCATTTTACTGACTAGCCCATTGGAGACTCTTTGGTACACTCCACACCGATGTATTCCAAATCTACTTATCCTTTTTTGCAGGATTCCATAGTTGCTGTCTTATCATCGTCCATCGATATTTATGAGGAGTTCAACTAACTAATGTTGAAATATATATATATATATATATATATATATATAAACTGTTGAATATATTTTTTACACAAGAATTTAGGATGAGATTAGTCAATGGTTGGAATTTGTGAAAAGTTTTTTTTTTTTTTTTTTTTTTTTGAGAGAAAAAGACTAAAATTCTTATTAAAGCAAAGATAAATCTGCTTGATAAACATTAAAGGTGTGCAATGGGACATCTTCCATCCACATAGAAAAACCAATGACATGTTGTACATGCCTAAATAGGTTGTGAGTTACAGAATTACCCTTTCTACCAACATTTGAAAAACTAATATATTGAAATTGTTCCGAATAAGTTTTTACATCCTGACTTAGAAGGCCAAAAGAAGCCAAAGAGGGCGAATCATCTGTCAAAGCTTTCATAACTATCTCCGAATCTCCATCTAAAATAGCCGAAACAAATCCTAGGTCTATGGAAAATTCTAGAGCCTTAGCTGCTGTCAATGTTTCGAGTTCCACTACTAATATGGGAAGAGGAATATTATAAGAAATGGAGGCCATAACCATACATTGACTATCTTGAATAATAACCGCAATCCCGGCTCTATCTTCATTTGTAAACACTGCCCCATCAAAGTTTATTTTATGAATCTCACCTAGAGACACTGTCCACCTTGCTCTTGGTCTAACCATTAGGGACTGCCTCTTTGGTTGTGTTGCCCGAAACTCCATGAGAGAAGTAATTGCTCGCTGTGAAACTTGATCAAGAGGAAAGCTTGGTGGAGAAAATCTGACCTTGTTGTGCCTAAGCCATATGGTCCATGTGAGCTTTGAAAAAAATTTATGGGCTACATTCTAAATCTAGAACAAAGGATAGCAGCTATGGAAAGTCCAAGAAAGTCATATTTCTCCTAAAATTCTATTAAGGCTCTTCGTCCCAAATTGAAGATACGCTTGGACAGTACCAAAGCATATGCAACACATCTTCGTGTTGGTTTGTGCAGTGGAGACATGTTGGATCATCAATGACACAGAGGTGAACTGAATTTGACATGGTAGGAAGTGCATTACGGCTTGCTCTCCATATAAAATTTTTAATTTTACTAGCCAGCGATAATTTCCATATGCGTTTCTAAAGTGCTTTTTTTTTTTTTTTGAGCAAGTTGTACATGATTTGGAACAGCATGGTAGCTAGTTTTAGACTTGAGAAAGAAATATCCTGACTTGACCGAGTATTGACTCGATTGCACATTGGGCCAATACATAACATCTTCTGAAAAGCCATGGCTTAGTGAGATTTTCTGTATAAGGTCAGCTTCTGTGGGGCTATACAGAGTAGACAATAAAGTCAAGTCTCATTGGCTTGTAAATGGATTGATTAGAGTACTTACAGTAGCATCATGGATTTCAACTATTAAAGGGCCCTAGATTCAGGGAGATTTTAGTGAGGGCAGCCAATTCTCACCCCCAATCTTGATAGAATCCCCCTTTCCAACTCTCCATTTTGCTCATTGCCTGATAACTTCTCAACTCTTCAAGATGCTCTTCCATGCATAAGATCCTCCATGGCCCTCTTTTGCTTCCATAATAGAATAATTTGGAAAGAACCTTGATTTAAAAACTTTGTAAAACAAAGATTTTTTATTATGCAGCAACCTCCAAGTTTGTTTTGCTAAAAGGATCTCATTAAATAGTGTCAACTCCTTAAAACCCATTCCACCCTCTGACTTGGAATCACACATATTTTCCCATTTAACCTAATGAATTTTCTGATGATCACCCTGCTGCCCCACCAAAATTTTCAAATAAGACCTTCAATTTCATGACAAAGACCTAATGGAAGCTCAAAACAACTCATTGTGTAAGTTGGAATGGCTTGAACCACAGCTTTGATCAAGATTTCTCTTCCAACTTGTGACAACAACTTCTCTTTCCAACCTTGTAATTTCCTCTAAACTCTTTCTTTAATGTAACCAAGACTCACTTTTTTGTGTCTTCCAATATGTGATGGCAAACCCAAATACTTGTCATAGTGCATAATTTTAGTAACCCCAAGTACTTTCTTAATTTCCATTCTTGTTGCTTCCGTGGTGGACTCGGTAAAAAATAGAGAAGTTTTTCTTCAATTTATTTGTTGTCCAAAAACACTTTGATAGGTCGCTAATATTTACAACACCTTTTGACAGTCATATCTATTAGCCCTACAAAAAAGCAAACTATCATCTGCAAAGAGCAAATGAGTTAGTCTTGGACTCCTCATACAAAGGGAGAAACCCCTAATAGAACCATCATTGTCTGCCTTGGATATAATACTATGTAAGCCTTTAGTGCACAAGAGAAAAAGGAACGGGGATAAGGGATCGCCTTGACAAATCCCCCTCGTAGGATGAATAAACCTTTTGGTTTGCCATTCATTAAAATCGAATAGGAGACTGAATTAACGCATATCATCATAAGATTTATCCATCTCTCATTAAACCCCAATTTTCTCATTTCTTCCTCCAAAAAAGGCCACTCCACTCTATCATAAGCTTTGTATCCAATTTGAGAGCCATATAGCCAGTTTTGCCAGATTTGTGATTTTTCATACTATGGAGAGTTTCAAAAGCTACAAGGATATTATTAGAGATCAGGCGATTTTTTATGAATGCACTTTGGTGTTCTGTAATTATGGAAGGAAAAAAAAATTCAATCTATTTGCTAGCACCTTGGAAATTTTTTTGCAAAGGACATTACAAAGGCTTATTGGACCATATTCAGAAATAGACTGTGGGTTTTTTATTTTTGGGATTAGGGTGATCAAAGTACGATTAATGGGGTGGGGAAGAGTGGTTGTATTTAGGTATGATGGAATGGTTTTCGTAATATCACAACCTACCAAATTCCAATAATTTTGATAAAAGAAAGGAGGCATACCATCAGGACTTGGAGCTTTAAGTGGAGCCATCTATTTCAAAGCCACTTGTACTTCCCATTCCATAAATCCTGCAATATTTGAGAATTCATATCATTCGTGAGTAACTTTGGAATTGGATTCATTGCTTCCTCATTCATGACTGAATTTGTGGATGTGAAAAGTCCCTGATAATAATTTGTGAAGGTTTTTGCAATAGCTTCCTGATTGGAAATCCACTCTTCGCCTGAATTATAGATGCCTGTGATCTTATTACGCCTATGTCTCTGAGCTGCCCGACTATGAAAATATTTTGAATTTTATCTGCCCCAACTAACCAAAAAGATTTAACCCGCTGTCTCCACATCTTAGTTTCCTTAATCATCAAGTCATTCACCTCTTTATTTAATTCTATAACCTGAAGATTCCAACCTAAATGAATAACCAATTTCTCGCCTCTTGCTAGCAATTTTCTCTTCTCAACAAACTCCCGCCTAACATTCCCAAAATGTCATCAACTCCACTATGTTAATTCAGTACCACACTTCCCCACCTTTCTCATTACTTGTATCTCGGGATCACAATGGATTTGGTCTCTCCACACTGTCTCAATCGTGTGGCCACAACCCATATCCAAGAGCCACATCTCTTCAAATCTAAATGGTTTAGAAAGGGGTGGAGCTTCTAAACCATTTTGGGATAATACAAAGAGGAATATGATCAGAAGTATTGCTACTAAGATAAAGTCGTTGTAGACACCGCATTTTGTACCCCTTACGACTCGAGCCCCATTCCCCAATTATGTTAGAACTCTAAAGCCCAAGGTTTATTTAGGGCATAATCAAATGGAAATTGACTTGAGGAAAGTGTTTCTAGAAAATATAACTTATTTTTAGAAGAATAAAACTATTTTTGGAAAAGAAAGGCCACGGAAACCCTGGAGTTTGCAAACGCATACATGCATATGTGTACATACACTCAAGCTATGTGCAGACATGCTTACTGCATGCGCACGCATACATGGGCATGCATATGCATGCTAGGGTTCTAGAAACTATGTAAGGAAAGTTTTCTTCATTTAAACTTGGTTTGGAACGAATCCCATATCATCTGAGAGCTGTACCAAACCCCTATTTTTCGAATATATAAAGCCATAAAATGTACTTTTTCAAAAATGACAAAATTCAATGGTAAAACACACAAGAATTGCTAGAAAATAGTGAATCAAAGAGAGATTTTTCACAAAACATCCTTAAGTCAAATTTTATTCGATTGAAACCTTTTCTGGTCTAGATCTTCGAGTTCTAAGTTTACTAACTTGTTTCTGAATTAGTTGTGAATAGATTGACTAAAGGAAACAGTCAAAATCAAGCTCTAGAGAGTTCTAGTGTTAAGGTAAAGGTTCTAACTTTGGCTCTTCACTTTTTATTTTTTTGTTTTTGTTTTTGTTTGTTTTTTTTACTTTGTCTGTGTGTGTGTGTGTGTGTGTGTGTATGCGCTTAAGAGTTTATAATATGTTTATTTAGTTTAGGTTTATTTTGTGTTTGTGTTGGAAGCATGTTAGGGTGTTAGATTTTCTGTTTTCTAAGTTTCTGTTCTACCTTTTTTTAGGTTAGGATTTTCTGGTGTGTATGTATGCACATACTTCTTACATGCGTACGCATACTCAAAGTATGTGTACACATACAGTTAGGATGCATACGCATACCCTATGTAAGCGCACACATACTTTTACCCAAAAACTCTAATTCGTTCCTATTGTTTTTCCCTTTGTTTTATTTACTTGTTATAGCCTCTGTTTAACCTAGTTTACTTATGTTTAAGCCTCTGTCTCTTTGTTTTATTTTGTTTTGTTTTGTTTTATCTCTTTGAAGTATACTAGGGTTTTAGATGGTCTTAATGCCATGAACATGCATATGAACATGATCATCCATTGATGCATAGGTGTTGTGATGCAGTGAGGTAAGCAAGGTAAGTCATGCATAATCACATGATCATGCATTCTTTTGCTTGATGAGTATGATATGGGTAATGAACACAATATGCTTGATTGAATACCATGTTTTTGATATTTAGATGTTATAACATATTTGTTTGAATCTGCTTTGTGATGTTGCTGCTCTTGATGATATATGCTTAATGCCATGATAGATGAATGCTAGGCTTAGGGACGATTATGCCATATTGTTTGCTTTAGATGCATGTTAGAAGTGTGTGTGAGTTAGAATTACATGTTAGATATGCATTTAATGAGATTAAGACTTGGAACACAATGAGTGGAAGTCGACCCACTGGTCGGGTGGGGTTGGGTGCCTAATATCTTCCCATCCCCGTACCTAAACTTAGGATACGTACTTTGATAAAGATTAGTCATTCCATGAAGGGTACTATATTTATGGCTCATAAACAAAAACTAGGTGGCAATTTGTTATCCCCATACAAACTTTTTTACAAATTGTTGTTATGATGAATGGTTATTAGTAAGTAAAAAGGTTATGTAAGTAGTGGGCCTAGACGTAAAGCAGTAAAAATTTGTTATCTCAATAAATTATAAAAATGTTGTAAAAAAATTTATAACCGTAGCATTTCTCCTATAATGATCAATAGTATTATTAAGGGGGGCAAAATATAATTTTATTAAACAAAGTTGCTAAAATTAGTACCTATATTTATACTTCAATTCTTTTTAAAAAATATTTGGGGGGGGGGGGGGGGGGGGGGGGGGGGGGAGGGTGACATGAATTAATGGCTCCGTCCATGGTTACAGTGTTACTTAGAATTCAAATCTGTTTTGTATGTTTACATTCTAAAAAAAACTATTAATTTTCAAATTTGAACCTCCTAATACTTGAAGGAATATCTAGTATGTATGAAGGGAAACTAGGGAGAAAGACTAACGGAGAAAGGAAGAGATTAGGTTTGGAAAAGGAGCAGCTGGTAATTTTGACCTCAACAGACTTATCGCATAGTGCTAGAACTTTGGTGTGCTTTGAATGCCATGAAGAAGTTTATCCAAGTTGTAGTTAGCAGAAGGTTCGTTTAATTAATTAGACAGCGTAAGAGCAATTGTGACATGGAAGTGAAATACCCTATACAATAGTAATCCACGGCATATCCATATCAGAGAAATTCTTCAAGATTGGGAGCATTGATTTTCAATGATCCACCGCTAGAAGATATGGGATGCCAAAATATCCCAAGTAGTTTGGAGTTTCTCTTTTAAGATACTAATATCCGTGTGGTCATTGCAAGTTATAATTTGTAACATGTCAAGAGAGTTGGCGATAAACATAATCTTTATCCCACTTATTCTGGTAAGATTCAATATCTTAAGGACCTTGAAACATGAAAGCCATTATCCAAAATAGTTGTCTTGAACTTGAACGGAATCTAAAGCTAATATTTGAGCGTATTAGTAATAGCACAACCTGCAATTGATAATGCAAGCAGTAATTTGAGAATCCCATTGGTGGTGTCGAGATTGAGGCAACTCAGGGATTTACAACCACGAACACATAATGGCAAGGCAAAGCTCTCACTAGTGAGTTTAAAGTTCGAGATCCTCTAATCCTGAATTCACTGAATGGTACAACCACGTGTAAATATGTTTCGTTTTTAGGACTTTTTCCATTGAAAGACCAATGGAGTGTCCTTACCCCAGACAAGCGGCGTTGAGCCATGAGCCTATCCATAAAGCTAATTGTGATGCCCCAATTTGATTGATTGTGTAATGTGTGTGGATGAGTGATGAATTCCACATCGGGCGTATACTAGGTTGAATTGAGTTTTATTAACAACTACAAAGAGCTTCAATTGTGACTATTCCTTTTGAAATATAGCGCAGATATAGCTAGCGTTTTTCCTTAAGTCGTCATATATGGTATTGGAGTTGGCCCAGTAATCCCATGTGAGCTTGAAGACAATATCTCACAAAATGGGCCCTAACAAAGATGCCTCAATTGCCCTTTTGAGTTTACTAGTTTTCCTTTTCCACTTCTTCCTCTAATTTCTTGCATGAATCATAAAAACAAAACAAAAATTTCTGTGGTTGTAGTCCAAACTTTACAACTTTCTCAAACTAAATTTTAATTTGTCATAGTATATTTACAAAGGGGTTCTTGTCAACCTTTAAGCTATGATTACCCTAAAAAATAAAAATAAAATAGTAGAGCGTTGCATCAACTTAATCTTGATTGGTTTAAAGAATACAAAACTTAGTTGGAACATATCATAATAAAAGGATGATGCATTTTGTTTATAGTAAAATTTTAATTTATTAATTTTTTTAAAAACATTTAAGTTTCTTAATAACTACTCTACTAATACTAGTGCTGTTAAGTGTTAAGTCCTAAACAGCTTTAGAAATCCAAAGGAAAAGTCCAATTCTAAGGAAAAGTAGAAAATCCAATTCTAAGTACTAACACCGACAGGAAAAAACCTTTAATAGTTTTCCGCTTATTCCTCTAATTTTTTGTACGAATCGGGAAAACAAAACCAAAAATTTAAATAAATAAATCCTTATTTCATTTATGTTTTGAACAAGTCTTTGACCCTTAATTTTTTATTTTTTGTCTTTTTCTTTTTACGGTTCAGGAAAAGCTATCTGGCCTCATTCACAAGAAGAACATAAGCCCAATAAACAACCAAAACAGAACCCAGAAAACATATAAAATAATAATAATAAAATAAAAAATGACAATTGCAAAAAAACCATTTTATCATAGGATTAATATCCAATTTCTATTGATTAAAAGAAAGGGAACTAACATAGCAGCCGAAAGGAAGAGCTGCCAAATGTGAATGTTCAAAGCTCTCAAGTTTTGGCCGCCCAGCCACACATCGGGTTAGCGAAATGTTGGCATCGTCCCATCGATCTGCATCTGTTATGTCCTCCCATCTCTTTCTCTTTACTTAATATATCTGTTAGTGTTGATCTCTGTTCCACTAGAAAAGTTACGGATTTATTCAATCGACATACATTTTTATACCCATACAATTTGCACATTTGTGAATGTGTGATTGAATTACATCATTTGCACTATAGTTTTGCTCTTATCCGCTCTTGAGCCCCCTTCCCTTGAAAAGAAAAAATACCAAAAAAAAAAAAAAAAAATTATGGTCAAGCCACATCATATACAAAGATTTCCATCTATAAAGGGCACGTTCACTTGCAAAGTTCAATTTCTACTTCCCCTTCTCTTGGCGCTTCTTTCCCTTTGGTGTTGTCTATTTCCAAAATTCTTCATAAACCAATCTGTTTTTTGGTGGTCATTATGTGCCCAATAATCCCTCCAATTATTAGCCCACATCCATACCCCAGCAGGATTGCTTTCCAATTAAAATCAAACGGAGACTCTGATCCATGATCGTCCTCAAAAATTGAAGGGGGTGCTAAGGACTTGGAATCGCCACATTTCCTTGTTATTTGGTCTCCACAGAGTCCTAAATTTCCTTCAAATGAACTCATTTGAAATGTATTAAATTGTTTCCCTTGCGGTATAGGACCTGTGAGATTATTATAAGATACATTGAAAAATTCAAGGAAAATGAGTTCTGTAAGCTGCTGTGGGATCTCTCCTGAGAGCTTGTTTCGAGAAAGATCTAATGATTCTAATTGATGTAGATCCCCCAAGGATGATGGAATACAATCAGTGAGAAAGTTGTTGGAAAGGTTGAGCAAATGAAGCATCTTTAGATTCCCAATAACTTCTGGAATCTCTCCATCAAACTTGTTGCATGATAGATCAACGGCAGTGAAGAAGTCCAAAATCTTTGCATACACTAATTTAACACCTTTGTTTGTTATTGTCATTGAGTAATGATAATTTTCAATCGATATCAAACCCAATAGGTGGATGGTGGCAATTGCTTGCATGTACGTCAAGTGTTCCTCTGGGACATTTTTCATTGCAATCCAATTTTTGAAGTATCCAAGTGGCAATTTACCTCTAAAATTATTGTAAGAGAGGTCAAGAATACGCAACTTTTGGAACTCAAAATTGGTTGCAGGACTCCCCATATCACCATGAAATCTATTAGATCGCAAAATGAGAACCTTAAGCTCGGGAAGTTTTCCCAACCAATAAGGGAAAACATCATGGAGTCGATTGTTTCCAAGAATAAGAAAATCTAGCTTTGCACAATTGGCCAGTGATCTTGGTAGCCATCCTTCTAATTGATTCTCACTTAAGTCTAACATCTTTAAGCTGCTCTTTTTCGTGCATATCTGAGGAATCATGCCGTGGAAGTTGTTGCTTCGGAGATTCAATATTGATAGGAAACTACTGAAGTTTCCCAGACAAGGAGGAAGAGTGCCACTCAAGTGGTTATGAGACAAGTCTAGGGCATATGGTGAATTTAGACTGCAGATCAAAGATGAAACTTTGCCAGACAACATGTTGTTTGAGACTAGATAAATGAAGGTGGAGGGTGGTGGAATTGGGAGTGGTCCTTGCAGCAAGTTCGACTTAAGGTCAAGGATGCCTAACCGAGGCCATGGAAAAACATCATGCATTTGGTTAAAGCCAGTCAGGAAGTTGTGAGAAAAATTCACAAAGCCCAGATTTTCTTTACTTGTGTTCCACATCCATTTGGGCACAAGGCCATGAATATGATTGTAAGCCAGGTTTACATACTCCAGCTCATCTTGTTCTCGAAGAAAATCTGGAAACTCGCTTAAGTTGCATGAAGCCAGTCCTATCTGCTTAAACTTTTGAACTGTAGTGTTGGGACTGGTTTTGGAGAGGAATGTTATGTAGTTTAGCGATAGGTGAAGTTTAGTTAGGTTTTTGAGCTTAGCAAACATGTCCAGCTCCACTGTTCCGCTCAAATCATTTTGGTTAAGGAGAAGAAATTCAAGATTTTTGAGTTGAATGACTGAGCTTGGAATTGGACCATGCAGCTTATTAAATGAAAGGTCTAGATGGGTCAATTGGGTAAGGTTCATAAGCCAAGATGGGATTTGACCAGATAATTGACCGGATGCAAGGCGTAAAAAACCAAGCTGGGTCAAGTTGGCAAGATAAGGAATCTGACTATTTAAATTGAAGTTGTCAATGAACAAATACTTGAGTTTGTTCAACTCACCAAACCTAGGAAAGTTACTGCCACTGAAATTGTTGAGACAAAGTGACAAGTAAATCAATTGGGAAAGGTTTTCCAATGAAGAAGGGACCTGGCCTCTAAAACTGTTGTTTGTAAGATCAAGAACCATAAGATGGCTAATGTTACCAAGTGAAAATGGAAGAAGCCCAGAGAAATTGCAGTTACTGATTTCCAATTCATTCAAGGAATTGAGGTTTCCAATTGAAGTTGATAACTCGCCAGAGAAACTCGTCTCTCTGAGATATATAGCTTCAAGGGTGCTGTTCCGTTCGAAGTTGGGCAAATGGCCTGTGAGATATTCGTTGCCCTGCACAGAAAGAAACTTCAGATTTGGTAGCTGGAAAATGCCTGGTGGGAATTCACCAAGCAATCCACAATCATCAAGATTTAGAGAGGTCAAAGAAGATAAATTGTTTAAGACTGAGGGAACTGTGGATGACATGTCAACATTACTGAGATGAAGTTTTTCAATGCGGGTTAAGTTTGGAAGTAGGCTGCTGAAATTGGGACTTGTGAGTTTCAACAACCTTTGGTAAGATGAATCAATATTGAAAGATAGATCAAGAGAAACCAGATTGGACAGTCCAGAAATTTGTGATGGAATTTGGCCAGAAAATGATGAATTGGAGAGGTTAAGATGTTTTAGCATGGAAAGATTGGCCAATCCGACTGGGATATTTGAATTGTTGAAGTCATTAAAAGCCATATTAAGGTTTTGGAGGTGAACAAGGCTGAAGAGGCTGCTGTTGGTGTTGATAGAACCATAAACACAGCTACTACTGAGATCGAGGCCGATGACATGACCACTGTCCTTATCACACTCTATTCCATCCCATGAGCAGCAATCCCCGCCACTAACTCCATCAAGCTTCCATGATGCAACCTTTGGGAAAGAATAAGGATCATGAGATGCACAGTTGTTAACGACAATGCTTTCCTTAAACTGCAACAACGCTGACCTCTCAACTTCATTGCAGAGTGACTGCGTAGAAGAAAAGGTGTCGGCCACTACTATGATATCATGTAAAGATTGTGTAAAGAGGAAGCCCACCAACCCAAACAGATACAACAATAATTCCATACTGTTAATAAAGTTTAAAACTCTAATATTTAGGAATGATGAAAAACTGGTTAGTATTTATAGACTCGTCGGTGTTTTTTTTTTTTTTTTTTTTACTCAATAGTGGAAGAAGGGTAAATTTAAACTTTAGGGGTCCATCTGGATAGAACTTATTTTGCTGAAACTGAAAACCATAGTTTTAAAAACTGAACCGATCATCGAACTGTTTTTTTTTAATTTCCGGTTCAACCCCGGTTTTTGGCCGGTTTTCCAGTTATTGACCGGTTTTGGGGCTTTTAACCGGACCGGACTGGCTCCCGGTTCTCGGTTGAACCGGTCAAACCGGTCGGTCTGATTTTTAAAACAGTGCTGAAAACTGAAAACACTATATCAAAATAATTTTTAAATGTGTGAATAGTGCCGTGAGACCTATTTTTAATGAAAAAGTTTTCTAAAATGTGTAATTTGTGAAACCCGTGAACAGTGCACGAGTGCACTGTTCACAGGAAAAGTCAATGTTAACGGCTAAAAAAAAAAAAAAAAAAAGAAGAAGAAGGACACGTTTACTACGTGCAGCTGTAGCGTGGGTCCCATGCCCAAAACGCAAACATTGAAACATAGTAAACGCCGAAACCAAACGGGTACTAGAAGTCTTTCTTCAAAACTCAAGAAGTCACCAAGTTAGAACTTTAGGTTCAGGGCAATGTTAGAGCACTAGCATCGGAGGGTGTAAACAATCTTCAATTGCTATTTTACAACCTAAGCCACCCAAAACCCACTCCATTTGGATTTGTAAACTTAAAAAAATTTGATGCAACTTAACTATTCATAGCTTGTAAAAAAATATATTATTTTAATGTGTGGTTGTGTGTGAAGAGAAAAAATGAGTGAGGAAAAAGAGAAAATAATACTTTTTGTTACCTTATTAGGTAGTTTATATTATTTTATTGAGTTGTATGTAAAAATAAAAACTGAGATATATGATAAGTTGTAAAATAAGTTGATAAAATAGATAAAGTAGTGTTTAAAGATGCAAAATAAATTTTTTTTGCATCCCCGGTTCAGGGGGCCAATGTTACACAGTGGTGGAACCAAAATTTTTTCCAAAGGAGCCAAATTAAATATTAAAATAAAAGCTTAAATACAAAAAGCTTTCAAATGATAAAATTTCTAATTAACAAGATATTCTTGTATCGTATTAATCAATATTTATCATCGTAATTTTCATTGAGGAAGCAATATTGATTTATATTGGTCCATCGGATAGCATTTATTTATTTTGTTATTGAAGTGAAACTAATTAAATTCATTATTATATTAATTTAAAATTTTTTTGTCATAAAATTTATATCAACTTTGACATTTTTTAACAAAAGATATGAATGGTATCAAAAACATATGAGAGAGTCTAAAAACACACCAAAATTTTTTTCACATTCCCTAATAATGTGGGAGATTGTTAGTTGTAGGTGGTAAAGTGATGTCAATAGTGAGTTCCGATAGGAATCATTAAAAGCTTGTCAACTCAACTATTGGAACAAATGTTGAGAAAGTTTGTAGTATTACTCAAAACATATACACAACTTAATCAACAAAATAGTCACACATATTAAATTATATAAAATAATAGGTAGAGGTTCACATGGGTCCACAATTCCATCATTCACAAGTTGCTACGTTGAGAAGTTGTGGCAAAGTTATGGAAATAACTATGGTACTAGACTTATGCAACTGTAAAGTACATTGTTTACATAGGTACCAAAAAAATTTTTTTTTTTTTAACATTTCTAACATACACAATCAATTACTCAAACAATGCTATGATTACAACTTTGTACACAACTTTTGTCATAACTTGTCATATGGCAAGTTGTGAGTTGTGAAGAAAAAGTAATGAGTCTACACTTCCACTACTCACAACTCGCCACATGGCAAGTAGTGTAAAAGGTTGTGATTCTAACCATTTTCCAGTTACTCAATTTACTTCTCAACTCAAACATAACATAAACATTAAAAACAAAGATCGAGAGAGCTAGAGAACCAAACAACTAGCAAGAGGAAAATACAAAGCCGAGGGTGCTGATAACGATATTTACAAATAGATTTATGATTTTATTAGTACTAGGACAAGTATTTTAGAAAATTAGGGGGATCGTGGCAGTCCCACCCTATAATCCCGTCCTTACAAGAGTTGAACTATAAGGCTCTTTGCAAACTTGCAGAATTTTTACAGTAATATTGCCTATACTATTGATATGGCGTTGTAATATAAGGTGTTGTAAGACTGATATGTGTTGTAATATACGATACATTTGGGAGTACTATCTAAGTCCTATTGTATTGAAGTATATCTCGTGATATAACCATGTAGTTATCTAGAGCTTTATAATCTGAATACAGGCCAATCATGTTACAATAATCTATAGTAAGTGGATATGTTATATGTAGTATAACTTGTTTCACTGTCGCTTAAAAGTTATTATGACTTTTTTTAGAAGAGTTTGTGGTGTGCCTTTTTTCTTTTAATATTATATTTTTATATGGACTTGGTTATATTTTATGATACATAATTAAAATAACAAAGATATATAATAGACATTTGGGATTTTATACTACAGGATGTAAGCCAAAACGATGAACAAAGTTAGTCTGTTGTGTTATTTCTCTATCTCGGTTTTAATCTTTGTTTAATATTTCACTTTCATCTTCTCTTTTATAGATAATAATCATAATATAGAATTTCAAATTATATGGTTTGCTATATAATGACTGCGTTTTATTTTAGGCCAAGACACCAACTCATTTTTTGAATACTCTTATTCGATAACAAAAGATTGTACGAGCTTTTTTTTTTTTTTGAGAAACAAATGCGAGCACATATACACAATATAGAGGAAAATGAGTTTTAATACGAAGGCACACCACAAACTCCATTCAGAATATCACATAATTATGGCAATAGATTGTTTTCAATAATTAGTATTATATACAAATAAAAAGCATCCAAATTTCAAAGTCAAATTAAGAGAGAGTATTAATCGACAAACTCCAAAGTCTCCTGCATTAATATCACACTAATAGTAATGTTATAAATACAAAATTTTTACAAATTTACCATATGCAATTACTATAGAGGATTTATTGTCACATAATTTTTTTTTATTTTTTATACAAGATAGATATTCTACTCTAGCCTAATCTAAGGGCACATTTGGTACACTGTAATGATTATTACATGAAAATAGGAATAAATATTACAAGGAATACATTAAATTGGAATGTAATAAGTATTACTATTCATTAGTTTGGTGACTACTTAAGAATAGAATTCTGAATATGTATCAACAATTTAGTAAAGTATAAAAAGAAGATGTAATTAAATAATTTTTAAGTCAAATTTCCTAAAATACATTTATTTTAGGGTGTTCAAAATAGAACTAATAATTAACAAGAAGAAAAATCTATTTTCTTTCCCCTTTGAAGATGTGGCAACTAATGGCTTTTAAGGAAATTTTTTTTTAAAATTTATTACATAAGGTGAAGGAATAGATATTCAGTACTTTCGATAATTTCTCATTTTAAAGAATAGCTATTCATAAGGAATAACTATTTATTGTAATAAAAATATAATCAAACAACTGAATAGTTATGCCATAGGAATATCTATTACATTACCGTATCTATTACAGTCTACCAAAAGTGTATATGTATGTAAAACTCTTTCTTAGAGACTAGAACTCCGGCCCTTGTCCTCCACACCCCACAAGCAATTATACTTGTAAATTGACCACCGCACCAAGGGTGCGCGGTAGTATTGTCATATAAAATTTATTATGAAAAAAAGTGTTGAGAAAATGTTGTAGATGTAACATTTCTCTTATACAATTATATCACTTCTGGTTTAGATATAATATTGATACAGCTTTTATGAACATTTTGTCTTTCTCAATAGTAACGAAAAACATTGTGAAAATTTTTATATTTCTAGACCTCTGTATCACAGTGCATGCATGCGACATCAAGCCTACATGGGCAAATGGAGCCGGCACTGATGTCGCAACAGCATATCTAAGTGCGTAATTGCCTTTTAGAGAATCTAAGTGCGTAATTGAAGGGACGCACTAAGGCACTAGACGTCAACTACGTAACAGAAGGGGCGCCAGATCGATCAGCGATCTGTAACAATCAACACAGTTTCACAGTAATGAGGCATAAAAATAAAACGCTCAAATGACGGAATTTGATTTGCTAGCTTGTGGGATATACCGTATACGTAAAATGGAGACAAAGCCATGGAAAAGAAGGAAGCCAACAAGTTAAAAAAGCAAGAAATATGAGGTGACTGAAGGCACTCGTGTCAGTGTTGTTTACTCAGGAAAATGACAGAAGATAGACAAACTCATGAAACAATTTTCTAAAGTCAAGTCGTTGCCGGAGTTGATACGGGAGATGGACAAAGTTATAAGATCTTGTATTCGTTTCTTTGTTTATTATTTTCCCCTTGCTTTAGAAAACCAACAAGTATTGCAATTTGCAAATTTTCAATGCAACGTGTTGTTGACACTTTTTCACAAATATGCATCTATCAAAATACTTATTACAAAAAATAAATAGACGAAATCCATTGGCATGAAACATTGCAAGCTAATTTATACTTTCTTGGGAAAGATAAGGAAGACCTGATTTGGGAGGAAGTATACTCTATTTCGAGTATATGCTTCCTCCCCCTCATAGCTGGTGGGTCCCATCAGTCGTGGGACCCACTCGGCTGTGAGTGGAAAGAAACATACACCTGAAATATGGTGTATTTTTTCAAGGTTTGGAAGGCATAAAAAGAAAATTTGGAAACTTTCATGGTACTTTATTGTTAAATTACAAATTCTCATAAAAGTTTAATTTATTAGAAGTTGATAAATTTAATCATTTAATTACATAATTCTAATATTTTTTCCTCACATGTGGGCTCAAAATCTCTTTTAATAGGTGAGACCCAACACTTGAAATTTTTAATAGAAGATAGCGTGGAGGAGACAAAGACAAACATTTTTTATTTTTGATAATCGATAAATTTAATCATTTAATCAAATGTTTCTAACAATCATAAATGAGTAGAATAGCAAGAGGTGAAAAGGGAAGAGCCCTTATTTTTTAATTAGAAAATTTTTGAAACATCGAGCCAAAAGAAACAAAGAGTTTTGCAAATAATTATTATTCTTTAATTGCAAAAGTCTTAAAACATTCCATCAAAGAAACAAAAAGTCCTAATTTTTTAATTTGTTCTTATCTTTGATGTAGCTTAAGAGTATTTCAATTATTTTTTCAAAATGCGTCACATTGCAGAATTTCATGGTCTCACACTCTCTAGACAAAACATTACCTATAACCTAACCCTAAACTCTCATTTTCCCTATAAATACCCTTATTTTCATCAACCATAATGTCAAAAACTTTTACCTTACGAAAACTCTGTCGAAATCAATATTGACAGTAGAGCAATTTCTTGAATAGATATTCCCATTTCACGTGCTAGGACTTTGGACATGGATGTTTTACAAAAAAACAGAAATAATATATTCCCATTTTACTAAGTTTGAGAAAGGAAGTCTAATATGAACAATTAAGTTAACTCAATAAGCCCCACTGGACGTGTCTTGTGGGTTATCTCGTTGTTAGTATCATGTACCGTGCCTAAAGAATGAAAGCAAAGACATTGGTTAATGGGCAAAAGCTTGGTCCAAATGTCCAATGTACTAGACCTGTCACAATTGTGATACATATCTACTTTTGCTTATGTATCAATATGTCATCATCCTAATGAGTTAATGCGCTAGAGGCTCTGAACCAAAGCCAAGTTCTTCGTTCATAATGTTTCTAACTTTCTATTTTGAAACAACATATTATTTGCTGAGAAAAAGAAAGCTATATGTATACACATACGTATATATCGTGATTCTCCTAAGAAAATAAAACAAGTTATACTATACTAGCCTTTAAGCACACGCATTGCATGTGCTTAAAAGCTCTTTTATTTTTTGGGTAAAGGTTTATAATTTGGAAATATATATTTTTATTTTTCAAAAAAAAAATGATAAACTTTAGAAATAAGCAGTAATTGTAATTTCATTTTTGAATGTGTATTTGAAAGTGGTGTTTGGATAGGAAAAATAATGTAAAGTTGTGATTTACAACTATGTTTTATATTGGCTTTATTCCATGACAAAATGTATTGTAATTACTTTAATTCATTTCCTTGTATCTTGTGGGATTTAATTGTATTGGGTTTAGTATCAAGTTGGTGAAGACTCAAGCTTTATTGAAGATCAGTGGATCTCGCGGGTGTGTCGCTAGAAGCTAACCCGTGAAAGAGCCATGTGAGAAGTACATGACTGGAAGCTGAAGAGTCGTGCCAGGATGTCATTTTCGCGATTGTATCGCGGGTAAGGCCTTCCCGCGAGACAGTCGCGAAACATTCTGCCTGGAGGTTTTTTAAAAGTGACTCTCTTACCCTTCACCCATACTATATATACCCTCATTACCCACAAATGTATTAGAGGCTATTCAGAGAGAAAAACCCTAGATAGGTTTTCTACAACACACACACCCTCTTTTGAGAGAGAGCTACTCCTCCTTAGTGAGAAATTATTGTAGCCTCTTCTCCATCCCTCTCCCATTATCATACCTTGAGAGGAGATTTGTACCCAAACACAACTCACACCTATTCAGAGTGTAGAGAGTGCTTTGGAGTTGCTGGGAAGTATTGGAAGAAGCCAAGGATGGCAGATGCAACATGGAGCTTGTTGCGGGATCCGGAGAACTAAGACAAGACACGGTTCCGAGAAGCCTTGTTGGAGTAGGAGCTTGGAGGGCTTAGGTACATCAGGTAGATTAGGCTTGGAGGGTCTCTTGCTTACTCATGTATCCCGACTGATTGTCTAATGGATCAATTTCCGCTTGGAGGGCGGCGGAGAGGTTTTTCGCCGAGTTCTTCGGTTTCCTCTTCGAAAACACGTCTTGGTGTTTTCTGTGTTTGCATCTCTCTTCCCTACTCTTTTATATTCCATTACACTGTTGTGTTGTTTAGTTTATGGATTAGAATAGCTATATTGTTCATCCGCTCGCTTTTACACTATTCCGCACTTTATATTAAAGTTGTGTAAAATCTATCGAGCCGTAATTTTAATCGGGGGTCTAAACAGCTCTTGTGTTTTTCAACACGTTTTCGTGCTTTCAATTGGTATCAGAGCGGGTACACTTGATTTGGTTTCATTACCTAAGTGTGATCCTTGACCCCTTGTGTTTACTTGCCATGGATTGAGCTTTATATGCCTCTTTATATGATTTGGTTGGTGATGAATGTAACATGCCACGTGTTTGTGAAAATGCCTCTATGAGTGATAATCCTCATGATTGTGATGCTATGTTACATGAATCTTTGGGTGTTGTTGATATTCCTAACACCAAACTCTTAAAGAAAAATGCTAAGAAGTTTCAAAATAGTTTAAGCAAGTTATTTTGTGAAAAGGATGATTTGATTGCTAAGCTCAATGAATCCATCAAATTGGTTGAAAAATATAAGAAACTTGCTGAAAATTCTCTTGAAAAGCTGAAAGAGTTTGAGTGTTTGAATATGGACTTGGATGCTAAACTTGTTTTGTCTAACAAACTTGTTGATGATCTTAAATCTGAAAATGAATCTCTTAAGATGCATGCCAAGTGTTTGATTGCTGAACCTACTGTTAAAAAGGATGAAAATGTATGTTGCAATCATGTTGTGGTACCCGATTTTGTGCCTAATGTGTGTTTTGCCTCAAAGGACAAATCGATGTACATTCCTCCACATAAAAGAAATCAAAAAGTGGAGAGAAAGGCTCTTAAGCCTAAGCCTCTGGTTAGGTCCAATCCTAGGGAATTGAGTGGATCTAAGTTTGTTCCAACTTGCCACCATTGCGGTGTGATTGGTCATATAAGGCCTCAATGTTCTAAGTTGAAGAGAGAACAAACCCAAGTTGCTAGATCCATTCCCAAAAAGCCTAATGGACCTAAACACATTGTTTGTCACCATTGTGGTGTCTTTGGTCATCTAAGACCTCATTGCTCTAAGTTTCATGCTCTTAAAAGAATTAAAAGAAAAGAGAAACTTGAGCCTCTTGGAAGTTGTACTTTGCATGATAAACCGGATTTGAGTGAAAATAGCATGTTGTTAAAGAAAGTGTTTAATGCTCTTAACTCCTTGACTATGTGCATCTTTGGTTCTCATTCTTCCAACACTTGTCTCACTTCTCTTGAGACACTCATTCCAAGCAATCATTCCGTTTGGATGAGGAAGGGTTCCTATGGTTGAGCTTTTGCTCCTTTGGTTTTTGATCTAATTCTTTCGATCTTTGTAGGACCCTTCATGCATTGAATGTCATATCTTCATGCATTTGTGCATTTTGCATTTTTTTTTGTATGCATTGCTTTTGTTTTGATCTTACTTTTATGTCTTTGTTTTGTGTGTGTAAAAATTTCAAAACCACATAAAAAGTGAAAAAAAAATTTCAAAAAGTTTGATCGTATATGTTTGAGCACATATCTCATGTGAGTTTGGCCTAGTACCTTCGTACTAATGGCGTAGTGCATTTACGAGCTTAGTTTGTTCTGTATGCACCTATTTCTGTATGGAAGAAATCTTGAAAACTATGTGTGATTGTTGTAAATAGATCTTCAAGCTTGTCATGAATGATTGGTCAATAGTCTTGTTGGTCTTGATACTTGCATAGACTTGTGTCTATATCTCTTCCCACTTTATTTTTTTTGCAAATAGAGCTCACCAAATGTAAATCTCCAAATGAAAAGAGATATTGAGCTGCAAAAGCCTGTCGCACATACTAGTATTTGACTAGGAAAAAGAGAAAGCGACTCTTTTTAATATGTTTTGTATGGTGCTCAAAAAGCCAAAGGCTAATCATCAATGTTGAAATATCATAAATTTCAAGCACCAATCTCAAAATTAGATGTTTTTGTCCAAACAAAATAAAATGGACCAATTGTTATGCCTTATGCAGAAGCCAAATGAAAAGCTTCTAAGTTTTGTATTCAATGTGTGGGAGGTCATATATACTCATTTCTATAATGGAGATTGTCCACTTGATTTCGTATCAGTTGTGTATGACCCGATTGAATTGATCATTGAAGCTTCACTTTAGTCTAAGGACTATTCCACACTTGATCTTCACACACAACACACAAGACTTTTGTTCAATGAATGTCTATTTCATTTGTGTGATTGTACATGTTCAAATGTGATGTGTGTGTGCTCAACCATATGTGGATCAAACCAAAAAGATTGTTTGTTCTTTTTGTTTGCCTTTGGAAGTGATTTGTATCACCCTTGTTTTTCAAAGTTTTCAAATTGTTTTTGTGTGAAAAACATGTTTTCTGGGTCTTTTCGTGACTTATTTCATGTTTAAGTTCAGTCACGAGTGAAATGGTCCAATTCTCAGGTTTTCTAGTTTTGGACAGAGAGTTTCGCGACTATTTCGCGAGTAAAAGCTTACCTGCGAGACACCTGCGAGATACCAGCGAAATTTTCGCGGGATTCTAAGTAGCGAGATACCAACGAAAATTTCCAGATCAGCTTTTTAAAGGGCATTTCGTGGGTCATCTATTTTAAACGCCTCCCATCCTCTCCCAAACCCCTGTTTTAATGTTTCTACATCAAAACCCAACCAATTTCAAGTGTTTTACATTCCATAAACATGTCTAAGGTAATCTTTAACTCTTTTCATTGATTTTGAACCTTAGATTACGTTTTTGGGGGTTTTATGTTCATAGTTGGGATTTTCTCAAATGGGAGTTGGAAAACTTAGTTTCTGTCAATCTTTTTTATTGGGATTTGTTTTAAATGATAATTTGCTTTGGATGGTGGCCCCTTGTGGCAAAAATATCATGTATTTAGGCAAGATTTTCATATGTTCTTGCATTGTTTATCATACATGTGTAGTGTGTGCACTCCAAGTGTTTGATAAAATGCCCAAATGGCATTTTCTCGTTGTTTTGGACTCCGATGAGTACCAAATTTTGAGGATCACCATAATTATTCATGTTTATCATGTTTTGATCATTGGTGGTGTGTTTTGTACACTTTGCCCCTTGAGTGCCTTGCTCATGCATTGGCCATGCATCTCACATGCACACTAGATGCACACTAGTTGCACCTTTGCTGCACACACGTGAACACTTGACATGTTTTTGCATTCACTCATGCTTGTTAAGTTTTTTTTCAAACCTTCCAGCACATTTTACATGTTCTTGTGTCTATGTCATGCCTAGGTCCACATCATGTTCCATTATCCTTAACATGTCATGTTCTTTATGCTTTGTAGCATTGTTTTAAAATGTTTTTGTCTAATGTTTGAGTTTCATTTTCTCATTCATCTTGCACCCCTCATGCATCATCTTCATATTTTCTTCTTTCCCTCCTTCCTCTTGATTCATTTGTCTATTCGTGACAAAAAGGGGGAGAATATTCCGGAGAGTATACCGATGTGTTTCGTCATTTCTATGTGACTCATGTGCACACTCTTAGGGGGAGAAATTCTACCTTGTGCACATTCGTAGGGGGAGAAAGCCATAGGGGAGATGCATATACCAAAGGGGAGAAGACATTGTTTTTGAGAAAACCTTGATTTACTTTATGCTTGTTTTCTCGTTGCTTTATGATGCTTTGTGTTACTTTTAGTATCTATGCTTTGCATCATGTTTATGTGTTGGTACATGTTTGTACCCATGTTGCTTTTGTAAGCTTTAAGGGTTTGTTTCATTGCATGGTTTGTAGGCTTTTATGGTTTGTGCCATGTATTTGCAATACTTTGCTTATGCAGCCTTTATGCTTGTGCTATTGAAGTCTAATGTCATACATTTACTTCAGTACATCACTCTTGTGCCCGTGTAGGATTGTTCCTAGATGCATATACGTTCTATGCATTGGTTGAGTGATGAACACTCTTGTGCCCGTGTAGGATTATTCCTAGATGCATATACGTTCTATGCATTGGTTGAGTGATGAACACTCTTGTGCCCGTGTAGGATTGTTCCTAGATGCAAATATTTCGAGTATTTTGCATTGGTTGAGTGTTGGACTTACAAATGATACTCTTCAAATGAGCTTATCATCTTGCATGTCCGGATGTTCATTCCTTGTGTGAATGAGCATAGTGATTACTTTTGTTTAAGTGATTGCTTGTTTGATCTTGCCATGGTCTAATGTTTTATTCCATTTTGCTTGATCGCAGTTTACTTGTTGCATTATACTTGTCCTTTTATCACTTGATTTACCTTGAAGGTCTAATGTGTTTTGTGCAAGTGTTTCAGGTTACAGGTATACATGTTCCAAGTTCATCACAGCTTCTAGATTTAGGTGTGAGTGAGTTTTGCCATTGTTCCCAAACTCATGTTTAAGTCTAGAGTCTGTTATAGGGTGTTTTGTCACGGAATAGCCAAAGGGGGAGATTGTAAAGTTGTGATTTACAACTATGTTTTATATTGGCTTTATTCCATGACAAAATGTGTTGTAATTACTTTAATTCATTTCCTTGTATCTTGTGGGATTTAATTGTATTGAGTTTAGTATCAAGTTGGTGAAGACTCAAGCTTTATTGAAGATCAGTGGATCTCGCGGGTGTGTCGCTGGAAGCTAACCCGCGAAAGAGCCATGTGAGAAGCACATGACTGGAAGCTGAAGAGTCGTGCCAGGATGTCATTTTCGCGATTGTATCGCGGGTAAGGCCTTCCCGCGAGACAGTCGCGAAACATTCTGCCAGGAGGTTTTTTAAAAGTGACTCTCTTACCCTTCACCCATATTATATATACCCTCATTACCCACAAATGTATTAGAGGCTATTCAGAGAGAAAAACCCTAGATAGGTTTTCTACAACACACACACCCTCTTTTGAGAGAGAGCTACTCCTCCTTAGTGAGAAATTATTGTAGCCTCTTCTCCATCCCTCTCCCATTATCATACCTTGAGAGGAGATTTGTACCCAAACACAACCCACACATATTCAGAGTGTAGAGAGTGCTTTGGAGTTGCTGGGAAGCATTGGAAGAAGCCAAGGATGGCAGATGCAACATGGAGCTTGTTGCGGGATCCAGAGAACTAAGACAAGACACGGTTCCGAGAAGCCTTGTTGGAGTAGGAGCTTGGAGGGTTTAGGTACATCAGGTAGATTAGGCTTGGAGGGTCTCTTGCTTACTCATGTATCCCAACTGATTGTCTAGTGGATCAATTTCCGCTTGGAGGGCGGCGGAGAGGTTTTTCGCCGAATTCTTCGGTTTCCTCTTCGAAAACACGTCTTGGTGTTTTCTGTGTTTGGATCTCTCTTCCCTACTCTTTTATATTCCATTACACTGCTGTGTTGTTTAGTTTATGGATTAGAGTAGCTATATTGTTCATCCGCTCGCTTTTACACTATTCCGCACTTTATATTAAAGTTGTGTAAAATCTATCGAGTCGTAATTTTAATCGGGGGTCTAAACAGCTCTTGTGTTTTTCAACACGTTTTCGAGCTTTCAAATAAGTTAAACGTGAGGGGAAAGAATGCTAAGTTTTAGGAATTCTCTTATTTTTTTATTTTTTTATTTTTTTTAAATTGGAGGTGTTTTACATTTATTCGAATGAGAAAAGAATAAAAAATGCTAAATTTTAGGGAATAAAAAAAATGAATGTGAAGGGAAAAAATCCTAAATTTTAGGAGTTATCTTTTTTAATTCAAAATGAAATTTGTTATTATCTATACTACTATTTAAGAGGCTTCCCCTGTTTAGGATCCTTTTTTTTTTTGTTCAAAAATGCGCCATACACCCCCATGTTTAAGTAGAGAGTAGAGACAAAACTAAAAGACAATCCGGTAAAAATACAATTCTAACTCCTACTAAAACATTGCCTAAAAAATAGGGTCACTCTTCAATTAATTTCAAATTAATTTATTCACTTATAAATTCTAAATGCGTAATTTTAATGAGAAAACGTGTAAACCTTAACTTAGAATGAATAAAAAATTATGACACAAAAAAAGCCTCATCACACGCGCGTGTGATGAGGCTGGTTTTATTAATAAATATCTCCTATTCTTCTCTCTTCAATCATGACCACCGAAAACAAATAATAAAAAAGAATGAAGAAATAGTAAATAAAGAATAAAAAAAAATATTTAAATGAAATAGTAAAAGAATAGAGATTGGGATGTTGGATGTATTATAAAGTGGATTGGTATTATAGGTAAAGTAATTTTTTAAATGGTAAAATAAAAATTGATATGCAAACCTAGATGTGAATGTTTATTAATTTGATCAATAGTAGGTTCATTCTCATAATATCTCTAATGAGAAGAAAAAGAGTTTCACATGATCTAATCGTGCAAAACTTATAAATTTATTCTTTACATATCTTAAATTAGAAAGCCCCCCGCCCTTTTATAACTATAATTTGATCAAGAACGGCCTTTTTGGTTCTAATACAACAATGCATGCATTGCAAATATTGATTATTTTCTTCTTTGTTCTCTTTCTTTCGTTGAATATCGGCTAATCTTACTTCTTACTGGCCAACTAACCAATTCTTCAAGTATAGTGTTGGTGTTAGCCAAATTGGATCAAACTTCATATTATCTATTCGAAAGGGCAATGGATTAATGCTTTCCATCTTTGAGTGAAAAGAAGAGGTAAAGAACCACAACCCAAAAATAACACTTGATCATCCAAAATTTTCAAGACTCAAATGTGGGCAAAAATAAAATAATATAGAGAGAGGATAATATGAAGCTCACATCCTCACTGCTCTGATAAGCCAGTGAAATATTGACGCCTCCCACTCAAGAAGAGGGAGTCTTTGGTCTACATCCCAAGTCCTCGAACATTTTCCCCCTAAACCCTCAAGCCCTTTGTGCATGGGGAAGTGCTAATTCAGTTACAAGACCCTCGGCATGCTGTGTGAGACTAGATTGAAATTCTATGGGACAAAATTAGACTCCAACCAAATATTGCATACATTTTCAAATTAGAGCACGACTAAATATCATTTAGATTTAATAAAGGGTGTGTGACCAATTAGCCATACACAAAGTAACAAAAAACGAAAATCATAGTAAGCTAACAATTTTATATAGCTATAAGTAATAATAAAAACCTGCAGATATAAATCGTGCCCCATGTGAGGAAATAATACATCATTGATTGATTATAAAATAATTGAGGATGCTGTTCTGCAATTTATAATCAACATCCATATTGAAAGATATGATTTTGGGTAGCTTTTTGTGTGGTGAATTATATCAATGAAATAGTGATAAACATAACTAAATGCATATCAAGTAGTTTGCTTCATGAATGAAAATTTTGAAGTCTTTCTATTCCAGGCTTCCAGCCATTGTGTTCGAGATAATTTGGTTTTTTCTGTAGTTGAAGTATTGTCAAGTTCTGGTTGGATTTGTCAGCTATAGTTGATACAGATCAAAGGGTAGAAATTCTACCTTGTAAAAAAAAAAAAAAGTTAACCATTCAAAGATTAAGATTAAAATGAATCAAGAATGTTTTGAGTTTTTGAACTTTTAATTTTTGAATTTTTGAATTTTTTTTTTTTTTTTTTTTTTTTTTTTTGGAAGAGGCGAGCCGAGCTTCATTAAGTTAAAAGACAACATTACACAATTCAAATTCGAAGCATCCTTCTTGATCACACTCACAAATTGATCAAGTAATGATGATTCATTACCAAACCCCATGCCACCCGTTGTTAAGACCCCACTTGATTAAACAATGAACTGCCAGATTTAACTTTGCCATTTATCCATGAAAATTACAGCGATTCCAATTCTGTAGCCATTTCCAAAGAATCTTAAACTATACTTATGTCATCACCGAGTCTAGACCATTAGGCCGGCAATAAAAATTTTCAAATGTTTTGCATATGCAACTACAAGCAAGGTGTGGAGAAATTGTAAAGAATGCTAATAATGTGGGAGGCTAAGTTCTAATAAGGAAAGATCTTCTTTCCTTGACTTTTCTTCTCCGAGATTTCAACAATTGCAACTTTGTAGAATAGCTTTAGGCGAAAGCATTTAATGCTTTGTTTTCTTGTCTCCTCTGCAGAGGAATACTACAAAGAACTCTTCACTTCTTCCAATTCACTAGACATAGAGGAGGTGATTGATTCAGTGGTCAAGGTAGCAACGGAGGATATGGCCTAAGACTTGCTTCGCCCTTACACAACGGATGAAGTAAAAAGAGCACTCTTCCAGATGCACCCATCCAAGGCACCGAGTCTCGATGGTATGTCACCTATCTTTTTTCAAAAATTATGGCATATTATAGGGCATGATGTAACTACTGTTGTAATATTTGTTTTACATTCAGGGAGATATCTAAGAAAAGTGAACTATACTCATATTGTACTCATCCCAAAAAAAATGAGCTAGAATACATTACGGAATTCCGTCCCATTAGGTTGGGTAATGTTGTATCACGGATTATATCTAAGGTGATGGCTAATCGCCTCAAACCAATACTACCCAATGTAATTTCTGACTCACAAAGTGCTTTTGTGCCTGGTAAAATTATTACAGATAATACTACAACTGCTTTTGAAATGCTCCACCGTATGAGAAATAGGGCCAAAGGAAAGAAGGGACACATGGCGATGAAACTTGACATCAGCAAGGCATATGACAGAATGGAGTGGGAGTTCCTCCAAAGGATGAGGCAAAAGATTGGCCTACCTGACCAATGGGTCAACCTTGCTATGGAAACTGTGCGCACCGCATCATACTCGACCCTCATAAATGGTGAACTAAGAGGCCTCATCACACCGACCCATGGAATCAAGCAAGGGGACCCTTTGTGTCCTTATCTATTCCTGATATGCACAGAAGGGCTCTCCTCTCTCATACACCGAGCTATTGATAGAAATCTCTTGAAAGGAGTGGTGTCATGCCATAGAGGCGTAAGATTTTCACACTTACTTTTTGCCGACGATAGCTTACTATTTTGTGAGGCAACAACTAAGGAATGCCAAAACCTGATGCATTTACTAGCAATGTATGAGAGAGCGTCGGGTCAAGCTATCAATAGGCAAAAAACAACACTTCTTCAGCCCAAACACAAAGCTACCGATGAAGCTAGCTATTCAGAACATGCTAGGTGCTCAAATCATGACAAACTGTGAGAAGTATCTTGGATTACCAATGGTGGGAGGCAAATCCAAGGTGAGCACTTTTAGGGAAGTGCTGGAGCGATTAACAAAAAAAGTGATGGGATGGAAGGAGAAAAATATTTCCAAGACAGGTAGGAAGGTCCTAATCAAGACAGTAGCACAAGATATCCCAACATACTCCATGAGCATGTTTAAAATCCCAAAAAGGGTTTGTGATGATATTAATTCAGCTCTAACAAAATATTGGTGGGGCCAAACTCGAGACAAGAAAAAAGTTCACTGAATCAAATGGAGTAAGTTGTGCAATCCGAAAGGTAGAGGTGGAATGAGGTTTAGAGATATTCATGCCTTCAATCTTGCTATGCTAGCCAAACAAGCATGGCGGTTGATCCAAGGAAGCCACTCACTTTTCTTCAGAGTATACAAAGCCCGTTATTTTCCTACTTGCTCGTTCATGGAGGCTGGTTTGGGCTCCAACCCATCTTTTGTATGGCACAGTTTGTTAGAAGCCAGGGAGTTGATTAGAGCAGCTACAATTTGGAAGGTGGGAGATGGGAGAAGCATAAAACTGGATGATCACAGATGGCTACCCCACCCCCCAAAGTTCCAACCGAATGCAAACATGAACTTGAGAGTGAGTGACCTCTTTGACCCTAGCACAAAGCAGTGGCACACTCAGGTCCTCCACACAACCTTCATGCACTCTACTATGGAGGATATTCAACTGGTCAACCTCAGGGACACACACATCAAGGATGAGCTAATCTGGAAGGAAAATAAAAAAGGCATTTTCTCGGTTAAAACGGCTTATCAAGTCGCGGTCCGTCAGCAACAATAGGAAAAAGGGGAGCATTCATCAGCCCAGAGTGATAGGAAATTCTGGAATCATTTATGGCAGTTGTACATACCTCCCAAGGTTCGGAACTTTGCTTGGAGGGCATACTCTCATATACTCCCTACCTGAGTAAACCTCTGCCGAAGAAAGGTGCCAGTGGACCCAGGTTGTGGAATATGCCAGCAACATAAGGAGACAGTGGCCCATGCACTTTGGAGCTGTCCTATGGCTAGGAATGTGTGGGTCCTAGTGGCAGGTAAACTACAGAAATGTAGCTCAGAAGGGGAGGACTTTTATGTACTGGTGCGAGAATTAATGGTTGTGCTCTCGACTAAAGAACTGGAGGTTTGGGCTATGGTATCATGGTCCATTTGGAATGCAAGAAACAGGTGGTTATTTGACAAAAAGCAAACTCAACCTCGTGACATCTTGAGAGGAGCGATGAACCTATTGCAAGATTACCAGAGACTCTGCCAATGACTGGACTGAACTGAGAAACATGGCCATAAGAACGTGCTAAAGTCTGTTATTCGTATTGTAAGGCTAAAGTGCTTTTCTTTAAAAGATGCACATGTCTACGTTGTATTTGCTTTGGTCGAGTGACATGCGGCTGCATGCTTAGGTCCACGTACATCCCACTAGCATGTCTTGGAGGGTGTTTTTGTAACAACCATACAAAGAGCTTTGAATAAAATTCTATCTTTTATGGTCCAAAAAAAAGAAAGTTCTACATATCAATGTTATTAATTTTGTTTTGTTCTAGCTAAAACAATAAGAAGATCTCTACTAGTATGTAAACTAGAAAGGTAAACCCCCATGTTCCACCTTGGACAAAATTTCGGCCCACTCTAGTGTGTTTTGGGCGTTCCAAGGTGTTTTGGTGAATTTCGGCCGAAATCCAAGATCTGGCCAGTACGACATCAAAAGCTGTCTAAGAAAGGTGACAATGGCATGAGAGTTTATGGAATAAGAATTAAATCATGCATTTTTTAAGAGAGATTTGTAGGCACTCTTGGAGCTGACCCAAATGGAGAGAAAGAGAGAGAGAGAGAGAGTGGAGTCTGACTATTTGCTTTTATGTACTTTTATATTTGCTTTTATGTTTAGCAACCATGAATAGTAGGTTGTATATATACAACCTTACTATAATACTATTCATGGTTGCTAAAAATTTTAAGCAACCCACACTCGGATGGAGCTCAATTTTAGCGGGTGGGTCGCTAAAATAGCAACTTGGGGGTTCTTACACCCCCTAATGCTAGTGCTTTGAGCAGGTGGGTCGCTAAAATCGCAACTTAGGGGGTTTTACACCCCCCCCCCCCCCCCCCCCAATGCTAATGCTCTTAGGGCACTAGCATTGGGGGGTGTAAAAACCCCCAGTTACTATTTTAGCAACTAACAAACCAAAATCTAGCCACATCTGTGGTTGGTTTCTTTTTTTTTTTAACCAACTATTCACAAGGATGTAAAAACTATATTATTTTAATGAGGAAAGATAGAGATGGGAGAGAAGAGAGAGAATTGATTTGTTTATATTATTTGTTGGTATAGATAATATTTTTTTAATGAATTGTATATAAAAATAGAAATAAGGATGTTGGGTAAGTTGTAAAATGAGATAATAAAATAGATAAAGTAGGTTTTGAGGATGTAAAATAGACTTTTTTTTTGCATCCCCAGATGTTAGTGCTCTTAAGAAGAGAGAAGATAGAAAAAAAAATTTTTTTTTTTTTTTTTTTTTGAGAAAGAGAGAAGAGAAAGATAATTTTGAATTAACAGTTGGCATGCGATTTTGGATATGTGGAAAATGGGAATATTGGGATTTGGTAATTGATATGTCTTGGGAGAAGAAAAAAAAGGGGAAGAAAGGTGATGGAAAATAGAATTTTCTGGATTTACATTTCATTTGACCGTAAAAAAGAAGCCTTTGACCCGGAAATTATTTTACATTCCTATTTTCACTTCAAATCATTTCCGGACCGAGCTTCAAACGCGCAGAGAGAGAGAGAGAGAGAGAGAGAGAGAGAGCAAGAGAGACGGTGAGCAAGAATAGACCAAGCTCCAGTCCGACGACCACAGACCGAACCTCCACAAACCGAGCTCTGATCCACCCATGGTGAGTTTCCTTCACTCCGATCCACCATTCATTTAGTCTGATCCACCCTTTATGTCTGATCCACCCTCCATTTTAACCCGACAACGTCACCACCCTCCGATCCACCCTCCACATCCCCTCAAACCCATCTACCAAAATCCACCCTCAAACCCATAAACAACCCATCCTCCGACCCACCCTCAAACCCATAAACAACCCATCCTCAATCCGATCCGATCTATATATAAATATATATATATATATATATATATATATATATATATATATATATATTTATATTTATATTTATATTTATTTATTTATTTATTTGTTTATTTATTTATTTATTTACTTTTTTTAATTATCCATTTTTTATTTAATTATTGATTTAAGAATTCAACTGTTAATGGTACAGTTATACAGAAATAGAATGCAATGTGATTTGTTGGTGTAAATATTGATTGCGATGGTATTATGTGCAATTATTAATGTGGTTTATGTTGGTACTGTGATGGTGTAAATATTGATTGTAAATAGAATGCAATGTGATTTGGTACTCGTTATCAATGTGGTTTGGATGTTTTCTGTTTGTGGCTGTTTTTATTTACTATGTAATCAATAGCATGCTTGTTTACATACCTCTTAGACCACAGTGTTTGTGATTTTTTAGATGAAGAAAAAAACCAAAGCCGCAATTCTTGCCTCAGTTGCATCTGTCCTCTTTGTGGGGGTTGCATTGTTAAGGAAATTGCGGCATAGATGTAGACGACTGCCTAAAGCACCTTATGTTAATCATGCAGCCGAGAGAGAGGAATACATAAATAGTATTCTGCATGGAAGTGAGAGACATTGTGTGAATCAAATTAGGATGAAGCCTATAGCTTTCCACCACTTATGTCACATCCTCACTGAGGGGGAGCACATACGCCCGACTATTCACATGTCTGTTACAGAGCAAGTGCTCCTTTTCTTACACATTATTGGTCATAATGTGAGGTTCCGTGTAATGGGTAGTCGGATATATAGATCAACTGAGACTGTTCATAGATACTTCAAGGTCGTCCTTAGGGGGGTCCTGAAATTATATAGAGCTCTAATAAGACTGCGTAGCGAAGATACACCCCCAGAGATAAGGAATAGCAGAAAGTTCTACCCATATTTTAAGGTAAATATTGCGACTTGTGTATTTTTGTAAATTGTGAAGATTTGTATAATTTTAAACCATTATGTCTGTCGAAAATTAGGATTGTATTGGAGCAATAGATGGTACACATGTTTGTGCATCTGTGCCACCTGAAATATAAGGAAGATTTCGTGGTCGCAAAGATGGAACCACGCAAAATATGTTAGTTGCCATTAGTTTTGACTTAAAGTTCACTTATGTATTGGCTGGATGAAAAGGCAGTGCACATGATTCACGTGTGCTAAATGATGCATTTGCTAGGCTAGGGGGATTTTCAATTCCCGAAGGTATTATACGATTACTTCACATTTTTAGTTTATTAGTTTAATAAATATTGTGCATTTTCCTAAGCATAGTAGTGATTTGGTTTTATTTTTGAATATATGTAAGTAAATATTATCTTGGTGATGCTGGGTATGGTAATAAAAATGGAATATTGTCACCTTATCGGAGTGTGCGATATCACTTGAAAGAGTTTAGTGATCGTCCTCCTGAGAATGAGCAAGAATTGTTCAACCTCCAACACTCTTCATTGAGAACTACCATTAAGCGAGGGTTTGGAGTGTTGAAGAAACGATTTCGAGTGTTGGATGCAGAACCATTTTGGTCTTTTGAAACCCAAGTGAAAGTAGTGTTAGCATGTTGTGTGGTTCATAATCACATTATGGGGGTTGAACCAAATGACCATATTATGGAAGATGCAATGAACGAAGTAAAGTATAGTGACCCCCAACAAGAAACACAATCACGTCGAGAGTCCATTGAAGACAGTAGACTATGGAATGCTAAAAGAGATGAGATATGTCAAGCTATGTGGTCTAATTATACCAAGAGTGAAGAGTAGTACTTTATTTAGATTTCTATGATTGTAATATGTGTTTTTTCTTTTTTTATTTTTTTTTTGTAAAGACAATGTATTTACTGTAGACTTCTAGTGGTGTAATGAAAAAGTATTTTCAGCATTACATTGTTATTTGATGGTATTACATTGTTATTTCCAGTGTTAGCATGTTTCATTCTGTTGTGCACATCTATAAGCATTGTTGTATGTGTGTTTGATTTGTTGTTCATATTCCAAGCGTAATTACTAAATGCTACTCTCATTTTTAAATGCTACTCTCACTATACAATTTTCATATGTAGTAATGTCAAAGGGCAAAGAGAAGGTGACCAGCAGCAAGCAGTTCAGGTGGCTGCTGCCCATGCACTCAACGATGCTTAGGCTACTTGCGCAGGAGGCTACAAAGGGCAACAAGCCGTCTAGCACTTTCAAGGCAGGCTCCTTTGCTCTTGTAGCGAAGGAGATAATTGCCCAATTTGGGGTTGAGTGCCACCCCTCTTATGTTGAAAATCGGATGCGGACTCTAAGGACCATGTGGTCCACTATTTGGACTATTAGAAAGAAAAGTGACTTTGGCTAGGATGATAACCTAAAAATGATAACATGCGACACGAAGACATACCAAGAATAAGTCATGGTATGGCTTCCAACTATATTTTCTTAATATAAATGATAATATATATTTTTGCCTTTTATAATCTATGAATAGAGAACAAGACAAGGCTGCTCAAGTACCCTCTTTATATAAAATTTATAGTGTCATTCTTTTTAGGATTCCATTGCTTTTATAAGGTTTTTCAAATATAACTTTCATGTACGGATCAATTGTAAAATCTGGTCTTAGCATTTGTACATTGTATTTTCTGTTGTACTTATCTTCAAAATCATGGGTTATGTCTCCTATTCCCTAACAGATTTTTTTGTTTATCATTGACCTAAATGATTTAATGGCATCTATATTGAATTGAATATTGAATTTATGAGTGAAGTGATTATTGCATTGTTATTATACGTTCCTTTCTCCCTTACAGGCACATCTAAAGCATGCGGAGTATCTAAACAAAAAAATTGAGATGTATGATGAATTAGCTATTGTTGTGGGGAAGGACACAGCCACAGGTGGCTTTTCTAAGTCCTATGTGGATATTGAGAATGAGCCAGACAATGGAGACAGTGCTAAGTTTGTTGCAGACAATATGGAGGAAGGTGTGGTCGAGAAAGGGAAGAATGCAGTCGAGTCATCCACCACTGGGTCGAGAATTTCCAAGTCCTGCAAAAGAGGGCGTGCACCTTCTAATGCTGATGATAGTGTGCTGACTGATCTGTCTGATCAGCTGAAGGAAATAGCTGTGGATCTGAAAGAAATCAACCGGGGCCCGGTTGATTACACAGCTCTTTACAATGAGGTCATGGCTATAATGGCGGATGGGTATAGCGAAGACATGCTCGCAACTGCATTTGACCATCTTTGTAAAAATGAGAAGGTAGCACGAGGATTTCTAGCCAAGAATGCTAGGCTGAGAAAGCTGTGGTTGGATGGTTTTTTGTTCTCACAACTTTGACTTGTCTGTTTCATGTTGACTGTGACGGTAGATTTAGGAATTAACTTTTGTTGTAGTACTAGTATTGACCTACCATTGTATTATATATGTAGTCTTTTGTATTATTGGGACGATACAATTGCCCAAATTATGTGTTTGTACTGTTCAAATACCACGAGTAGGTATCATTTTTGTACACCATGGAGGTGTAATGCCAATGGTGAACGATTGATGTGGCTGTTTTTATATAAATATTATGGGTATATTCAAATGATTATTTTTTATGTTGAAGTGGATGATTATTTTTATACTGTTACAGGTTTTTCTAGGTAATGCAGGTGCTTGAATTTATAAGGCATTTCATATTTTTCGTAAAATGATCCACAAACCAAACATGGGAATTGATTTTCCGTAAAAAAAACAAATTCCATTTTTCGTAAAATGTTTGACCGAACCAAACATGGGAATTGATTTTTCGTAAAACGGAAAGCATTTTACGTAAAATGTTTGAACGAACCAAACACTGGAATTGATTTTCCGTAAAACAAATTCTGAGGCAGCCAAATAGCCTGAATACATTTTCCTTTCCCGAAAATAGCATTTCTGGAAAATATTTATTTTTCGGAAAATATTTTACATGAACCAAACACAGCCTTAAATACAAAAAGTGCAAAATTTTACACAATATAGTATAAAAAACACATGCATCAGACCTTGTAAAAAACTTTGTAAATATCCAAACTTGCTACACTAACCGTGCATATATGCACGGTTACTATAGCTTTGCATCTTATTATTTTATTAATTTTCCAATTTAGCTCCTTTTTTTCTCTCTCTTCTCCCTCTAACTCAGACTTCTTCTCTTCTCCCTCATCTTCTTTTTCCTCTGTTACACGTCGACACACCTACAAGAACTAACCAACACAGAGACACGCCCACAAGAACAAACCAACATAGAGACACACCCACAAGAACAAACCAACATAGAGACACACAAACACATACAGATCGGCGCCGATGGCTTGTGGATCAGTTGATCAGTGCTGATTGCTTATGGATCAACGGCGAACATGTCATTTATGGGTCAATGGAAGTGGATTGGTGGTGGAGATCAGCGTTTCTAGGTCGACTGAATCGGTGGATCAATGCATGTGGAGGAGATCTGTTCGTGAGAAAGAGAGATACAGAGCGTGAGAGATAGAGGAAGCATGAGAGACAGAGAGATAAGGACAGAGAAAGCGTGAGAGAATCTGAGTTTGAGAGATTAAAGAGATAGAAAGAAAATAAAAAAGATAGAGAGATAAGGAAAAAAATAAAATAAAAAAAGATAAAATAATAATAATAAATGAATAAAAATGATTGTTTAAATAAAAAGAGGTGTATAATAAATAGTCTAATGTGAATGTTTTGTAAAAGTAATCGTATAAAATAGAAAAAGTAGGTTTTTATACTAAGTGCGTATTTGGCAAAAATTAAAAAACCAGCTTATTTTACTATTCAGCTTATTTTTCTACTACTCATGGGCTTTACTGCACTTTCTTGTACTATTTCAGCTAACTTTTTCCTTTATCTACAGTACTTTTATCAAAAAAATTTCAGTTTCAGTAAAATAAGCAGATCCCAAACAGACCCTAAAATAGACAGAAAACTTTACACATATGGATGCTAATGCTCTAAAAAAAAATTTAAAAAAAAAAAAAAAGATTAGAATGTGGGAAGTGGGAAGTGGGGCCGGATAGAGAGAAAAAGAACGAAGACAAAGACAAGTATGAAGAAATTGAAAAAACAAATGAAGAATAAAATATCTCCTCAGGCTCTTCTTGTGAGCTTTTATTGTATGATGTTGGATCTTGTGAGTTTGGGTTACGTGAGTATATATGGGCTCTTTTAGAGATATAACATATAAAACACACACAAATATATATATATATATATATATATATATATATATGAACGCCGCACAACGGTACACTAGAACGGTCACCGAAACTGTTCATAACATTGCTATATATAGCTTCTATGGTTATGCATGTAAGCTATTCAAGAAGCGTGTGATAGTCCAATAACTGTTGTTTCTACAAAGAGTAGTATTCAACAAGTGTAAGGGAAATAGCAAGCGAGAAATAGTGAGTCGTCTGTGTAGCAAAGTGTGTGTAATGTATTAAGTATCAATAAAAGTTTCTATTTTATTGATAGCTCTTTTATGTGTTCTATTTGAGTTTGGTGAGATTTATCACAAAGTATTTGACAAAATACTTCTCTTTTGAGTGTCAAATTTATTTTGACGAAATTTCCGCAACGGTAAATCCCTACATTCCGCTTTTAAAGTTTTGTTAATAGCATTGCTACAAATCTTTGAGTCTTCTTCAATTACTACTTTCCTCAAATTTACTTGACTAAAAAAAACTACCCAAAAAGTCATATGGCCTCAGCTGCAATCATAGTGGTATTACCTTCAATTGTTGTGTCTATAGCTATCATGCCCTTCCAATCCTTAACCATAACAGCATTGCATTTGAATGTATATGAAACCACAGCATCATAGTTGTGGTGGTCCATTTCCAATAATCTTGGGTTGTTGATCTTGGACCCCCAATTTACTTGTACTCTGGGTTGGCTTATCTCAAAGTGGGAGGTCCAAAAAAGTGATTAGTAATGTCACTGATGGGGTACTGGTTCCACCTCAACACTAAACTACCTTGATTTTAGCTCAACCATGAAGGCTACCAAGCAGCTGAGCCCCCTCTCTGAAATCCGAACAAGATTCCATTCTTCCCAGAATGTGTTTTTCTTTACTTCTCCCATGTCTCTCTCCCCAAAATTTTCAACCCCTTCTTCTTACCCCTCCTTTCTTATTTATACCCCTCTATGAGTGGGGTAGCCATGATGAGGGAATATTTGGCATGTTAGTGGATCCCCCATATTGCATCAGCTGTCAGGAGGGACCGGCCACCTCCTGCTATTGAATTGACCCCTTAGTAACTTGTGCCTACCACCGGGTTTATTGCTTAGTGGGAGACTTCCCCTAAGGCATTCTCTTGTTCACAATATATTTGGGATAATCCCTATATGCTCGGCTAGCGGCCAAAATGGCCCATTACCATCAATTTCCGAAATATTTGGCCAGAAAACACTGTTTCGAAAATAATTGGGGATATACCACCTTTTTAAGTACTCGAGTTTGGTGAACTCGAGTACTATGTTTTTTACCTCCACCGTGGCACGCTGACATGGTAGCTGGATTCAAAAATTCCACTTAGTACTCGAGCTTCACGAGCTCGAGTACTATCCCCTATTACCCACACTTAAACCATTACTCCCTCATCTATCACTTTCTCAATCTCGCTATCTCCCTCTCAATCTCCCACACGCTGTCAATCTCCCTCTCAGTCTCGCTCTCGCTCTCGCGCTCTCGGTCTCGGTCTCGCCCTCTTCTTCGGCACCACAAGCTCTTCTTCTTTCTCTATTTCTCACGGCAACACAGGTACATCACTCTAACTTTTCTCTTCTTTGTTGACCTCTCTATTTCTCTATTTCTACTCAATCTTAATGCATATAGGCTCTGGGATGTGGGTTTCATTTGAATTTTTTTTTTTTTTTTTCCTGTGGGTTTGCTTGGGTTTCATTTGATTTATTGTGGGTTTTGTTGGGGTTTTGTTCGTTTGTTTGTGCGTTTTGTTTCGTTGTATTTTCACTGATTTGTTTGGGTTTGTCTTTATTTTCTATTTCTGTTATGTTTTTGTGGGTTTGTAATGCAAATTATGTGTTTGATGAAATGCTTCTTGCTTTGCTCCACAAACAGTAAAGAATCATCTTCCTCTTCAATGGCGCTCTATTTTCTGTATTGCTTTGATTGTAGGGCTTCTTTGAAGCCCCTAGAACTACTTCCAACCACAATTTATACCTTTCCCCTACCTGGGTTTTCACCAAAATCAATCAAACCCACTCCAGCTCCAACAAGGTATTGTTTTTCTGTTTCATCCTCAAGCAATTTTGATTGATTGCTATCTGTTTGTTGAATTGACTGTGTGAAGTTTTTCAATGCATCCAACAACTTTTGTAGAAATGGCTGTTTGACAAGTCAACAAGAAATGGCTCTTCATTTTTCTGGTCTGTCTATAGTTATTTTGCTAATTGGGAATGAACATGACTAAATGTTTGTGTTAATAATCAGGTAATTCTAGCTTAGAGGCAGCTATAGAATGGGTGATTGATCATGAGAATGACTCAGACATTGATCAGATGCCTTTGGTATGAATATGATTTCTCATCTTCGTTCTCTTCTTTGCTTACACTGCACATGGATTTTTATTTACATATTTTTCGTATTCTTATTCAATGATATCCTTATTTTTAAACTTCAATCTTTATCAACTAATGAAGTCTCTAGTATAGTACCATATCCTCAGTCATGCTAAGAAATAACACTAAAACTATAGTTTGAAGTGGGTTTGTGTTTCACAAAACCAAAACATTTGATATTCACATTGTAGCTTCTTGTATACCTTTTTATTTATTTATTTATTTTTATTTGGTTAATAAGTCTAATAATGAAAGGGGCGAGATGCCCAACAAACTGTAATATTCTTGGTGCAGATCTGTAGAACGCTTGCCTACATACATAATTGTATTGGTATTCGTCATCGTGACACAAAACCTACTAGTAAGATTCTTCTTTCTGAAGAAGTTGGTGTTTGTTGCTCAAGACTTATTTTGCATGAATACATGATATCTATCATACTAATTCTGTGGGTTGACTAAAGCTTATTGAAGCCGGTCATTCATTGGCAGTTGCATGTTAAATTCATTTGCAAAAAAAAAAAAAAAAAAAAAAAAAAAAAATGTATTACTTTGGTGGTATATATAGTGTACTCAAGACATTATTGACAAATCTATATTAATTCCAAGAAATGCTGATGGGGTCATATTGCACTTGTGCAATGGATATGTCATATATTATTATATGACAAGGAGGTTATGTGGCTTCTATGTCCAAATACATCTATATATGTACACTAATCAACTTCATGCTGCTGCTAGGAAATTACCAAAAATTTAAAAAAAAAAAAAAAAAAATTGTGGATTCATTTGAACAATAAATTAGTAAGATGAAAATTTATTGGACATTTGTTGTCTTAAAACAACAAATATGTTTAATTACTTAAGTTATTGAATGTTATGTCAATTGTTATAAAACTGATGCTAACCATTACGCAAGGATCACCTTGAAGAGACTTACAGAGCTGTTGTGCCTCAGTATCCAGGTTTGTTGATGTGATTTTAACTTAGTTTACGAAGAGTCTAGTGTTTTTTTTTTTTTTAAAGTAATTGAATGTTATTCTTTTATACATATAATGAACATGAAGTCTCTAGTTACAATGAATTCGTTTGTCCTAATGAATATGAACATTTTATGCGACATTTAGCCCTCCCTGTGATTATCTTGGAGCATCTGCTGGACAACAGTTTGTTCCTTGAATAATCACTAGTGGGTGAGGAAAAGGGGGAGAAGTGTGGGGGTACAGTTAGGTACTTCAACCGCGTTGTTTTTACGCCATTGCTTAGTATCTTAACCACTAAAGTTCAAATCCCATGCTGAATTTGGGTTCTTCCTTTAATAAGCACTAAAGTTCCTGTTTTATGAATTTAATTTCTCAATTTATAATTTACAGAATGTTTGTATCTACGGTTAAGAGGCTGCGTGTGTTGAAGAGCTCTGAACTTTCTGTGCTTAGCCGTAAGTTTATTTTCAAATTCCATAAGTATATACAGTTTCCTGTGTTTATGAAATGTTTTTCTTTCCCATTAATATCTCTAATTAAAAGTTGATTGCATTTCATGTTCAGTTGGCAGCAGTAAGCAGGGGAAATTATCACGTGAGGCTCTGCATTACAAGGTCTGTCAAAGTTCCTTGTGTTTAGTTTCACCTACTTTACAACTATGGAACCATAGATTCTGTGACTGTCAATTTTTTTGCTCATAAATCTGCTCAATTATTATTTGCTTCCAAATTTTGTATTTTGTCTTGCCTGTACAGGTGAAATAATATAAAGTTGTCTCCAACAACTCATACACTTACAATATTGGTTGTGTCTATGTCAGTTTATTTACTTCTGAATCTTATTTGCAAGGCAGATTGCTGGGACATTCAATCCATTTGTTAGTTATAATTTATATGCATTCTGTTAATGCCATGGTTCTATGTTTTAGCTTTCAGTTGGATTCTAGGTAGATTTAAATGTGGAACTACTTTGATAAATCTAGAGGGTTATTGTGTGAACTGAGTTTGTGAAATGGAAGTTTTAGTTATAATTTAATAATCTATGTGTTGCATCAGTGCATTACTGCATTAAAATAATTATACAGCCAAAAGAATGATTAAGATTAAAATAATTTCATTAAGTAATTCTGGTTGAAATTTGTTTACGTTTTTAATCCACCTATTCTCTATTTCTCTATTACAGGGAGCTCTCGTGTTTTATTGCTGCAGGGAAGCTTCATTGCAAGATTGATAAAGTTGCAGGCGTTCTTGAGAAAGTAAGAAAGTAAGGTATCAACAACGAACATTCTTTTCAAGGTTTGATGGAGCAGTTACATAGTGAGAAAGTAAGGTATGATGATATTTCTCGCATCCACGACGAAATAATGACTGCATTTATAGACTCCAATCAGCGTCTTCACTCACTTCGTGAAGAGGCTTCCTGTGTCAAAGAGTTGCTTCTCCAAATTGAGAATCAGTTGTCCAGTTGTGAGGATGAGACTAAGGAGCTATAGACTCGTGTAGGTGAGGTTTCTAGGGATATGTTGGAGTCTGAAAAGAGTTTGCAGACTGCATCTCAGGAAGCAGAAGAGGCAACAAAACTTTGTCATCAAAGGGAGCAAAAGCGTAATGCAGCTAAGGCAGCCTTAGAGATGGCAAGAATTAAGCTTCGGCAGTGATTGTATATTAACCATTCTCAATGTAAAACACAACAATGGTGTTTATATATGTAGATTATGCTGTATGATAGTGTAGATTGATGTGTCTCCTTAGTCCTTTCCCCCTTTTCTCTTTCAAAGTAGAAATACTAACCAACTTTTTGCAAGCTTGGTAACTAAATATAGCTCATGAAAGAATTTGTTCTAAATTACTCACTTATACACACATGCAAACCGTTATCTGACCTATATTTGGGAACCGTTTATGTAGGTCTTTTGCTAAATTTGTGTTTATGATGGTGGGGTACAGTATACTTATAAAAAAATTGAAAATAATGAGAAAAAAGAACCAACAAAAATGAAGTTTTAAAAAGTTGTATAGAAAAGTTACAAACTGAAGCTTAAAACTGATGTCAAACTCATGTACACAAAGCAAGCAATGTTTGCAATCCGAATGAGCATGATGGGGGTGTCAAAGCAATTTCTCAATGTTAGGCCCTTGATTTGATTGATCGAAGCACCTTAAACTGTGCATGAAGGTTTATAAAAAAGGGACATTTTATAAGAAATTAAAAAAAAGGGACATTTTATAAAAAATGGAAAAAAAGGACATTTTATAAAAACTTCATTCTCAAGTGTTTGAAACTCGAGAACCAAGTAAAATATTTGCGTGTGAGTTTTTCTTATTTTCTTAAGGTAGATTGGTACCCGAGTATGTGAAACTCGGGTACCAATCTGCCTTACATATTTTTTAAAAAACACTGAGCCAAATAACACTGTGCGAGCTGCGAACTTTAGGCAGTTTTAACAAGGTACTCGAGTCCTTGAAACTCGAGTACTTATTCCCACAGTTATTACCCACCTACTCACATACGAACTGGCTCCAACGGTTTGAGTAAATGCTAGTTGATGGTACTCGAGTTCTTTGAGCTCGAGTACCATTTAACCAAATACCAACCCATCAGCATTAAGACATTTTCAGTACAATGCTGTTGAGAAACTCCTTGTGCGACTCAGACATTTTGAGGGCAGCATAAACTTGACTGTTTGGTCACCATCTGCAAGTCCTTGAGCTCTGTCAGTGTCTCCATCAACCAACGTGCTCTCCATTTCACCGTTGGGTCAATTCTCTTGTGACCAGTACATAGAGGTATTTTGTTAAATGCTTAGTTTTTAAAATTGTTTGCATGAGTTAAATGACCTTAATGAGTTTTTAGATTGTGTTTGTATGAGATGTTTATGCATGACTTTCATGTAATGAGTTTTGCAATATTAACTGTGTACTGCTGATACATACATGGTTCTATATATATAGTGGAAATTTAACTGTGTAATGAGTTTGGCCATTTTCACCTCAAAACGAGTATTAAATTTAATTACATAATATAATAGTAGAAATGTCAACTGAAACATCTTTTTATTATTACCACATAGTCACACATCCAGATGGTTTTGAATCTTGGCCTTGTAATCTATATACGGCCAGAGCTGCAAGTATAATGTAAGCTATAACTCATTGGCATTAATAGTTTAGAACCATCAATATAAAATTAATATGAAAATTGACAAGAAGTATTTTCTAGCTATATGCTAAACATAAATAAAGAAATGAAAACATAAATCATATCGATAGCATTTACTCGTTCAAGGTTAGAAATTTCAGAATTGTACTTCACTAATGTGAACTTCTTATCTTTAAGGTAAACTGAAAAAAAATTTCTAATAAAATTCTAATAACATTAACTATTTTTTTAGATGAAGTAAAAAACAAAATAATAATATGCAATTAATATAAACTTATAAATTACGTAAACTCCTTTTTTCTTTCTATTTATATCAAGTTATCAATTTCTTTACAATTTAAAATTATCTGATATAAAAGTGGGGCTGTATATACAGTTTGGTATATTTTTTCCTTTTCCTACCGTACAGTTTCTTAATATAATCTTTCCTTCTCATACTTACCTTACCTATGAAACTTGCATATAATATGAATTCATTACTCATCAAAGAAATTGGCTTAATAAAATAAAGTCGAAATGGTTGACATTTTATTATTTTATTTGTGTATAGAATATATATATATGGTTAAGTGCACATTATGATCGAGATTCAATTATTTATATGTCTATACCAGTGGCGGAGCCAGGATTTGACCTTAGGGGGGGCAAAATTTATAACTAATATACATGTGTCTCCATAAACAAATACATATTGTGTATGTAGCATACAACATATGCATTATATATATAAAATATTAACCAAACTTGACAATTAAATGCCAGTATTATGAATAGTAAGTGATCATTCAATATTGAAAGATCCCCTAAAATCATTGCATATCATTATATTGCGTATATTTTATTAGTTTTTTTTTTTAATATATAGCCAATAATATAATCCCCTACTATATTTTATGGAATTTTTCATGTAATTGTTTCCAAATTTTATTGCTTAATACTTTTGAAAGGAAACTTTTTTTTTTTGGGGGTGGTATTTTTGTCTCTTCAATTGATACTTTTTCTTCTTTATTTAAGTTTATTTTTTATCATTGTTTTTTTATTTTTTTATTTTTTTTTTTAATTTGAACTTTAAAAAATATTGATAAAGTAAAAAAAAGATATGAAGATATATGATAAACTAATTGAGTTTGACTTTTCAAAAAGATAGGGATATATATATATATACACACACACACAAAAGGATGTATGGTAAGCAACTGTGGCCCTCCACTTTACAATTTTATTTCAAAACATGTAGTTGAAAGGGTTTTTAATGCAGCTTCATTACTCATGCACTATTTATCACAGTTTCAATTAAGTCTCCACCTTTTACTGCTACACACATAAAAAAGGAAAATTTTGGGCAGGGTCAGGGGGGGCAAGTGCCTCCTCTCGACCCCCCCTGACTCTGCCCTTGGTCTATACACATGGTCAAGGAGGTTGAGTTTGAATAGAAATTGTTTTTATCATACGCCAAATTTATGTAACTATTTATAGATTATGACAACTTTTAATATTGTTAATAACAGGTCGGTGATGGATTTTCACTTTTTCTATGTGTACTACGATGGAGAGACGTATTATCATGAGTTAAATGGGTTGTCATACCAAGGCTCAAACCAAAAGCAAAAATGTGTTAAGGTGAAGCGTGGGATAGGCCTTATGAATTTGAAATGAAGAATATTGAAGGCGATGGGGTTAGACCAGTGCAGGCATAACATTTCCATCGTGTATCGAGCACCTCAACTGGTTGTAGGCACCCAGGTTGTCTACAAGTCACTACAGTTATCGTGTGGCGCCGAAGTGAAGATGATGTGGGAAGTTGTTGAACAAATGGTGGTGAAAGGATTTGTTGCTTCGGAGCTTTATGTCACTGTTGAGCCCACCATAGTAGAGGCTGGAGAGGGTTCACAACATACTGTTTTGGATGGAACTACAAATGAGCACATCGAGTCAATACCACTACAGTCTTATCAAGGGTGTGTAGAGAACACAGGAGATGGGTATGGCAATGAACCATGGCAGACATTTCCTGATGTGAACTCAACTGAGGAGGAGGCAGGGCGCCATGAAGTGCATGAAGGAGAGCATTTATCTCATGATGAGCTGCATGGGGGCACATTCGAAAATGAAGATGATTACGGAGTTGCTGATGATGCAACCCATATTGATGTTACTAGTGATGAGTTTGAGGAGTTCCTAGATACCATGGGTGAACATGAGGATGTTGATCATATCGAAGATGTTGTTGTAGAAGAGAATAGAGACACATGCCCAGGTCCTGATCCTACACCAGAATGGTTCACTAAAAACACTTGGGATAATATGTTTGATCCATCACCGGTTATGCAAGCGGAAGTATCAAGTTGGACGCCTGGGGAGCAGCCACTGAAAGGGATGGTATTCGCCAATAAATTGGCAGTAAAATTTGCGTTGACTTGGTATGCATTACGAGAGAATTTTAGCTTCAAGACTGAGCATTCAGACTTAGAGAGGCTTATAGTGAGTTGTGAAGATGATTCCTGTCCATGGTCAGTCCGTGCGACTTGTTGCAAGGGAGACAATGTCTGGAAGATCGCAAAATGCAAGGGCCCCCACACGTGCGACAAAATTCAGAATGCTCACGATGGTCGGATGATTGATTCAGTGTTCCTAGCATACGTACTTGAGCGCTATATACGAGAAGACCCTGCATATAAGATAAAGAACTTACGCCACGTTGTTTTGGCAAACTTAAAACACGAAGTATCTCAGTACAAGGTATTATTTAATTTGCATTCTTTTTTCAATACAATGTAGAGACATGCAGACCAGTCTAGTATAACCAAGATACTTTTTCCCAAAACCCATGAATACTTTATATTATGAAAATTGAAATTGAAAAAGAAAAAGAAAAAAAACGAATAAAGAGGAAGAAATATTATATTCATCTTATAGCCTTACAAGTCTTCATTTGTTTTCTTCAACTATAATGATTTAACTTGTATTCATTTCTAACGTAATCATTATGGTTCACATACAAGGTATGGGATGCCAAACAAAAGGCCGTTGCAGCTATATACGGAGATTTTAAGGAGTCTTATGCAGAGTTGCCGCGTTTTTTGGCAGGACTTACGGATGCAAGTCCGGGTACACAGTATAACTTACTATTGGACGATAATTATGAACGGGGAACCTGTACATTCAAGTCTGTATTTTGGGCATTTCGTCCATGTATTGTTGGGTTCAAGAAGTGTAGGCCTGTGATTAGCATTGATGCAACCCACCTCTATGGAAAATATAAAGGGAAATTGATGATTGCAATGGCGACAGATGCTAATAATAAGATTTATCCACTAGCCTTCGCCGTTGTCGAGAGCGAGAGCACAGAGACTTGGGGTTGGTTCTTGGCTTGTATAAGAACGTATGTGACCGACCGGAGAGACCTGTGTGTCATATCTGCCTTCATCATCTATGCAGTAATGTTAACACTAGATGGAAAAATGAAACTCTAAAGAATCTAGTATGGAGGGCAGCAAGTGCTACCCAAGAGCGAAAGTTCAATGCCACTTTCGATTCAATTGAGAATGTCGACCGGGATGCACACCGATATCTGAAGGATGTGCCCAAAGAGAAATGGGATCTAACTTTTGACAACGGTTACCGTTATGGAGCGATGACTACGAACGTGTCCGAGTGCTTCAATAGTGTTCTAAAGGGTGCTCGTAGCTTGCCTATTACGGCAATGGTGAAATACACATGGTTCAAACTAAATGCCTACTTTGATGATCGTCGTAATAAGAGCGTAGCGCAGTTGAAATCGAGTCAAAGATGGACTAAATATGCCTTGGATATCTTCATGAGAAATAAGGCGAAGGCAGAGAATCACAGGGTGACGAGATTGAGCGCGCAACAACAATCATATCAAGTAGGTACACCGCATAATGCAAGGACTGATGGACATGGGGATCACACACATGGAGTTAATCTGTTGCAAAGAACTTGCACATGTCAGAAATGGAAACTGTACAAGATACCATGTTCACATGTCATTGCAGTTTGTATTAGGTATCGACATGATGCAGAGCAGTACATTGACCCATGCTATAGCGTGGATGCACTGTTCCGAAGCTATGCTCCCGTTTTCCCTGTGTTGAAAGATAGATTATCATGGCCGGATCCTGAAGAAACTCGAAAAGTCCTCCCTAACCCTCGATTGATCCGAGAAAAAGGTCGCCCTGTCTCAACACGAATCAGGAATGAGATGGACGAGGGTGGGAGACGGCCGAGAACCACACCATGGAAGGAGGGGGGGAGGAAGGTGCAATGCGGGTTGTGTGACCAAGAGGGGCATAACCGAAGAACATGCCCTAAGCGGAACAAGGTACGGACGAGTGGTGGTCTCACGGACTAGGTATGCTAAGTTTGAACCATATCATCCTTTTAAATGTAAATTTTTTCCCTTTTTTTAATGCTGATCGTAGAAGTTCTAACTTCTGACTTGTTCTTAAACATTGCTACCAATCAAAGGAATTGCCTACACTCTCACAATTGAACACTTTAGTTCCTCCTAAATGTCTTTGATTGGACTAGTTCAAAACTTCAAATTATTATGCTTATGATGATGATGAATTTCTCTTTATATTTAAATTATTGAACTTGTGTATGGTTTCTATTTAAATTATAATGTGCTGTCCTCAAGCTTGGCATTTTGAGCCATCCCACTATGCCCTGAAGAAACTAGGCATAATGACACCAAGTGAAATCTTATAGTTAGCTGGATTTTTGATGAGTGGTCTTTTACAGTTTTCAAACTCATAGTTGCATTGTTAGCTTTTGTGATTATCTACTAAAGAGATTGGCTATTGACTTAACTATAATCCAAAACCTTTTCGTAGTTAGCTTGTATAAGTAAATTAAATGGAATTTGAAGCATACCATATCGCCAATTTCTAGTCGACTGGCATTCCAAAAACACTTTATACTTTGAAAATTTCGTAGTCCTGATGCAAATTGTTTCAGTCTGCATGAAAATTTCATAGTTGTTTTATTAACTAATGCATTTGGCGATACTATTAGGTTGATCCAACCACTGGTGAGACAGAGGATGATGGTGTTGAAGATGAATACCAGCTAGAGGACCTGAAGGTTGTAGCAGCTAATTACATGTTGAAAGTGGGGGTCTCCAATTTCAGAAATGCATGGGAAAGCATGGGTGATGACTGCTTCCCATGCATTATACTATTACTGGCAGGGGAGATTTTCTCTTTTTTTGGGGGGGGGATATGCTCTACCAAACAACACCTACTTATTTTGGGTTTGCCTTAACATCTCAGTGATCTTAATTTTTGGTCTTTTTTTTTGGGTCCTGAGTCTTCCTCTTAATATTTTTCATGTGTATGTGCCATGTGCGTCTTGTACATAAACACAATATAAAATGCAATGTATTGTATTTTTTGCAACTGTGGAAATTGTAAAAACAAGGCTTTTGAAGTATTTAAATAAGGAATTACATGAAGTTTCCTACGCCCGAGCAAAAAAGAGAGTTCCTATGTGACATGTTCTGTTGTATGATTCCGTTTTAAGCAAATGTGAGATCTTGCTACTCATGGGCCTTTTTTCCAAGGAATATATAATAGCATATATGGGGACTTTTGTTTCTTTTTCTTTTTTTTTACTGAGAGAGAGAGAGAGAGCATGAGCTTCTAGCCAATTTGACCTTGCAGTGAATTTAGTTAGATGGGCAGCCACAACCCCAGAACTAGATGGACATAAAGATTTGTGCATTATCCAGAAATTGGCATACAAGGAATTTTTTGGCTCAGGGTTTTTTTGCCCAGGGAAATTTTCCAAAAAAATTGGTAAGGCAGATTGGAACCCGAGCTTCTAAAACTCGAGTACCAATCTGCCTTACCAAATTTTTTTCAAAAATTCCTTGGGCCAAAAAACCTTGAGCCAAAGGCAATAAGGAAGATTGGTACTCGAGCTTCTGAAACTCGAGTACCAATCTGCGTTACAAAATTTTTGTAACAAAAATCCCTGGGCCAATAAAACAATGGCCCAAATGCAATAAGGCAGCTTGGTACCCGAGTTTAGGAAGCTCGAGTACCAATCTGTCAAGTAATGCATTTGGATCATTGTTTTATTTGCCCAGGATTTTTGTTAATAAATTTTTGTAAGGCAGATTGGTACCCGAGTTTCTGAAGCTCGAGTACCAATCTGTCAAGTAATGCAGAGATTTTTGTTAAAAAGAGTAGGTAAGGCAGATTGGTACCCGAGTTTCAAACTCGGGTACCAATCTGCCTTATTGCCATCAAAAAAATAAACAGCTACAACCATGCCAGCTATCAGTAAAAAAAAAAGCATTCTCTCATCTCAATTGCAACCAATTTAATATATATATATATATATATATATATATATATATGAACCGTATAAGGACAGCAATTTTGTTTAAGAAGCAGGCCATTGTCATTCCCTGGACTGTTCAATTGTCTTACTCAGATACACAGGGATAATACATGAATGAAGACAATTTTATTTGGAGCCTTTAACGTTTAAAAGGAGGTTAAAAAAAAAAATAAAGGAAAATACAATAGGAAAAAAATAAAAGATAAGAGATGGTGAATTACATAGCCACATAAGTAATGTTTCTCTAGCTAACAGTCAAGTACGAAGTATATACATGAGTAAAAATTTGAAAAAGAACAAAAAAAATCCTGAAACTCTATCAAAACTGGACTCCTCCATGGATGCAATCCCCAGAACAAGAAGTGATGGCCACACAAATCTGTCGGGTTGAGCCAGTGGAGAGAAATTTGGCAACTTTCAACGTACTTCAGGGAATCAGAGGTTAGGACAGCAAAATTTTTTACCAATTGTGAAACTGAGAAGTAATGCTTTTTACCACAGGATGGTATGTTGTGTGCATGAATCTCTTAGCTTTCTCCGAGCCTGGTTGCTCTAGCCACTCATCATATAAGATTTTTACAAGGGGATTCTTGAAAGGGTCAGCTACCAGAACCTGTATGGTAATAAAAACATAAACAACTAGAACCATAGAAGCATGACCATGAGCAAGCCAAAGAAAAGCTCAAGGCAAAGTAAATAAATAAATGAATGTGTGTGTAAATTATACATGCTAGCCAAATGAACAAGGTCAGATCTTGTATACATGCTATAATTAACTAGGTTGGGTGGCACGTGCATGGCACGTGCATGGCACGTGCTGCCCTGCCCCTTGACTTGAGTAAGAAAATCAATATAGAGTTTTTATTTAAAGAAATATGAAACTATGAAAAAATATATATATATATATATATATATATATGTCATATAATGCTAATCTCATCCATATAAGAATTTTAATTACACAAATTTTAATTCAACACGTTTGATTAATTCAAAAGTTAAGAGTAACAGCACGTTTGATTAATTCAAAAGTCAAGCAAACACTTGATACCCATTCAAAAATTGATAAAATAAGAAATAACACATATCCTGTAGTGAACAAGTAAGCAAAATAATTCGTATGCAGTGGAAAAGTATAATCTGATAAAAGAACCTAAAATTGTAATGACAGTGCTATTTTACCTTTATCTAACAAAAGTGACATATCCTTTAGTGGGAGCCAAAGAAAACTGCTAACTCATACAACAAAAATATATATTAAAAAGAAAATTGAGTCACTGGGGAGTAAAAAGTATAAATAACAAGAATATACAACTACAAACAAAGCTATAAAGATAAACAATCAAACAATTATCATACTGCTTGGCCACAATTAAGGGTAGAGGTTTCTAATCAATCAAAATAAGGGTATTATCCAAAGCTTTAGCAAAAGAAGTGTGGTAAATTTAGGATTCATTGAATTTGGGGGTCTGTTGAGTTTTAAATACAAGGGGGAAAAAATCAAAGAAAAATTAGAAACCTTTTGTGCCTGGCATTGAGCTCTTTTGTAATGTTGGTCTTCAATTCCTTAAAACATCCAACTTCTCAAGAACAATCCTTAAAAAGAAAAAAAAAATCATATTACTCTCACAAATTAGTAAATCATGACAAAGGCATATTATTATTGACTAATCAAGTACACAATTTTTTTTTTTTTTTTTAAAAAGAAGAATAAAAACAACAAAATTTGAAGGATCTAATAAAGTCAAATATATATATATGAAAAAAGCTGTTTTTTCTATAGCATAATTATTACAGATTAAATTTTTTATGATATAATTGACAACTATTAGGTTAAAATGCTTGTAACATTATCAAATTATCTCAATGATAAGCCTTTTCAATCCAAGTACTCATTTAAAACCACAAATTATCACAAAAATATTAAGTATCTAACTAACACCTCTCACAACAAAATCCCTAAACATAACTGTTCTATTACAAAACAAATTCACCACCTCACTTGTGCAAACTGCAAACATAATCTCAAATAACTATTCAGATGTACTACACTCACTTAGACATTAAAATAAATTAACAATCAAAGACAACATACGCTGCTCCTAAGGTTTAATTTACATTTTAAAAAATTGAAGAAATTGCTCAATACCTTGTTCTTAATCAATACCTTGTTCTTAATCAATACCTTGTTCTGATGGTGTGAGTAACCATCGTACAACACTAAGAGTGAGCAGCTTTAAATCCTATTACTTTCCCAACTAGAATGGTAAATTTCAATTACTTTTTTTTTTTTAGTTCTCCATGCCCTCAAGATAATCATTACGCTGTTTCATCCCCAGTTCAAGCAATGAACGCCTCCATCATTTCACTAAAGCAAATTACAGTCAAGATTTGATTCATTGGCCAATGACACACAAAAATATATATATACTGAAAATCATAAAATAAGAAGGCTAATTGATGAACAAATCAATAATCAATTTTTAGTTTCTTATTAAGTTCCCAAATTGCTAGCAAAATGAAAAGCTAATAATATATACAATGTTAAATATCAATTACAAACCCCAAGAAGCCAAAGGAACAAAACATGCCCACATAACTAAGATTTTTGCTGTTTTGAGCTTTAGGTAAGTTATATTGTGAGCTGCTCTAGAACTCAGAAAAAAAAAAAATACAAATTCTATTCTCCAAAGTTTCTTCTATCGAACTTGTAATCAAATGTACACAGATCTAATCATTCTAGAGAGGAAGGGATTTAAAGGAGATTAAAAATAAGAGAATGAGGAGGATGATCTACCGATCTAGGAATTTTAGGGAAGGCGAATCAGAAAATTAGGAGAGAGACACATACCTAGCCAAGCCATCCATTTATCTCCCATCATGTAGAGAACCATTAACCGAGCAGAGAAAAACTCTCGGCTCCCTTCGCTTCCATCCCAAACTTTCCCTTGCCACCTCCCACACTCTTTCTCTCTTCAAGTTTTGTTTTGGTCCCTCCACTTGAAACAGCTTTGCTTTTCCTCACCGTTTTGGCTACCAAAACAAACATTACTTGACTAAACACAACTCCATACCCAGCAGCTAAAACTTTAGAAGAAAAGAGACCCAAAATACCCATATTAGCAAATGAAAAGAAGAAATCAAGGAAATCATAAAGAAGATAAATTTAGAGAATGTAAATAGTTGTGGTATGAGTTGAGAGAAAAATCAAAGCCACAAACCAGACCTTTGATTCGTACAATTTAATCATCCCCGTTTTCTTCTCCTCACTGGTTCCTTGACTAGTCTCACCTTGCCTGAAAAGAACACAAGCAAATACTAATATGAAAATCATTTAACTATAAAAAGATGTATATGTAATCGGTATTGAATCGAAGTATAGTACCATGTCCAGTCCCACAATCAGGAGGATGTGTCTGTGTCCGTTGCGGCCTTCGCGGCCGATCTGGAATGTGTGAAGCCTCTGGTGGGGGGGCGGGTATCTGTGTCTGGCTGAACTCGGAATGCACAAACTCAGGGGGGACAACACCAGGGGTGGGCATGAATCTCATCTCATCTATACCATGTACATCTGCGGGGGTGGTGCTAGTAGTCAATGGGGGAAACATACGGGTGGTGGGCAACGGAGATGTACTAGGGGATGTGGGTGGGCAGGTATCATCGCACCTCATGGATGGGGACCGAGATGTGTCCCCATGGGCAAACGTATGGGATGGACCCGCATCATCGCGTGCTATGGAGCCCATGTCATAACCAGTGTCCAAACACATCTCATCTGCTATCTGACTTGCTTCCTCCATGGTGTGGTCATGCACGGGTGTGTGGCGCCTACTAGATGTGGGCACGGGTGTGTGACGCTGACTAGATGTGGGACGCTGACTAGATGTGGGAAGCCGACTAGATGTGGGACGCTGACTAGATGTGGGCACGGGTGTGTGACGCTGACCAGATGTGGGACGCCGACTAGATGTGGGCACGGGTGTGGGACGCTAACGCTGAGTAGATGTGGGACGCTGACTAGATTGACGGCCTCCACGCCCTTGACGTCCACTTGCTTGTCGACCACGCCCTACAGTCGATTCACTTGTGTTGCCCGCAACGCGTGCATCGTCCAAGGTCAACCGACCAATCTCTTCAACAGATTCCAAGGCCTTAATACAGTCGGTGTAGATCTCAGACCCTGGTTCGCACTTCGCCATAATCCTCAACTGTGATTCAACCTGTCACAAATATACAAGAGTAGTGTTAGTAGCTTGAGCTAAACTATGTGAAACAAGGTACATTTATAACTGCCCTAGTCTTTGTAAACTTACCAAAGTGTCCCAGTACGAGGTCTCTTTTGTAATATGGCAAACAGTATGGGGACGAAACCACACCATATACTCGTCATTGTAGCTCATCTCTCCATGAAAGGGCGGTGCATTGGCAATTGTGGCGTGCGCAGCCCATTTAACAATATGCATGTGATGTTCTTCCTCCCAATTTTTGTGTTGCTTGCCCTGGAGAGTTATCTTGTGAAGGGGAACTGAAGTATCGACATCGGGTGGTATGCCTTGCTTAATCCCAAACTGTCGGAGAACACGTTCAGGGTGATGGTCTTCAACCACCCATATATGTATGAGTGGCACGATAGACCTCCATATGTGTTGGCCTACCTTACAATATGCGGGAAGGGAGCGCAAATATTTTCTGTATGGCTCCCACACAATCTGCAATGATCCAACCGATGCAAACAACCATATTAACAATATAATTATCAAAAATGTGTAATTATCAATATAATTATCAAAAATTATCAAGAATGTGAACAATACATGTAACTTTGCTCTGAAAAAAATAAAATGTTTATTCATGTATATGCAAATTGTAAGTAAAACAACTACATGCCAAAGCGGTTCCCACTTGTAAGGCACGATACCTGATTTGGCCGTAGCGAAGCAAGCGACACACGATAGGCGCGTAGGACGTGCATTCCATGTTCAGTTGTTATCTTAGCCCCTTTCCATCTAGCAAACAACAGAGACATAAAAGCCATATTAGGTACTTACATAATTCCCATGCAAAAAAACATAATGCGGAAATGTAAAGCAGTAACTATCTAAGATTCTACATACCTGATAGCAAGTGGACCTGGGGGCAATGTCTGGTGTGGATGCCTCATCACAGGACATATGTGTGGAAACCTCGCCCACGCCCACAATTGCACCAATAGCAGTGCACCGCCAATCTGCTTGGCTGTCTTCTTTGATGCATTACATAGGTGTCTATATAGCCAACTTAGTGCTGCACTACCCCAACTATACTTCTTTCCGTTGCTGATTGGATTGAAAAATTGCAGATATATAAGTGAGACCCGTTCGCCAGATTTATCCATAAACAACGTACCACCCAGCATCTCCAGTATGTAAAACCGAGCATATTGCTGCACAAGCTGCTCGATGGCGTCAGCTGGGAGAGGGTTGCTAAACTGATCCTCAAGCCATTTGGCTTTTACCCTCGGCCCTTCTATCACTCCAATGTTCTTGCGACGATCACCAACGGGTCTTCCCGGTGGCCTATGCCCTAGCATTTGCCAGCAGAAGTGGGCCCAATCATCGTTTTCAGTATCTCCCACCACTGGCAAGCCATCTACAGGTACCCCCATTATAACCTCCATGTCTTGTAGCGTGATGGTCATCTCACCGTGGGGCAAGTGGAATGAGTGCGTCTCCGGCCGCCATCTCTCCACCAACGCCGTGATCAATGCATGGTCGAAGTCCATATGTGGGACCCGAAGCAGCCCATCTAACCCTGCATCTATGATATAAGCTGTAATCCGTGGATCTAAAACTGCACCATCTTCAAGCAGACCTTTTTCTCGGTTACGACAAGTCAGTACACCTGGCACTGCCTGCAAACAAAGCAACTTAGTATTAATTACGCTTCTTAAATGCCAAAACTCTTTCTACTACATATATTGACTACGATTTTGGACAAGTGCATACCTCGCCTTCCAAAGGAGCATCCCATAGCAAACTAGAATGATGCATAGGCTACCTGCTCAAGACAGTCTGTATAGAAGGTCCCGCTTCATGTGGGTCCATATCTGGCATTTGGTGACAACAACAATCAGGGGAAAATTCACTTCAAATACATAAACTTTCTTCTTCTTCTTATTTATTTATTTTTAATTATAAACATATTTTATTGAAAATGGCAATAATATATATCTAATGCAGCATTCACTGATTTCATAAAAAAAAAAAAAAAAATGAATTAAACTTCAGAATGTTAAGTAGATTACAGCATATTCAACTAATAGAAATAGAATACATCAGCATACACGATAAAACATTTTCAACCCTAAATAAATAAATGAGAAGGCTGTAACATTCAGATGGAAGAAATTTCTAAAATGAAAGTCTCTCTACATTATTAAAATCAACCCTCACTTTAATACTCCAAGCATCCTACTCATTATGGCCTCAATGAGAACGCTAACTGTGTCCTACAATGACTGATTGCTCTAATAACACAGGAAAATGTTCATTAAAAAAAAAAACAAAAAACAAAAACAAAATGTACCAATGAAAACTCGATTTCACCAAACTCGAGTACTCAAAAAGTGAGTCATCCCTACATATTTCCGAAACAGTAATAAATTGCTACATAGTTTGAAAAAAATGCTATATAGCTATTTTCACCGTTTATTACTTTATACACTTTATACTTTATGGCCCAACACAAAAGTCACAACTCAATTTGTGTTATTCATTGTATCATTGATGGTTCATGCCTAGCTACGACTGAGACCTACCTGCCTATCCATGTATGCCACTAGTGTCTTCTGTCATCTCTCTCTCTCTCTCTCTCTCTCTCTCTCTCTCTCTCTCTCTCTCTCTCTCTCTCTCTCTCTCTCTCTCTCTCGTACATATACATTAGTTAACTGAGCCAAGCACATGGCCACGAGATATAGAACCGTAGAATAGCAGACAAAATAAATTCAATATGCGCCCCCAAAAGGACATCCATATCAGAGTATAAGCTTCATTAACATAATAAAAATCGTGTTACAACATGATTGTGAGATCATAATCTTGCAGGTCGGCTATGATTGCGCTAAGTCCTGTCTTTCATTCACAAATACTACACTAACCAGGAAACTGCCTACTGTTGCACTTTTTGCTAGTCAATTAGTCATAATGTTCCAAGTTAGAAGCATAAATTCTTTGTATAACACACTGCACCATATCAGTCAAATTAATAAATAAATACAAGTATCAGTATAATGTTATTGTATTGTTATTTTTTTTCATTCTATCTTTTATTTTGTTTAGAGGTATATATATATATATATATATATATATATACCCCCTTGAGAAAACAAATATTTAGAACTTCTTTTACAAGTATTATATATGTTTTTTGAATAAGACTTTGAGAAGTAATACTTGAATTGTATTCCAATTAAAGTAGCCCCAAAAGCTTATCCCATATGGCCATATCACAAAATTAACAAAGAGTTCTAAGAGTATTCCTACTCCTAGTACCAATAACAATTTGTACATAACTTAATTTCACTCCTTCAATATTTAAGGTTGTCTTTGGATGATTTTTTTTATTTTTTTATTTACCTTATTTTGTTTTAAAAATTAATTGTGTAAAATTATTATTGTGAATCTTTAAAAATTTGTACATATATAATTTAGCTACAAAATAAATTAATATTTTCAGATACAATAAACAGATCATAAAGATCTTTGGAGTAAATTCCACCAAACACGGGTTTGGTTTATAGAGTTGGCTTCAATCTTTTCTACAGTTCTACTGAGTTAAGAGGATACATCCTCATCTGGACACATTCTATAAAGCATAGCTAGTGAGTCTGTCCCGCATTGCATATGCATTAGCCCAAACAAAAGTCATCTCTGTTTGCCTTATCTTTTATGTTTTCATTTGAAAGGATACAATTGTTGAAGCAATAAAATAGTGATCCCTTAAAAGATCATTTACTATCTCTTGTGTTCAAACATAAAAGATGTTGGTAGATACTTTAAATTTGACAACATCATAAACAAACAGATATACATACATACATTATAACTAGTACTATGACTTGTAGTACATGTAGGGTACTGAAATTTATTTTATGAACTTTGTATGTGGTCTCTCTATTATTGGATGATAGTACGAATTGTTAAGAGACAGTATAGGAGGTTTATAGGTAACAGTACTGTAAGATTTTATTCAACTACCATGTTAGCAGAATTAAGGTTTCATAAGTATTGTACAAAGCGTCATCATATATAGCACTTTAAAGGGTCATAAAAAACAATATATATAGCACCTTAAAGACGCCCTCAAATCTTTCAATCTTAAAGTAGATTTTTTGAAATATTTAGAGAGTTGTTCTACTTTTCTATTTTTTGATAATTCAATAGTTAGAAAAAAACGGATTTCAACCTTGAACATTTACATTAAAAACACACTAAGAAATTCCAATTCCTAATTGTGAATCTAATGACTTTCTAAGGCATATGAGGATTTTGTAACTAAATGTGATTACAAACCCTTTCTCCTTCCTAATTGCATCAACTACAATAAATTTATAAGATGATCATTTTCTACCCCTAAACTCCCAACCCTAAGATCCTAAACTGATAAAACAAGCTAAATGTGCCAAATGAGAATGGCAAATGTTATCCTAACCCAAATTCAACGAGTCCACGAAGCATTTCATAGATAGTTCATAGAAGCATTTCATCAAACACATAATTTGCATTACAAACCCACAAAAAGATAACAGAAATAGAAAATAAAGACAAACCCAAAACAAATCAGTGAAAATACAACGAAACAAAACGCACAAACAAACGAACAAAACCCCAACAAAACCCACGATAAATCAAATGAAACCCAAGCAAACCCACAGAAAAAAAAAAAAAAAAAAATTTCAAATGAAACCCACATCCCAGAGCCTATATGCATTAAGATTGAGTAGAAATAGAGAAATAGAGAGGTCAACGAAGAAGAGAAAAGTTAGAGTGATGAACCTGTGTTGCCGTGAGAAATAGAGAAAGAAGAAGAGCTTGTGTGCCGAAGAAGAGAGCGAGAGCGCGAGAGCGAGAGCGAGAGCGCGAGAGTGAGACTGAGAGGGAGATTGACAGCGAGATTGAGAGGGAGATTGAGAAAGTGATAGCGAGATTGAGAGGGGAGATTGAGAGGGAGATAGCGAGATTGAGAGGGAGATTGAGAAAGTGATAGATGAGAGAGTGACAGATTGAGTAAGTAAGCTGAGTTGGCCCAGGGTTTTTTTAAAAAAAATTGTTAAGGCAAAATCGTACCCAAGTTTCCGAAACTCGGGTATCACAGAAATACAGTACTCGAGCTCGTGAAGCTCGAGTACTAAGTGGAATTTTTGAATCCAGCTGCCATGTCAGTGTGCCACGGTAGAGGTAAAAAACATAGTACTCGAGTTCACCAAACTCGAGTACTTAAAAAGGTGGTATATTCCCAATTATTTCTGAAACAGTGTTTTTTGGCCACATATTTCGAAAATTGATGGTAATGGGCCATTTTGGCCCTCGGCTAGCTCCAAACAGCTCGACTATATGGGCTTGAATTGGGCCAAGGTTGGCCTACTGGACGGACCTGACACAACTCAAGGCCAATCTGTTATTCTTGGTCCATGCAATAGTTTATTTTGAAAACCCCATAAATGGGAACATGCCATTGAGGCACCTGCCTAGTTATAATAGACCCATTTAGGTGCCCTCTTAATTTAATGTACTCTTAGAGTTTCCTTTCACTAGAATTTAGCATAAAGTAGATGTTTACTTTTCCATGCACCTGGACCTTTTCTAACTCAATGGCTGACTTTTAATCTCATCCTTTTGAATGATATTGCATCAGCAGGATCTCAGTCCGTTTGTATATAGTATCTAGTTAACACAAAATTTTACAAAGGCCAAGGGTAATTACCAATCTTAAAAGTATTTTAAGTACACAAGAGACTAATACCATCTAATCATTATGTTAGGGCTCGTTTAGTTGGAGTGATGGAAAAGTGAGAAGATAGAAAATTGTGAGAGGATGGAAAGGCGGGAGGATAGAAGAAATTTTATTTCCACCCTATGTTTGGTTGGAGATGGAAAAATGGAAGGACAAAAAACTAAAATCAACTCACATTTGTTTGATTGAGAAGAAAAATAAAAGGATAAAAAAAAAATTTGTATGAATATACAGTTATACCGAATATTATATAAGTGTTTTTAAAGATATAATTAAATTTTTTTTACGGTACATAAAATAGATGCACACAAACTCGATCTTTTATGTAATTTTAGAATACACACATAGAATGGTACGATCCTGGAAAGCAATGTTGACAGCAAAGCAATTAAATTTGATTGACCAACAACTAGCCTATGAAAAGAGACCCTGGTCCAATACATTGACATACTATGCATCTTTCATCTTTGGATTCACAAAAATCAGTGTTCAAAGCGTCAACAAGCAGTAGCACCACAAAATTAGATTGTTAGTGTAACCGCATCAGTGCTTGCATAAGTTTGCAAAATAGAAAAAGATGTTAGTTTTACACATTTTAATCAAAAAAACACCCACATTAGTACTTGCATAAGTTTGTATATATCCAAAATTGTTACAGTAACTGTGCATATATGCACAATTACTATAGCTGTGTATATCAATAATTTATTATTTTTTCTCTCTCACCTTTCAGGTTCTCCCTTTCTTTCCCAACAGCCACAGCAACCCAACAACCCTCTCTTTCCCAATGGCCATAGCAACCCAACAAAGAATAAGAAGATGACAAACATCGAACCACCAACTCAGCACCATCCAACCATCACCACCGCAACCCATTTCAATAGTTGATAATCCACTATGAAATTGACCCAAAATCAACATCAAATCAAACAAACCATCAGAAAACCCAACTCAAATCAAGCCAAACAAAAATCAAGCTAAACCCACCAAAAAACCCAACTCATAATCAACCCAAACCCGAAGAAAAACTCATCCCAAACCCAAACCAAAATCAATAAAAACTTAATCCAACCCAACAGAAAACCCATATGAAAATTCCAATAGAAAACCCACATGAAAAACCTAATGGAAATCAGTTGGATCTACTGCCATTGTTATCACTCTACCGCCGATTTACCTTACTACTGCTGCCGAGTTGCTACCGCTCTGCCACTAGTTTGCCTTGCTGCCGCCACCAGATCTTTTGCATGTATGAATTCTAGATTTGAGATATGAGTGAGGAAGAATCCCTAATATTAGGCTTTTTGTCACTCTCCAAACCCAACAATACAGATAGACACGTGACAATGGCCGCATTCTTATAAAGTTTTCACTCTACAAATATGCAAGGCCTTTTGAGCAACTCAAAATTATCCTCAAAGAAAATTTCATCAATAAATCCACAATCATCCTTAATAATGCAATTGTTAAAAGATCTCCAAAGTACCAATAGTAACAACAATCCAAACCTCAAGATTGTTAAACAAAAGATATACTAATTATTACAAGATCATTTTATTTAAAAAATTCACAATCTCCTTTCAAGCGTAAACCTTCAGCAAAAGTCTCAAAACTTGCTATTCTTCATAATCTGAAACTAGAGAGGAAGAGGGTGGGGGGGGGGGGGGGGGGAGGGGAGTTGACAACTTAGTAGGTAACCAAAGTCCTAATAAGTTCTATCAAGCAAATAGATAAAATAATAAGTTATACATAAATCAAATATTTTAATCTGATAAATATATCATAGATGGATTAGAAAATAATCAGTTTTCTATATATCAAAAGTTATAATTTACGATAAGTTTCAAAAACACATAAGCAATTTCAAGGACTTAAAACAGATCAAATGCTCAAACATAACAATCTTTTATGACTATAGTCACGCTATATCCTCGTGATTGGGCATCAGATTCATATGAAACTAGTTCCGAGCTAACGTATATCCCTTATTAGTTGGGTCCAAAAACACGATAGGCTCGTGATACCCCAGATAGAACTAGTTTCGGTACCAATGAAATAACCCCCATTGGCTAGGTATCAGAGTCAAAACATAGTTAGATTGTCCAAAATCATAGTTTAAACAAAAATATATCTCATTCAAATACATATATAAAATCATATATTCAATTATCAAATATATTAATGACAATTATTTATTCTTTACTTTAAATCAATGTAGCTAAAAGGATTAAATAAAATTGTAACAATTGTAAGACAATATTTAGTAGCTAAAATAAAGTAGTATAAGCAAAATAAAACCAATTAGGATAAGGTTACTTACCTCAACTGGCTTATCACAAAAGAATTTCTCCCTGACACCTCTTTTAAAATTCTTAGATATCACCTAAAAAAAAGTTTAGGTACTATTTACTCAATAATTAAATAATTTAAGAAAAACTTATAACAATACCTGGCCAAAAGAAAAACTATTAAAAATACCCAATAATTTTTAATTATTAATTCTCCTCATAAATGACAAAAATAGTATCACAAGAGACTTATCGTATATTTTAGAACCATCATTTATTGTAGGTTCCAATTAATTCAACTAGTGAAGTCTCTAATGATTGTATAAGAGATCTGGTGTTCAATCTCTACTTACACCAAAAACTAATTAGTATTTTCGCCTACTAATAAAAAGTTATCATTCATTTATATATTTAAATTCTATCTCCCCACCGAGCTTGACAAATAGTCCACTGCTTCTCACACCAAAAATCCGCATAGTCATAATATTATTATTATTATTATTACTTTCTGCCACTAATATATATATATATATATATATATATTGATAAGTTTCTGCCGCTAATAGTTCCCTAGAAATCTATAGAATACATAATACATATAGGGTCAAAAGTCAATTCGTAAAGGACAACCAGCTGGATCCATCTTTCTTCCTCTGTACGTGTGTTTTTTTTTTTCCCTGCCACCATTAGTTCTCTCGAGACGAGGACAAACAAGTACTGTATCGTAAAAAATTCAAAGCACCTGACACTTACATTAATACACCACTCTTTTTTCTATATATATTTTTAATTGATGACTTGTCAGACTTCAAACCCAAACGAGCTACTAGACTTTTTTGACACCGAGCACAGCAAATCTTGACACAAACATGGTAATCTGTAATTTTTATCGTAGTTAACGCAATAAAAGGCATAAAAAAGCTCTTTCTCAAAAAAATAAAAATAAAAATAAAGGCATAAAAAAGATTAGCGCCGATTGTTATTATTATTTAAATAATAATTTTTAGTGTTCAAATAATGTTAAACATTTTTTTATATATTTTTTTATTTATACATACATATTTTTAAAAGGTAAATATTAATAAGTGTCTTTATGGTACTGATTAATAATTCATTTTAAAAAAATTTTGATACCACTTTTATGGAAAATGAAAAAAACTATCAAAATATTAATTATTTTTTTTCATTTCCCATAAAAAAATTTTAAATTGATTATTAACTAGTACTCTAAGAACATTCGTTAGCATTTCCTTTTTAAAAAATACAAACAATATTACTAGAATAACATTACCAAATGAGCCTTAAATTTTTGAGATGGACATAGCTTGGTGTCCAAAATACAAAAAATATAAATCTAAACCCTTCATCGATTAACTCATTGGATATTTAGATAATCTCACTACTGGCCAAAAATACTCGCATAAAAATATTCTAATTTCATATAAAGTTTAGATTTGATGAAGGATGAGAGTTCTTAACTTTTACCTTAAGTACGTCGTCAGTCTTTTTTTATTTGAATATTCTGAGTAGTTATACGCTGACTTAATTAGCTTATATATAACTATGGTTTCAACATAATTTTCTAAAATCTCCCTGTTGATGCTCATTTTGGAAGCCCAGCAATAGGAAGAAGCCTAACAATATGGGCAGAGAAGAATTAGTAGATTGATGAAAAAACCATTAAACCCGAATGGCAGGAATGATAGATCATAGGCTCATAAAGTAAATAAATGGGTTTTGAGGAAAGCAAATTAGCTTAAAGGAGCCCAGAGAGAGAAGTAGTAAACTCATGGGTATTATGTTGTAGAAAAGTAAGAATGGGCCACAGCAAGCTCAAAATAATGAAATAAGAAAGTAAAGGGTTGATGGAAAGCCCATGAACCCCAAGGATGAAGGTAAAAGTAATTAGACCGGGGAAGCCCAAAAAAGTTTGTAAAAACCCATGAGAATGCAAAATTAGAAAATGAGCCAAGGATGCCCAAAGAGGAAAGGAATGGGACAAAGGAGCCCACAAGCAATGTAATGGGTCAAGAAAGCCCAAAATAGCATGAGTATAGATCCAATGACCATACTGGGTCATTATAGCCAATTGAGAGAGGAATACGCAATAGGCGTAAAAGAGACCCAGCAAGCTAGGGTCAAATAACACCACAGTAAGAATAGCAGAGTAGCAAGGCAAGAATGATAGCAAGACCACAGAAGGAGCAAAGGAGTAGGTTGAAAAAAGAAAAGCCCATAATCAAACAAGGCCTAGCCCTTGAGAGCAGCAAGCCGTAAGGAATGAGAAATTAGAAAACAGTCCACACCATGAGAGGTCAAGGATGAGCAGCAAAATGCACAGACGAGCCTCCAAACCACGACAAACGCATGAGCAATGGACAAGCTTTGGACGTACACAAAAATGGAGCACGCGCAAGACCCAGACACCACCAACCTATACCCAGCCAATATAGGAGTGGTGGGTTATGGGTCAAAGGTAAGAGGGGTTATGGTCTAGCAATGGAGAGAAGGGAAAACCTATTTTGGGGTTTCTGCTCAGATTCTTTTTGGGGTAATATCCTACTGGGATGACTTACCACCTAAAAGAAGTAAGGATGAGTTGAAACCACTAAGTGCATGTCATGAGGGATAGAGAGAGAACACCCACGCTATGGTGGATAAGAATGCCACGGTGAGCAAGCAACCAAAATAATCTTCTTTGTCTGGTGATGGGGAGTGACGCAACCAACACAGGTAAGTAGTGGTGGTTGGCAAAGACACCCAGACCAGACAAAAGTAGTTAAATGCTAAAATGGTAAAAGCCAGTCACGACAGGCAGTATATAAAGGACCCTTGCCGTGCATAGTATCATCATCACAGCAATAGTAACCACTAGAAGAGAATCACAACATCACTATATGGGTAAGCACTAAGAAAGAAAGAAAGGAAGAGAGAAAGAATCAAAAATAACAAAAACAGAGAAGAAAGAGAGAATCAGGAAGAAAAAACAAAGGGTGCAAAATGGTGGGCATGCACCAATAGGCTAATTCATTCTCTCCCTTTAAAAGCCTACTCTCTGTTAAGGATAAAGGATTTATTTGAGCATAAGCCATTTAGGCCCGTTCCCTCAAAATGGATAATTTCTGCAGCAGATAAGGTTATCCACGTTGAGAGAGTGGTCCCCTCCTTGGCCTTAGTCCTAAAGCACAATTGAACACAGCAGACTAACATTTTCCTTTTGATTTCACCGTTTATCAAGATTATTTCCTTTCTCGCATTTGTAATCTCACTTATAACGTGTCTCTTATACCGTTCTTTTTCCTACTTTGCTTAAGAATTCCTAATTTATTCTGTTTAATGGGAAGCATATTGCCTTCATTGTTATATTGTATGTGTTTGTCGTAACACTCTTGTAACAGCTTCGCCTACCATAGGTATGTGACCAAAGTTTCGGTAAATGGGGGATAGCTTGTGCACAGGCCGAACCATGGTGAATTGTAATTGAACCGGTCCCAACTCTCTTATCCAGAATACTTGGGCCTCAGTACAACAGGAGGCAGTCCAGCCCAAAATCACAAAAAGACCCACCACACTCCCTTAATAATATTAACTATAAAATTGACCCCACAAAAAGATTTACTTCAAAACCCCACCTTTAAAATCTCTCTCTCTCTTTTTTCTTTTTTATTTATTTTTATTTTTTTCGAGTATTACATTTTTAGCAATGGCGTCCGCAATTAGAACTTTGATAGTTGATGTCTTTGCAACTTCGTATTACAAAGAACCTCACCTCCGCAAGGCGCTCAACATGGGATTGGAGATATGGAGAAGGAGGGAAAGTCATTTAACACGTTCATACACATGCAACTCATGCTTGATCAGGCTTCTTTGGTTGACAATTCAGCCACATTGGGTCACATTGCAAGTAATTTGAATCTTTGGAGTTCAATTTGGTATAACTTTAATTTTAGTGCCTAAAATTTCAATAAGGTGGGGTGTTTGGTAGAAGAATTTGAATAATGTTATTTGTGTGTTTTTGATATACGTATAAGTGAAAAAGCGTGTGAAAATATGTTTAAAATTGTTCAAAATACTCAAAAGTGCGTTTGAACTTACCTACCAAACATTCTTGAAATTTCAAAAATATATTATTCAGTATTTTCAGCCATTCTAATTTTGTTTAGTTAAATTCAAATTTTCAACAAACTTTAAAGTTTTAACAGTCCTTTTATTTATTTATTTATTTTATTTTATTATTATCTGAGATATAAATTTTACTCCAGATTTTACTCCAGTTTGACGTATTTTAAATAGTATGGGGTGTTTATTGCTGTTGTTTAAATAACATATTTCAGTATTTAAACAATATTACACGTATTTTTACACATTTTTTTACCCACACTTATTTCCACAAAACAACAAAATTATTAAAAATCTCTTACCAAACAGCCCTATATTTCATAGGTAAAATGATCTAATTATACTATGCCATTTCGGGATGCGCAGCAAAAAGAGAAGCAAAGACCTGGGTGTACCTCTGGCACTTCCCCATGGGGGAATGTTCAGGTTCAATCGAACTGTTGCATATGTATGTGTCATTTTTACTGTACCACAACAAGAAACCTAAAATAGAGAGATATATTCCACAAAATATTACAAGGTCAAGCCCATTTGGCCAAGAGAGACATGAGACCAGCCCCTAGAAGAAGTGATACGTTTACTCCTATTTGAAGCCTTGCATTGGTTTGCACCCTTGGATTCATAAAATCAGCCGCAAGAAGATCTACAAGTGCCATATAGATTAAGATCCCAGCCGATGCCGCATTAAAAATCCCTTCAAAAATTAGAGCATTGGGGCTGTTCTCATTGTAAACACTAGATATTCCTATTCCAATTGCAATCCCAACTGGGGTTGTAAGAGAGAAGAACGTTGCCATAACTACAACAGCTCTGTTCTGAAATTTTGCCTATAAATGCACACGAGTAAAAGGACATGCAAGTTATACGGATTAATTTAATACACCAACTACCATAGTACTCTTTTTCTTCAAAAGATTCCACTAACGCAGTCATTAATAGTGCAATTAATAGATTAACAAGCAAAATAATATTCTTTAAGAATGTGCACAGGTTACGTGCAATATTGATAGTTTGTTGTGGACATAATTTCTGTTTAGGTTGGATAGCTAATAATTTTCAACTAAGGAAATCATGATCGGTCTTCATCATTCATTATCAACATTTGAATTTATATAACATGGACTCCTAAATTCTAATTTGATCAAAGATAAAATCAACTTCTTAAAAATTGTCAATGAAACTGATCATATAATTAATAAAATACATCCCTATCATTACTTATTCAATACTTATAAAAATAGAATAGACTTAGTACCAAAGTCGTGTGAAATATTTTTTTTCTTTTTCTCTTTTTTTAGCAAGAGTCATGTAAAATCAAAGTAAGGCATTTTGCAAGACACTTGTAAAATACTTCTTCCCAAAGAGCATCTCCAGCAAATTCATCGAATTTTTGTACTATTTGAAAAATAAACAGTGACTTTTATCTTTATCTACCAACTTTTTCAAATACACTTTCCAATAGATTCTCTATCTCATTTAAATATTATTTTTTCATTAATTATTTATTCTTTTTTTAACAACTATCTTTCAACATTTTTTTATTCAACACCTAATTATTATAATAATAAAAAAAAGCATTTGAAAAATGAACAGTAGCCCATCAAACTTGATGGGCTACTTACTTTTCAAATACATTTTTTAACTTTTTCAAATACACTTTTCAACAGATTCTCTATCTCATTTTCTATCTCATTTAAATATTATTTCTTCATTCATTATTTATTCTTTTTTTAATAACTACACATTTTCCAACATTTTTTTTATTTAACACCTAATTATTATAATAGAAAAAAAGCATTTGAAGAATGAACAGTAACTCATCAGACTTGATGAGCTACTATTCATGAGCCAAAAAAAATTCCAGGTATACCGAACCGGTTGGGGCATGAACAGTATCATAAATTCTCCAAAAATCTCCAAAAAAAACCCGGATACAGCATCTGTTGGAGATGCTCAAATATGAGCTGAAAACTTTGACAAACGAACTTATTCAATGTTATTCAAAAGTTGGATGAAAGTCAACAAAAACCAATAACCAAACTGAAAATTTGTTTCTTTAAAGCGAATAATTAGATTAAGTTATATAATTAGGAAAGGAATAATTGGTATATATACACTATTATATTACCTGAGAGATACATCCACCAAGTCCCATGCCCTCAAAAAATTGATGAAAGGTCAGCGCAGCTACAAGAGGCCTTATTGTTTTGGGACTCTCAGAAGCACCCAGAGAAATTCCAATTATGACTGAATGTACCACAATCCCCAACTCTAAAACCTAATGTAATCAGAAGCATAATTAAACACTAATTCTTCCATGATCAAAATCAATATTTAATAGAATAAAATGATAAATGCATCTCCAATAGATTAGCCAAAGTAATTTTTTGGAGAACAAACCCAAAATATCAGCTCCAACATATTCTCTAAAAGCAAAACTTTTCCAAATTTTTTTTAAGTTGCTCCAGCAGTTATCTTGATCTAGAGAATACTGTAGCACCTCCAAACTATTTTTCTTACTTAAAATAATCCACACTTGAATAAATCCGAATAAAGAATTTAGCACAATAAATTAAAATTTCTGCATTTATCTCATCCTCAATGGCTAGTCGGCTACAAAGACACCAAAAACACAATATAAACAAAATACAAAACGCAATCTAATCACAGAACACAGTTTCTCTCATAAACTATAAAAATTAGAACAAATTAAAAAAAAAAATAAAAAAATCTGACCCACAATATCTGGAGCACAGGTGATTTTCCCTCCATGTGATGAGAAGTTGATGGCATGATTAATTCATTACAGAGAATATAATCTTTTAACCATAATTCTAACCAAAATTATAACAAATCAACCAAAAACAGGAAGAATCGAATCACCTGTGATATAACGCGATGCCGAATAAGGTCTGATGAAGCCGAGTTATCAACAAAGGAAGTGGAACCATGAGCATGACCATGAGTAGCATGTGTGTGGACGTGTAAGTGGCCCTCATGCTCTCCTTCCATCTCCATATCTCCAGCCCCATTTTGAGCAGCCTGGTTGGAGTGAGACTTTCTATAATACGAAGTGGCAAAGGCATCAACCATCAAAGTCCCGATGGTGGATACCATCGCCACGAACCCCGTGAATGGAAAATCCTGCCACGGGCTCTCACTCAGACACGGCGATGTCAAGCTCTCGAAAGCATCCGGGAGAACATGGATGAACCCGGTCGATAATATCACGCCGGCAGCAAAGGCCTTGATGAAGAAGAAGATGTCCTTCTCGGGACGCAAAGCTGGTATGGTCTTTCCAAGTATTGGAATACAAACCCCAATTGCACCCGCTACAAGAATGGAAGCAATAGCAGCTAGTTTATATTTGAGAGCTTGGGTTTTGTCACGTCCTTCATCCTCGGTGTCACATGTGCAATCTCCCAAAGCTGAGGAAGGGAGTAGGTGGAAAACGCAAACGAGTGTGAGGAGAAGAAGTTGAAGCTTGGCCATTGTGTGAAGGAATTAGAGAGAAAATGAAAAGGGTGTGAGGGTTTGTGTGCGAGTGTGAATCAGAGAATGTGTAAAAAAAAAAACAGTCCCTTTAAAAGAAAAGTACGATTTGAGGTCCCATAATTTGACTAGGCTTCTTTGTCTTTGTCCTGTTTAGTTTGTTGACTTCTCATAGCATTGGGAAAAGAAAATTCATAAAGTAATGTTATTAGTTTCTGCTAATAAGATAATAATGAGCTCATTCCTCTCACGATTTGAGAGAGAGAAAGAGAGAGGGTTAATATCTTCATAATATTTTTATAATAAATTATAAATAATAAATGTGGGTACTTGATTCTGCATTATCGGGATTTTGTCTGCTTTGGTGAGCTAGCCCCTCACGGTTTTGTCACGAAGGGGTGGGGTTTCAAGAGGCCACGGGCCAGAGTGTTAGTAGTGATACACTCATGGTCGCTCCAGAAGCTTATAAACCATGAGTGTGAGGGTTACTTAGGCGATGTGGGACTAGGGTCAAAGCTCGGTCACTTGCGCAAATAGCAAACCCATGGCCTCCTGAAACCCCACCCCTTCGTGACAAAACCGTGAGGGCCTGGCTCCCAAAAGCGGACAAAATCCCGATAATGCGGAATCAAGTACCCACAATAAATTATTATTAATTTAAATTTAAATTAGAGAAAGAGAGATGGCTAATATCTTCATAATATTTTTATAATAAATTATAAATAATAAATTATTATTAATTTAAATTTAAATTTATTATTAAAATATTTTTTTATTTTATTAATAATAACCTGTAACAATCTGTTATATAAAATAAATTATAAAAATATTATAAATATTACATTTTTCTTGAGAATTAAGAAGCAGATTTGTAATTTTCGAAGATGTTTTTTTTCTTTTCTTTTTTCCTTTTTTAATAATGAAGGTAACGGAGAAATCGAATTTTGAATTTTGATGTTAGGACAAATACTCAAATTATGGAGATGGTACAAATGATAGATCTCTTTGGAAAAAATGAATCTAGATTCCTTCAAAACGTCAAAAAAGTGTTGAAAGAATGTCGACATAAGAACGACTGCCATTGGAAATAAATGTCCATTCACATCTATTGTTGTCAATTAAGTTGGCTACGTTCACCCAAAAGTGACTCTATTATGTGTTAATATTTTCCACCATAAAAAAAAAAAAATAATAATATTATGTGTTAATATTTCCTTAAGATCTCTTTCCAACCTGCTAATTGGTTTGTACTTTTTTGTCCACCGACATGAACTAAACTGACTCCTTGTAAGATGAGTGTTTTTTTTTTTTTTTAGACTTCGTTGAGGGTTTATAAAAAAATAGAATAAAACGATCCTAAAGAAATGTAATAAAATGGTATATATTTAAGTATCATTGTTTGGAAGTAACATAAAAGAAAATGAATGAAATTATTTTATGATAATATTACTATTAGACTTTTATTTAAAAATAAATGACTAAATTTATAGGAATATTTTTGAAGTTTTAGTAAAAATTTATTAAATATAACTTCATAGTGGCGGTTCTAGGAAGTTTTTTTAAGATAGCCACTAAGAAATTTAAATTAAAAAAAATTAATTAAAAAAACTTGAATATATCGGCATCACAAAATATGCATGTAAATACATAAGGTTTTATAATTTCATTTTACAAATTTTCATATTTTGAATTCGTTATATGATAGTTTCATTACCAATAATATAAGTTACATCTCCTAAATATATATAACTAAGCAATCATTCATCTAATATTGTGTTTGTAGCATTACTCAATTAAGATGGGAATTCAAATCAACCTTAATATTAGTTGTTGCATTATTTTTGTTGTATGCATATCATTACGATTTTTTCTAAATACTTTAATTTTGTTTGTGTAACTAGTGTTACTCTATTAACAATTCAATGAGTTACTCTAAATTTTTTTTCCTTTAATAATTACTGCCCACTCCCACACATGCCCCACATGCTTCACTCAAGAGACAATTAGACAATAAATCAATGGTAAACAATTAAACATACTAAGAGTACTCACATAGGTTAATGCAAAATAGTATAAAATGTTATTTTTTTTACATTTAATTCCAAAATTCACTTACATTAGATTAGCCAAACTTGTGTTAAAAAAGAAAAAGAAAAAAGAAAAAAAAGAGCTACGTTGTTATTATGACTACATAAATTGATAAAGAAATAATAAAAAATGAGAAGAAAAAAGATATATGAATTGGAAGAATAATAAAAAATTGTTAAAGAAATAACATTTTAAAGAAATGTAGCATAAAATAAATAATTTGATATGACATATTTTGAAAAATAATTGTATAAAATAAAAGAGAAATAATATGTTTATAATATTTTCATAATAAATTTTATATGGTAAATTGTTATTGGATATTACTAATGAAAAAAAAAAGTAATTTAAATTGTGAATTTAAATTAAAATTACAACTTATTACTTAAAATTTATTGTAAAAATTTTATGTATGTAACAATTCTCAAAATAAAAAGGATATATCACAATAATTCAGTAAGTAATATATCATATAATTTAAAATTTAGGCTTTAAAGCCTTCTACACGAGGCCCAAGGTTCGATAGAGGGAGTGAAGTCAGTAACTTGTTTTGTCGTTTACCAAAAAAAAAAAACCTATTTTGTCACCTTATTCCCTAATAGTAGTCTACTATCTAGTAGTCTACCATCTATGAAATGTCAAACTCTAATAACTTCATTCACGTGGGGGGAGGGCCGGACAATAGCAAGAGCAAAATAAAGCAGGGAAGAAAGAACTGAAGAATACAAAACACATGAACTGAGCAAGAAGACGAACAATAATAAAGGATCGAAGAAGAAGCCAACCAAATATTCGTCTAAAGGTTTTTCTCAATCAGGATGGTCATTTTTTTTTTTTTTCAGGGTGATCACTTTTTTCTTTCAGGTATACAAATCATAAATTTTTAATATATATATATATATATATATATATGTATTCAGATCAGGGTGGCGCTGCCACAGAATTTCACTCCTTTTAATTCTTTTCAATTTTTGGGTGAATGATAAGTTGAGTGACGGGACTGACGAGTCCGTCTCACACGAACGATCCCATCAATATAGACGAAGGCACTATCAGGCATGAGGAAATAATTATTCACGCTACTGACGAATACAGCTAGGCCATTCAATGCAACCAATTAAACTCAGAACGGTTACAAGGCCAACTGTATGGACCGTTGGAGCACATTAATGCCACATTACACAGTACCAAATGTTACCAAGAAGAGCATTAAGACCTCCATAACTACTCCAACGGTTAGAAGCCATGAAAACATATATAAATCCCACACATTGCCAAGAACAAGGTACATACACACCAAGAGACCTATTTTTGCTCTATTATTTTGCATTGCTCATTCTCGAATAGCATCTTATACTAACTTTGGCATTGGAGGCGTTGTGGCAGGCACCATACCGGTGACCACCTTTGAAAGCCGGAGATTGCTTCCATCTGACATCTTGACTGACGAACTTACGCTTCATCAGTTTGGTGCCGTCTGTGGGGAACGACATTTTTGTGTTCAGACTCGAAAAAGTAGTTTCCGATCAACTGTTACTTTCAGATGGAGTCCAATCAAGATTCCACAGCCTTAGCCCAGCAGGTTCAGGCTCTCGCAGCTGCCGTCAAAGAACTCACCAAACAAAATCAGGAAATGAAACTACAGCTTTAACAGGAAGAGAATCAATCCAAAAACAACATGGAAGACAAGGGAAATAGCCACAGAAGGAGCGACCATCAAAGGCCTACTACTCCAGTAGACCAAAATTCAGATCTTCTTTAGGAAATGAGGAAGGAGATGGACGAATTGAAATATGCCATCAGGGAGAAGACAGACCAGAGCGTGGGCAGAATGGTAAGGGCAACAGACTCGCCTTTCACAGCCGCGGTCTTAGGATGCCCAATATTGTCGAAGTTTCGGCTGCCACAACTGGAACCATTTGACGGACTCAAGGATCCACAGGATCACCTCAACACTTTCAAAACGACTCTAGGGCTTCAGCAGCCCCCAGACGAGATACTGTGCCGTTCCTTTCCTACCACCTTTAAAGGAGCTGCAAGGGAATGGTTCACCAAGCTACCAATGTCATCCATAGACAACTTTGACCAGTTGAGCAACACCTTCTTACGACACTTCATTGGGGGGCAGCGTCCCAAGAGGCTAGCAGATTATTTGCTTACCATCAGGCAGGGAGAAAAAGAAACCCTGAGGTCGTACGTTAAGCGCTTCACTTGGGAGACCCTAAAGGTGGACGAAGCTGATGATAAGGTACAGCTGACGACTTTCAAAGCAGGGTTAAAGTCCAAAGATCTCGTAGCTTCGCTCGCAAAGAATCCTACAAAAACGATGGCAGAAATGCTCATAAAAGCACAGAAGTACATGAATGCTAAAGACGCACTAGCAGCCATAAAGGACACAAAGAAGCCAAGAGACAGAGGAAAGAAGGAGGACGAACGTAGGGGACAGAAAAGGAAGCGTCTAGATCGTCGGACCAATGACGGTAACAAAAGGAAGGACGATAAAAGCTCTCGACTGGTAAAATTTACTCCTCTGGTAATGCTTGTTGACAAAATTTTAACGCAGATTAAGGATGAACATTTCCTCAAATGGCCAAGGCCATTGCATTCATCTCTAAACGTCCGTGACAAGAACAAGTACTGCCGGTTCCATAAGGATCATGGTCACTACACCGAAGATTGTCGGGACCTTAAGGAGCAAATAGAAGAATTGATACGGAAAGGAAAGTTACAATGGTATGTGAAGAAAGGAGAGTTTAGCAAATTCAGGGACAGAAACAAAAATCAGAGAGAATCCTCATCCAGAGATGAAGGTAACACCTCCCAACCCCCCTAGGATAGTATTGGCAAAATTAATACAATAACAGGAGGGCCGTACCTGGGTGGGTCATTCAAATCCCTCAGGAAAGCCTATCAAAGGCAAGTGAACGGTGTCTACATGATACCTCCATCCAAGCAGCGACGAACGGATTAGGATATGTCTTTCAATGAAGCAGATGCCAGAGGAGTGAAGCAGCCTCACAATGATCCATTGGTCATAATGCTGACCATAGAAGGGTTCAACACCAAAAGAATCCTCATAGACAACGGTAGTTCAGCAGATATCATCTACCTCCCAGCATTTCAGCAGCTCAAGTTAGATCCAAAGAGACTGCGCCCATTTGACACCCCTCTCGTCAGTTTCAGCGGAGACAGAGTATATCCCAAAGGCATGGTGACCTTGACAGTAACAGTGGGAATCTACTCAAAGCAGTTGACTCGTCAGATAGACTTTTTGGTGGTAGACTGCCCCTCATCTTACAATGTGATTATTGGAAGACCCACACTCAACAAATGGAGGCCAGCTACGTCTACCTATTGCCTGAAGATGAAGTTCTCAACAGACAGCGGGGTTGGAGAAGTGAAAGGCGATCAGGTCTTGGTCAGGGAATGCTACCAGGCCGTCTTGGCTGCAAAAGAGAATCACACTTGGATGATTGAAGAGAAAGAAGAAGGCAAAATGGAACCATTGGAAACAGTGAAACTGGACGAATAAGAGGCCACCAAGACGATGAGGATAGGGACGACACTAAGCTCTGAGATGAAATCAAGGCTGATCCAGTTCCTAAAAGAGAACCAAGATATCTTCGCCTGGAGCCATGAGGACATGCCTGGTATATCCCCAGAAGTTATCCAGCACAAGCTGGACGTGGACCCAAAGAAGAAGCCCGTCAAGCAAAAACGAAGGGTATTTGCTCCAGAACGAGACCAGGCAGTTATAGACGAGGTAAATAAATTGTTGAAGGCAGGATTCATCCGGGAAGTATACTATCCTAATTGGCTTGCAAACGTCGTCCTCGTGAAAAAAACGAATGGGAAGTGGAGAATGTGTGTGGACTTCACAGACCTGAATAAAGCGTGCTCGAAGGATAGTTTTCCTCTACCGAGTATAGACCAGCTTGTGGATTCTACTGCCGGACATAAGTTGTTGACATTCATGGACGCCTTCTCAGGATACAACCAGATAAAAATGGCTGACGAAAATCAACAGAGGACTGCTTTCATCACAAGCCAGGGGCTTTATTGCTACAAGGTAATGCCTTTTGGGCTAAAGAATGTAGGAGCTACTTACCAGAGGTTAATAAACAAAATGTTTAGCAAACAAATCGGTAGGAATATATAGGTATACGTGGATGATATGCTCGTTAAGAGCAGGGAAGAACTCGCACATCTGGACCACTTGAAGGAGACGTTCGCCACCCTCAAAGAATACCAGATGAAGTTGAATCCTAGTAAGTGTGTCTTCGGTGTAGCTTCAGGCAAATTCTTAGGGTTCATGGTGTCCCAAAGAAGAATAGAAGCAAACCCGGAGAAGGTACAAGCCATAATTAACATGGCATCACCTAGGACCGTCAAGGAAGTCCAAAAGCTCACATGAAGAATTGCAGCTCTTAATAGGTTCGTCTCTAGAGCGATAGACAAATGCCTCCCTTTCTTCAAGACCTTGAAGAAGGCATTCGCCTGGACAGACGAGTGTGAAGCAGCGTTTCAAGAACTCAAGCGTTACCTGAGCAACCCACCTCTCTTGAGTCTTTCCAAAGAAGGGGAAAACTTATATCTATACTTGGCAGTATCAAGTACCGCTGTGAGTGCAGCTCTGATTCGAGAAGAAGACAAGAAACAGCTCCCAGTTTACTACGTCAGCCAAGCCTTCCAGGGGGCTGAGTCCAGGTATCCAAATATTGAGAAGATTGCATTTGCGTTAATAGTGGCCTCCCGAAAACTAAGACAATATTTCCAAGCAAATCCCATCCTGGTGATGACAGACCAACCTATCAAAAAGTCCATGAATAGGCTTGAAGCAGCTGGAAGAATGGTCCAATGGGCAATTGAACTCGGCCAATTTGACATCGAGTACCATCCCAGGACAGCTATTAAAGCACAAGCCCTGATGGACGTCATCGCTGAGTTCACTTCCCCGAACGAATATAAGCACACCAACGAGGACGAGAAATGGACAATACAGACCGACGGTTCATCAGCTTGAAAGAAGGGGGGAGTAGGGGTCGTCATAGTCACCCTAGATGGAGAAGTACTAAAGTATGGAGTTTAGCTCAAATTTTCGGCCACCAACAACGAGGCCGAATATGAAGGGATTCTGACGGGATTAAGACTCGGAAAGGTGCTTGGGCCTAAGAACCTGTTAGTCCAAAATGATTCAAAACTGGTAATTGGGCAGATCCAGGGAGAATATGAAGCAAAGGAAGAGATAATGCAGAAATATCTCAGGCTGACGAACGTTTGGCTTAGGAGTTCGAGGAAGTGGAATTCGTACAGATACCAAGGAGCCAGAATATGGAGGCAGACGAAGTCTCGAAGATAGCCTCATTAGAAGGAGGTACGATGAGTGTGGACTTGATGATGGAAATCCAGAAAAACCCTAGCATTGAAGAAGTTCCAACGTTCACAACCCAGAGCACAGACAGCTGGATGACGCCCATCATATCCTTCCTCCAGGACGGACACCTCCCTCCGAATACTGACGAGGACAGAAAGATTAAGAAGAGGGCAGCCAGATTTACAATCCTCAACGATACCCTATACAAGAGAGGCTTCTCCATGCCCTACTTGAAGTGTGTTAGTGAAGAAGAAGCTAAGTACATCCTGGAAGAGATACAGGAAGGAATCTGTGGGGACCATGCTGGCCCTAGATCCCTAGTAAGCAAGGTTATTCGAATAGGTTATTTCTGGCCTACTATGCAGGTGGACGCATTGGAGTTCGTCAAGAGATGTGACAAGTGTCAACGGTTAGAGAATGTCCAACAACTTCCAGTAGAAAGACTGACGGCGATAACGTCCCCATAGCCATTTGCACAATGGGGAATCGACATTGTTGGCCGAATGCCCCTAGGCAAAGGTCAGGTAAAATTCTTGCTAGTTGCTATTGATTACTTTATGAAATGGGTTGAAGCAGAGCCACTGGTGACTATCACGAAGCAAGGATCCGAAGCTTCGTGTGGAAGAATATAGTTTGCAGGTTTGGGATTCCGAGAACGATTATATCAGATAACGGACGACAATTCGACTGCCAAGGCTTCAAGGACTTCTGCTCAGGCCTGGGCATCAAGAACCAGTTCTCATCACCAGGACATCCATAGGCGAACGAACAGACGAAGGTGACAAACTGTACGCTGCTCAAGATCATAAAAATCAAGCTAGACGATGCGAAGGGCGCCTGGCCAAAAGAATTGCCCAATGTCTTGTGGGCTTACAGAACAACAGCAAGAACCCCGATGGGAGAGACCCCCTTCAGGCTCACCTACGGGACTAAAGCAGTGATCCTGGTCTTAGTAGGAGTAACCAGCACCAGGCAAGAAATGTTCAACGAGGAAGCTAATAATGATTGTCTGCGATTCAACTTGGACTGTCTAGATGAAGTAAGAGACAAAGCTTGTAGCAGAGTGACGAATTACCAGAAAAAGATGACGGACTATTACAACAGAAGGGTGAAACTCAGGCGACTCAACATAGGCGACCTCGTCCTGCACAAAGTAACCCCGATGACCAAAGATCCTACTCAAGGAAAACTCGGCCCCACATGGGAAGGATCCTACTAAGTCGTCCATTACTCCAGACAGGGTAGCTACCACCTGGAAACCTTAGACGGACAAAGACTCCCGAAGCCATGGAACATTGAACACTTGAAGAAATACCATCAATAGAAGTAACATTTAAATGTATTCATTACTGAAATCAATAAAGAAGTTATCAAGCTAATTTTTCTCTGCGAGCAGGTCTATTCGATTACAAGTCACAAAAAACCAAAAATGGCTAAGTAACAAGATTCCGCCTTAATGGATGTAAGTTACTGACGATGACAAGATCCCTAAAAAAGGGTGTAAGTCACAAAAAGCCAAAAATGGAAAAGTAACAAGATTCCGCCTTGACGGATGTAAGTTACTGACGATGACAAGATCCCTAAAAAGGGTGTAAGTCACAAAAAGCCAAAAATGGCTAAGTAACAAGATTCCGCCTTGATGAATGTAAGTTACTGACGATGACAAGATCCCTAAAAAAGGGCGTAAGTCACAAAAAGCCAAAAATGGCTAAGTAACAAGATTCTGCCTTGACGGATGTAAGTTACTGACAACTATATGACCCCCTAAAAGGGTACAAGTCACAAAAGCCAAAAATGACTACGTAACAAGATTCCGCATAGAACAGATGAAAGTTACTAACGATGACGATCCCTAAAGGGACGTAAGTTGCAAAAAAAGGGCTAAGGGACTAACCCTGCCTAGACGAATACACAGCATGGACGATTAAAAGATCACACCAGCATATCACCAACCAAAGATCATACAATCACAGGTACAAGTAAGTACGCAGATGTAAATTAAATTAAAACCCAAAAGCAACGGGCAAATTACAAGTGTTTCTACAACCAAAGACCCATAAACACTGGGCTAAAAACATTTTTCTTAAAGTAGATTAATTGTTCTAGAATTAGTATAAAACAGCCCAAAACATAGTGGGCATCTAAAAAAAATAAAATTATTTTGAAGTGTCAGGTTCGGGCTTCAACATCAGCGTCATTGCCAACGGCGTCCGCATCGGCAAGAGCATCATTGGTAGGAGCATTCTCAGAGGCATCAGGCTCGGTAGCAGAAGGTTGGGCGGCCTCGTCAGCAACCATCTCCTGATCTATCTCTTCCAAATCCAGCTTCTCCATGTCTACTCCAGAAGGATGCTTAGCGAGATATCTCCTCAGGAGCTCAAAACCTTTGAAATACCAGCTGAACAAAACAGTATTATATTCATCAGTTGTCTGAAATGCCTCGACGGACCTGGCAGCAATAGTCTTAAGACTCTCCCGAGCGCCAAAAAGCTGCTCGTCCTTCTCTAGCAACAACTGACGCTTCGCTCTGAGATCGTTCTGTAGGGTCTTCACTGTTTCCTTCAAAGAAGTAGCCTTGCCCATGGAGTCAATAAGTTTCTTCTTTAAAGTCGAATTCTCCGCCTCTAAAGCCTCCATCCCAGTCGTGAGGGACGCCATCTTAGCCTCTTGAGTAAAAAACTCAAAAGTAATATGGAGACTTTCTCCCAGCACCTGGGAAGGAGTTCAAAGTCATCAGTGAAGTGAAAAAGAAAAGGAAATCAAAAGTTGCCCAAAATGTCTTACCTGGACAAGCTTATAGGCATGACGCGCATCAACGTCATTGAAAGGAATGCCAGACAAGACCTTCAAATATGCAGTAGTCACGACTCCATTAGCCCTGTCCACTGCCAGCTTCTGGTCACTCCAAATTGTAGATGAACGAGAATCGACCTTCTCCTTCTCTCTCTCCGACAAACGTGGCCTCTTGGAGACAGGAGTAGCACCAATCTCTTCCACAGAAGTGGTGGGAGAGGCTGTCCTCATCATCTCTGCTCCGGAAACAATAGGAGTGACGGAGGCAGCTGGAGCGATGGAACTGCCCTTCCCAGTGACACGAACTGCTCTCTTCCCAATATTAGACAACGGCTCGTCCTTCTTGGACCTCATCTTCGCGTACATATCCTTATTGAATTTGGTTGTCATTTCTATAAGAGGAAAACACTAGTAAAAAAAATTTAGAGAGACAAGTCAGCACTGACAAACCCAAACACTTACTATTTTTCCCTCGATTTCAAGATTTCGCAGGACGAAGCTGGAAGGATCTGGTCCGAGGCAATAGAAGGCTAGGGTTCTTGGGCTCACAATATCGTCCTAGCTTTCAATTGTTTATGCGTATTCAATCGCTTTCTGCACTCGCTCCTTATACCTGCTCTTTAGTTTGGGCCGTCTTTTAACTGTGCAAAAGAAGAAGCAAAAGAGTCAGTAGCAATAAAGGCCAACACGACAGAACTTAAGTAGCAAGAAGAAACATTGACGCACCTAAGGTCGGGGTTTCCCACCGACGACGCAACCTCAGGAGTTCACCCCAAACCTTGCCAGAGGGGGTCTCAAAATCGTCCTTGGACACAAAGAAAAATCTGGACTTTCAGTACCTGAATGACGAAGGTAACCCCTTGACGATTCTAGTTCTCCTTTCCCAAGGCACCAATTCATAATACCCGTGCTCCTTAGACGCTTTTAAGCGATATAAATAAGCGAGCTCGTCAACCCGGAGCATATTTCCGTCTGTGGCAGCCAGCCATATTCCCATACAGCTGACCAATATTCTCCACGAATTTGGCATAAGCTGCCCAGGAGCAATATTAAAGTGGTCTAATAGCTCCATGAGGAAAGGGTGGATGGGAAACCTCAACCCACAAACGAAGGCAGACTCGTAAAAGCATACCTCACCTAGGAAGAAGTGATAGGCCCGGTCCTCTTTACTAGGCAGGCGAACCCTAACCCGATCCAGGAATTGAAATCTATCCTTGAATCTCCCTAGTATATCTGCGTCTAATCCACACTCCTCCCCGAAGGCATAAAAAGGCCTAACATCTCGATGGCAAGAGACGGCGGTATCCCCCTCCACTGGGTCAAGACTGGACGATAACCCAGTTGTGAGCTCACTGGATCTGACCTCAGACATCTCCCCTCGCTCCCTCACTACATTCTTAAACCAATCTAACAACTGACGAAGCAAAGGCAACAGATTAGCCAAGGCGACACTTAAACAATTTCCCTCAAAGACGAAATCCTCAATATTGGGAAAAACACCTAAGGACCCTCCTAAACGCGCAAAAAGGAAGGAAATTGATGGGCAGACTATCCTAATTTCAGAACTACCAACCATAGAAACCCAAAAAGAAACACAGAAAAGAACAATACAGCTAAACCCCAGGGAGATCGAAAGCAAATAGAAAGAAAAAAGGAAAGGAAAAGAAGGGAATCAGAAACACTACCACAACAAGACGATGAAAGAAAAAGCGAGAAAAGAAGGAGAACATACCTTGAACAATGGTGGACCGAGGAAGCACAGCCAAACAGCACACCAATTCGAAGAAGAATAGCAGAAGAAGGCTAACAGAGGAGAAGTAATGATTGAAGATTTTCGAAAAGTGAAAAGAAAAAAATAAGGAGAGGAAGTGTTTAAAAACAAAAGCTCAAAAAAGGGAGAGACCGGCAGGAAACCCAATAGTTGGAGCATTAACTCCACCAGTCAGCATGTGCCACGTATGCCACAATCTGTGGAGCGTCGCCACTTCGCACTTCATATGGAGCAAAACCCCAAAAGTTATTTGCAACCTGTAACCCTTCACATTCTATGATCGTCATGACATGACGAATAGAATCGGGGGGCAACTGACGGGACTGAGGAGTCCGTCTCACACAGACGATCCCATCAATATAGACGAAGGCACCATCAGGCATGACGAAGTAATTATTCACGCTACTGATGAATACAACTAGGCCATTCAATGCAGACAATTAAACCCAGAACGGTTACAAGGCCAACTGTATGGACCGTTGGAGCACATTGATGCCACATTACACAGCACCAAACGTTACCAAGAGGAGCATTAAGACCTCCATAACTACTCCAATGGCTAGAAGCCATGAAAACATATATAAAGCCCACACATTGCCAAGAACAAGGTACATACACACCAAGAGACCTATTTTTGCTCTATTATTTTGCATTGCTCATTCTCGAATAGCATCTTATACTAACTTTGGCATTGGAGGCGTTGTGGCAGGCACCACACCGGTGACCACCTTTGAAGGCCGGAGATTACTTCCATCTGACATCTTGATTGACGAACTTACGCTTCATCATTGAGGTTTTGAGTTAATAGAGGAAAATGAATATTTTCTCTTACCTATTTCATTTCAAAAAAGGGATTGGAAAAATATTTTTAAAATGTTATTTATTTATTTATTTTCTTCTTTCCAAATAGGTATTAGAGAAATAATATCTACAACATTTTCACAACATTCTTAGGTGAAAAGTTATTACTTGTTATTATTAGTGAGTAAGAAAGTAATTTTAGTAGTAAGTTTAAATTAAAATTAGTAACAACTTTTCATCTAAAATCTATTGTGAAAGTATTGTAAAAATGTATGAATATAATAACACTTCTCATTTACTTCTCTCTTATTGGGTAAATTGCAAATTACAAAGTTTAGATACACCCTAAATTTTTGCAGAGTGCACTTGAGGACCAAGCTCTCAAATATTAAACTTTTTGCTATGGCTTCTATTACGCGTACCGGGTGCAATTGATGTTTGAATTCCAATACTTGGAAAGGCCACCCTACCGTGAAGGACATCTTCATTACAATCAAAGCCTTTGTTGTTGGTTTGATTTTAACGACCAGGTTCATTCATCCATGTACTTTCACACGCTTTCAAGAGCTTGACATCCCTGTGACTTAGTGAGAACCCAAGGGAAAATTTTTTCTGAGTTTTTGTCGATGGTGTCCATGATTAGAATTTAGAACTCATTGATTGATGCCTTTGCAACTTCGTATTGCAAAAAATCTCACCTCGACAAGGCTCAACATGGGATTGGAGATATGGAGAAGGATAGAAAGTCATTCATACACATGCAACTTATCGTCATGCTCATGGTTCTGCTTCTTTGGTTAACAATTCATCTACATCGGGTCATATTGCAAGTAATTTTAATCTTTGGAGTTCTTGATCGTTTTATTTCGGGTAAACTGCACATTTTTTTCCCCTGAAATTTGGTATAAGTTTAATTTTAGTACCTGAAATTTCAAAAAGTTTAATTTTATTCTTGAAATTTCAAAAAGATATTTCACAGTATTTTCCAAAAAATAATAACACAATTATAAAATTTGAAGCTTCCTACTATTTGATGAAAATTTTTATTTATCCATACAAACTAAATAGGCTGAAAATACTGTTGGTACTATATTTAAATGTTTAATTCAATACAGAGAATATAATCTTTTAAACATAATTCTAACAAATAGCACCAAAGTTATAACAAATTAACCAAAAACAGGAAGAATCGAACCACCTGTGATACAACGCGATGCCGAATAAGGTCTGATGAAGCCGAGTTATCAACAAAGGAAGTGGAACCATGAGCATGACCATGAGTAGTGATGGATCGTAAATTCGTCAGTCAATCGTCAGATGGAAGCAATCTCTGATCACCGGTGTGGTGCCTGCCACAAAACCTCCGATGCCAAAGTCAATACACAATGCTACTTGAAACTGGACAAAGTAAAGATAAAAAGTCTCTTAGTGTCTATGTACCTTGTTCTTAGCAATGGGTGGTCTTTTATATACTCTCATGGCTTCTAGCCGTTGGGGTAGTTATGGAGATCTTAATGCTCCTCTTGGTAACGCTTGAGGTGGTGTAATGTGGCATCAATATGCTCCAACAGTCCACACAGTTGGACTTGTAACCGTTTCTGGGTTTAATTGACTGCATTGAATGACCTGGATGTCTTCGTCAGTAGTGTGAAAGGTCACTTCGTCATTCCTAATGGTGTTGTCGTCCAGGAATGAGGACGTCCATGTTAGACGGTATCATCAGTCCCGTCAGTTACCCCCCGATTCTGAGTTCGTCATGTCTTTTGACGATCATAGAATGTGAAGGGTTACATTTTACGAATGACTCTTGGGGTTCTGCTCCGTATTAAGTGCGAGGTGGCGGCGTTCCACGGATCGTGGCATACATGGCGTGTGCTGATTGGTAGAGTTAATGCTTCAACTATGGGTTTCCCGCTGGTCTTTCCGTTTTTCGAGCCTTTGTTTTTAAACTCTTTCTCTCCTTATTTTCTTTTTCATTTTTCGAAAATCTTCAATCATTACTTCTCCTCTGTTGGCTTTTTTCTGCTTCTCCTCTTCGAATTGGTGTGCTATTTGGTAGTGTTTCCTTGGTCTGCCATTGCTCAAGGTACGCTACTCTTCTTTTCTCATTTTTTCTTTTGTTTTGCTGTGGTAGTATTTCTGATTTCCTTCTTTTTCCTTTCTTTTTGTTTCTTTCTATTTGCTTTCGATCTTCTGGGTTTTAGTTCTATTTTTTTTTTTTTTTTTGGCGTTTCCTTTTGGGTTTTTTCATGGCCAGTAACTTTGAGGTCAGAGTCGTTTGCCCCTCGGTTTCTTTTCTTTTCGCACGTTTAGGGGGGTCTTTAGGTACTTTTCCAGGTCTTGAAGGCTTTGTTTTTTAGGGTAGTGGTCTGAGCGTAGTATTGAGTGAATTTTTGCCTTTAATACGGCAATCAATTGACTGGTTCGAGGGTCAAGAGAGAGAGAGGAGGACGATGTCTGAGGTTAGGTCCAGCGATCTTGATACGAGGTTGTCGTCTAGCGGCGATCCAGTGGAGAGAGACACCGCCGTCTCTAATCCTCAGGTGGTTAGGGCTTTGCATGCTCTGGATGAGATTTGTGGGTTGGACGTTGAAACGGTTGGTAGATTCAGGGATAGGTTTCAGTTTTCGGAGAGGGTTCGAGTTTGTCGACCCAATGACGAGGAAAGGGCTTGTCATTTCTTTCCAGGTGAGGTGTGCTTCTACGAGGCCGCCTTCACTTGCGGCCTTAGATTCCCCGTCCACCCTCTCCTGATGGAAATTTTAAACCATTTTAGGATTGCTCCAGGGCAGCTAATGCCTAACTCGTGGAGGATAGTGGTTAACTGTATGGAAATATGGTTGGCTGCTAACGGGGATATTATCAAAGTAAGTGAACTCGTCCACCTATACCGTTTGAAAGGATCCAAAGAGTATGGGTACTATGAGTTGGTACCTTGGGAGAGGAGGACCAGGATTGTTAGAGGGTTACCTTCGTCCTTCAGGTACTGGAAATCAAGATTTTTCTTTGTGTTCGGGGACGATTTTGAGACCCCCTCCAACAAGGATTGGGGTGATGTTCCGAGGTTGCTTCGTCAGTATTCCTTTTTGTTGCTTTAGTTCTTCTGCATTTGTTACCATCACTAATCTCTTAATCCTTTTTTTTTTATTTTACAAGTATTCCCTTCTGGCAGAAATGACGACCAAATTCAACAAAGATCTTTACGCGAAGATGAAATCCAAGAAAGATGAGCCCCTGTCGAACTTGGGGAAGAAGACAGTGCGAGTCACTGGAAAGGGAGGTCATGCTGCTCCAATTCCCTCCGTTCATCCAATTGTCTCCGGGGGTGAGACGACGAGGACGGCCTCTCCTACGGCGTCCGTGGAAGAGATAGGTGGCACTCCCGTCTCTAAAAGGCCGCGGCTGTCTGAAAAGGAAAAGGAGAAAGTTACCTCTAGCCCGTCAACCCTTTGGAATGACGAGAAGATGGCTGTGGAGCGAGCCCACGAGGCAGTGACGTCCGCAGACTTGAGGGCTTTGTCTAGCGTCCCTATTAACGAGGTTGCAGCTCGTCATGTTCATAAGCTTGTTCAGGTGTTGGGGGAGAGCCTATATCTTTCCTCTGAGTATTTTACTCAGGAGGCCAAGGTGGTGTCCATGACGTCTAGGATGGAGGTCTTGGAGGCAGAGAACTCGACGTTGAAGAAAGACCTTATTGCCTCAATGGGTGAGACCAACACTTTGAAGGAGCAGATTAAGAAGCTGAATGACGACCTCCGGGTTGAGCGCCAATTGACTAAGGAGAAGGACGAGCAGCTCCTCGGGGCCAGGGAAAGTCTCAAGACCATAGCTGCTAGGTCCGTCGAGGCCTTTCAAACCACTGACGAGTACAATACTGTGCTCTTTAGTTGGTATTTTAAGGGTTTCGAGCTCCTGAGGAGATACCTCGTGAAGCACCCTTCGGGGGTGAATATGGAGGGGCTGGACCTGGAGGAAGTGGATCAAGAAATAGCTGCGGACGAGGCTGCTCGACCTTCTGTTTTCGAGCCTGAGGCCTCTGTGGATGCTCCTGCTGACGACGCTCCAGCTGATGGTGCTCCTGCCGACGAGGCTTTTGTTGACGCAGCTTTTGCTGACGACGCTCCAGCTGATGGTGCTCCTGCCGACGAGGCTTCTGTTGACGCAGCTGCTGCTGACGATGATGTCACTCGAACCTGATACTTAGAAAATTTTTGTCTTTCTTTTCGGATGCCCTTCGTGTTTTGGGTTGTTTTATTTTATCTAATTCTCGAACAATTAATCTATTTTCAGAACAATGTTTTTAGCCCAGTGTTTATGGGTCTTTGATTGTAAAAACACTTGTCATTTGCCCGTTGCTTTTGGGTTTTAATTTAATTTACATCTGCGTACTTACTTGTAGTTGTGTTTGTATGACCGTTGGTTGTGATGTGTTGGCTTCCCTCGTCCATGCGATATGCTTGTCTACGTAGGGTCCATCCCTTAAACCTGTATGAATCTTCATTGTTAATAAGTTACCTCCGTTATATGCGGGATCTAGTTATTAAGCCATTACTTGTACCCTTTCAATGGGTTTTGTAGTTGTCGGTAACTTACATCCGTCAAGGCGGGAATTTTGTTACTTAGCCTTTTTTGGCTTTTACTTCTACCCTTTTAAAGAGTTTTATGGTCGTCAGAAACTTACATCTGTCAAGGCGGAATCTTGTTACTTAGCCACTTTTGGCTTTTACTTCTACCCTTTTAAAGAGTTTTATGGTCGTCAGTAACTTACATCCGTCAAGGCGGAATCTTGTTACTTAGCCACTTTTGGCTGTACTTCTACCCTTTTAAAGAGTTTTATAGTCGTTAGTAACTTACATCCGTCAAGGCGGAAACTTGTTACTTAGCCACTTTTGGCTGTACTTGTACCCTTTTATGAGGTTTTATGGTTGTCAGTAACTTACATCCGTCAGGGGGGAATCTTGTTACTTAGCCATTTTGGGCTTTACTTGTACCCTTTTAAGGGGTTTTATGGTCGTCAGTAACTTACATCCGTCAAGGCGGAATCTTGTTACTTAGCCACTTTTGGCTGTTTGTGACTTATGATTGAATAGACCTGCTCACAGAGAAACATTAGCTGGATAACATCTTTATTGGTTTCAATAATGAATACATTTAAAGGTTACTTCTATTGATGGTATTTTTTCAAGTGTTCAATGTTCCATGGCCTCGGGAGTCTTTGTCCGTCCAGGGTTTCCAGGTGGTAACTACCTTGCCTGGAGTAATGGGCGACTCGGTAAGGTCCTTCCCATGTGGGGCCGAGCTTCCCTTGAGTAGGATCTTTGGTTGCCGGGGTCACTTTGTGCAGGACGAGGTCGCCAATGTCGAGCCATCTGAGTTTCACCCTTCTGTTGTAATAGTCCGTCATCCTTTTCTGGTAGTCCGTCAATCTGCTGTAAGCTTTGTCCCTTACTTCATCTAGACAGTCCAGGTTGACTTGTAGACGATCATTATTGGCTCCCTCGTTGAACATTTCTCGTCGGGTGCTGGTTACTCCTACTTCGACTAGGATCACTGCTTCAGTCCCGTAGGTAAGCCTGAAGGGGGTCTCCCTAGTCGGGGTTCTAGCTGTTGTTCTGTAGGCCCACAAGACATTGGGCAATTCTTTTGGCCATGCGGCTTTCGCGTCGTCCAGCTTAGTTTTTATGATCTTCAGTAGCGTATGGTTTGTCACCTCCGTCTGTCCATTCGCCTGTGGATGTCCTGGCGATGAGAACTGGTTCTTGATTCCCAGTCCTGAGCAAAAATCTTTGAAGCCTTGGCAATTGAATTGTCGTCCGTTATCTGATATGATCGTCATTGGAATCCCGAACCTGCAAATTATATTCTTCCACATGAAGCTTCGAATTTTTGCTTCGGTGATGGTCGCTAGTGGCTCTGCTTCAACCCATTTCGTGAAATAATCAATAGCAACTAGCAAGAATTTTACCTGACCTTTACCTAGGGGCAGTGGGCCAACTGTGTCGATTCCCCATTGTGCAAATGGCCATGGGGACGTTATCGTCGTCAGTCTTTCTGCCGGAAGTTGCTGGACATTCCCGAACCGTTGGCATTTGTCACATTTCTTGACGAATTGCATTGCGTCCACCTGCATAGTAGGCCAGAAGTAACCTGTTCGAAGAACTTTGCTTACCAGGGATTTAGGGCCAGCATGGTCTCCACAGATTCCTTCGTGAATCTCTTCCAGGATGTACTTAGCTTCATCTTCACTAACACACTTCAAGTAGGGCATGGAGAAGCCCCTCTTGTAGAGGGTGTCATTGAGAATTGTAAATCTAGCTGCCCTCTTTTTAATCTTTCTAGCCTCGTTTGTATTTTGGGGGAGGTGCCCGTCCTGGAGGAAGGATATGATGGGCGTTATCCAGCTATCTGTGTTTTAAATTGAGAACGTTGGAACTTCTTCAATGCTAGGGTATTTCTGGATTTCCATCTTCAGGTCCACGTTCGTTGATCCATCTTCTGACGAGGCTATCTTCGAGACTTCGTCTGCCTCCATATTCTGGCTCCTCGGTATCTGTACGAACTTCACTTTATCAAACTCCTGAGCTAAACGCTTCGTCAGTTTGAGATATTTCTGCATTCTTTCTTCCTTTGCTTCATATTCTCCCGGGACTTGCCCTATTACCAGTTTTGAATCGTTTTGGACTAATAGGTTCTTAGCCCCAAGCACCTTTCCGAGTCTCAATCCCGTCAGAATCTCCTCATATTCTGCCTCGTTGTTGGTGGCCGGGAATTTTAGCTGAACACCGTATTTCAGTACTTCTCCTTCTGGGGTGACTATGATGACCCCCACTCCCCCCAAATTTTGAGCTGACGAACCGTCGGTCTGTATCGTCCATCTCTCGGCCTCGTCGGCGTGCTTATCCTCATTCGGGGAAGTGAACTCGGCGATGAAATCCACCAGGGCTTGTGCTTTAATGGCTGTCCTGGGATGGTACTCGATGTCAAATTGGCTGAGTTCAATTTCCCATTGGACCATTCTTCCAGCTGCTTCAGGCCTGTTCATGGACTTTTTGATGGGTTGGTCCGTCATCACCAGGATGGCATTTGCTTGGAAGTATTGTCTTAGTTTTTGGGAGGCCACGATCAACGCAAGTGCAATCTTCTTAATCTTTGGATACCTGGACTCAGCCCCCTGGAAGGCTTGGTTGACGTAATAAACCGGAAGCTGCTTTTTGCCTTCTTCTCTGATCAGGGCTCCACTGATGGCCGTATCTGATACTGCTAAATACAAATATAAGTTCTCACCTTCTTTGGACGGGCTTAGAAGGGGCGGATTACTCAAGTAGCGTTTGAGCTCCTGGAAGGCTGCTTCGCATTCGTCCATCCAAACAAAAGCCTGCTTTAAGGTTTTGAAGAAAGGCAAGCATTTGTCCATAGCCCTAGAGACGAACCTATTCAAGGCTGCGATCCTTCCAGTAAGCTTCTGGACTTCCTTGACGGTCTTGGGTGATGCCATGTTGATTATGGCTTATACCGTCTCCGGGTTTGCCTCTATTCCTCTCTGGGACACCATAAATCCCAGGAATTTTCCTGAAACTACACCAAAAACACACTTACTAGGATTCAGCTTCATTTGGTATTGCTTGAGGGTAGCAAATGTCTCCTTGAGGTCGTCCAAATGGGCAAGTTCTTCTTTACTCTTGACGAGCATATCATCCACGTACACTTCCATATTTCTGCCTATCTGTTTATTGAACATTTTGTTCACCAATCTCTGATATGTAGCACCTGCATTTTTCAATCCAAAGGGCATTACCTTATAGTAATACAGCCCCTGGTTTGTGATGAAAGCAGTCCTCTCTTGATCTTCGTCAGCCATTTTAATCTGGTTGTATCCCGAGAAGGCGTCCATGAATGTCAACAACTTATGTCCGGCAATAGAGTCCACAAGTTGGTCAATCCTCGGTAGAGCAAAACTATCCTTCGGGCACGCTTTATTCAGGTCCGTGAAGTCCACACACATTCTCCACTTCCCATTCGCTTTTTTAACGAGGACGACGTTTGCAAGCCAATCAGGATAGTATACCTCCCGGATGAATCCTGCCTTTAGCAGTTTATTTACCTCGTCTGTGACAGCCTAATCTCGTTCTGGAGCAAACACCCTTCTCTTCTGCTTGACGGGTTTCTTCTCTGGATCTACGTTCAGCTTGTGCTGGATGACTTTTGTGGATATACCGGGCATGTCCTCATGGCTCCATGCGAAGATATCTTGGTTCTCTTTTAGGAACTGGACTAGCCTTGACCGCATCTCGAGGCTTAGTGTCGTCCCTATCCTCGTCGTCTTGGTGTCCTCTTTTTCGTCCAGCTTCACTATTTCTAAAGCTTCTATTTTGTCTTCTTCTTTCTCCTCAATCGTCCAAGTATGGTTTTCTTTTGTGGCCAAGACGGCCTGGTAGCATTCTCTGGCTAAGACTTGATCGCCTCTTACTTCTCCAATCCCGTTGTTCGTTGGGAACTTGACCTTCAAGCAGTAGGTGGACGTGGCTGCCCTCTATTTGTTGAGCGTGGGTCTCCCAATAATCACATTGTAAGACGAGGAGCAGTCTACCACTAAAAAGTCTATCTGGTGAGTCAATTGCTTCGGGCAGGTCCCCACCGTTACTATCAACGTCACTATGCCCTTGGGATATACTCTGTCTCCACTGAAACTGACGAGAGGGGTGTCAAAGGGGCGCAGTTTCTTTGGATCTAACTTGAGTTGTTGAAATGCTGGGAGGTAGATGATATCTGTTGAGCTACCGTTGTCTACGAGGATCCTTTTGGTGTTGAACCCTTCTATGGTCAGCATTATGACTAACGGGTCATTGTGAGGCTGCTTCACTCCTCTGGCATCTGCTTCATTGAAAGACATATCTTGATCCATCCGTCGCAGCTTAGACAGAGGTATCATGTAGACACTATTCACTTGCCTTTGATGGGCCTTTCTGAGGGACTTGAACGACCCCCCGGTTATGGGTCCCCCTGTGATCGTCTGTATCTCCCCGATCACGTTCTGAGGTGGTTGGAATTGGCGGCTACCGTCCTTGGACGAGGACTCGTGTTGGTTTTTATTTCCGTCTTGAAATTTACTGTATTCTCCCTTCTTCACAAACTTCTGTAATTTCCCTTTCCTTATCAACTCCTCTATCTGTTCCTTCAAGTCCCGATAGTCTTCTGTATAGTGGCCATGATCCTTGTGAAATTGACAATACTTATTCTTATCACGGACATTAGGAGACGAATGCAATGGCCGCGGCCATTTAAGGTAGTGTTCGTCCTTAATCTGCGTTAAAATTTTATCAACAGGCATAATAAGAGGAGTAAGTTTTACCGTCCTTGGATTTTTATCGTCTCTCCTTCTGTTACCGTCATTAGTCCGACGATCTGAGCGCTCCCTTTTCTGTCCCCTACGTTCGTCCTCCTTCCTTCCTCTATCTCCTGGCTTTTCTGTATTCCTTATGGCTGCTAATGCGTCCTCAGCATTCATGTACTTTTATGCTTTTATGAGCATTTCTACCATCGTTTTTGGAGGGTTCTTCGCTAGTGAAGCCACGAGATCCCTGGACTTTAGACCTGCTTTGAAAGTCGTCAGTTGCACCTTATCGTCTGCTTCGTCCACCTCTAGGGTCTCCCTAGTGAAGCGCTTAACGTACGACCACATGATTTCTTTTTCTCCTTGCCTGATGGTAAGCAAATAATCCGCTGGCCTCTTGGGACGCTGTCCCCCAATGAAGTGCAGTAAGAAGGCATTACTCAATTGGTCGAAATTTTCAATGGATGACGTTGGCAGCTTGGTGAACCATTCTCTTGCAGCTCCTTTAAAGGTAGTAGGAAAGGAACGGCACATTATCTCGTCAGGGGGCTGCTGGAGCCCCAGAGTTGTTTTGAAGATGTTGAGGTGATCCTGTGGGTCCTTGAGCCCGTCAAACGGTTCCAGTTGTGGCAGCCTGAACTTCGACGGTACTGGGCATCCCAAGACCGCGACTGTGAAAGGCGAGTCTGTTGCCCTTACCAATCTGCCCACGCTCTGGTCTGTCTTTCCCCTTATGGCATTTTTCAATTCGTCCATCTCTCTCCTCATTTCCTGAAGAAGATCTGAATTTTGGTCTCCTGGAGTAGTAGGCCTTGGATGATCACCTCTCCTGTGGCTATTTCCCTCGTCCTCCATGTTGTTTTTGGATCGATTCTCCTCCTGTTGAATCTGTAGTTTCATCTCCTGATTTTGCTTGGTGAGTTCCTCGACAACGGCTGTGAGAGCTTGAACCTGCTGGGCTAAGGCTGCGGAATCTTGGTTGGATTCCATCTGAAAGTAATAGTTGATTGGAAACTACCTTCTTGAGTCGGAACACGTAAATGTCGTCCCCACAGACGGCGCCAAACTGATGGATCGTAAATTCGCCAATCAATCGTCAGATGGAAGCAATCTCCGATCACCGGTGTGGTGCCTGCCACAAAGCCTCCGATGCCAAAGTCAATACACAATGCTACTTGAAACTGAACAAAGTAAAGATAAAAAGTCTCTTGGTGTCTATGTACCTTGTTCTTAGCAATGGGTGGTCTTTCATATACTCTCATGGCTTCTAGCCGTTGGGGTAGTTATGGAGATCTTAATGCTCCTATTGGTAACGCTTGAGGTGGTGTAATGTGGCATCAATATGCTCTAACGGTCCACACAGTTGGACTTGTAACCGTTTCTGGGTTTAATTGACTGCATTGAATGACCTGGATGTCTTCGTCAGTAGTGTGAAAGGTCACTTCGTCATTCCTAATGGTGTCGTCGTCCAGGAATGAGGACGTCCATGTTAGATGGTATTGTCAGTCCCGTCAAGTAGCAAGTGTGTGAACGTGTAAGTGGCCCTCATGCTCTCCTTCCATCTCCACATCACCAGCCCCATTTTGAGCATCCTAGTTGGAGTGAGACTTTCTATAATACGAAGTGGCAAAGGCATCAACCATCAAAGTCCCGATGGCGGATACCATCGCCACGAACCCCGTGAATGGAAAATCCTGCCACGGACTCTCACTCAAACACGGAGATGTCAAGCTCTCGAAAGCATCCGGGAGAACATGGATGAACCCGGTCGATAATATCACACCGGCAGCAAAGGCCTTGATGAAGAAGAAGATGTCCTTCTCGGGACGCAAAGCTGGTATGGTCTTTCCAAGTATTGGAATACAAACCCCAATTGCACCCGCTACAAGAATGGAAGCAATAGCAGCTAGTTTATATTTGAGAGCTTGGGTTTTGTCACGTCCTTCATCCTCAGTGTCACATGTGCAATCTCCAAAAGCTGAGGAAGGGACTAGGAGGAAAATGCAAAAGAGTGAGAGGAGAAGAAGTTGAAGCTTGGCCATTGTGTGAAGGAATTAGAGAGAAAATGAAAAGTGATTAGTTGTTATTTGTTTTAATTTAAATCTACTACTAAAATTACTTTTTTACTTCATAAATGACAACATGTAATATTAATAACCTACTACATTGTAAATTTTTTTGTAAATATAGCATTTTTTCACAAAATTAAGAAGGTAGGTTTGTAATTTCCGAATATGTCTTTTTTTGATAATGAAAGTAACGGAGAAATTGAATCTGAATTTTCCTTTTTTAAAATACTAAATATTTTTAATACATAAAAAAAAAATAGGAAGAGAAGAAGATAAAATCAAATCTGAATTTTGATGTACTGACAAATACTAAAATTATGGAAATACTATTATTGACTGATCTCGTCGGAAAAATTAATCTAGATTTTTTCAAAACATCAAAGAAGTGTTGAAAGCATGTCGACATTAAAACGACTGAGATAGGAAATAAATGTCCATTCACATTTATTGTTGTCAATTAAGGCTGCGTTTGTTTTGGGTGAAAATAATTTCCGGAAATGCTTTTCTGTAATTTCGGGTGTTTGGTTGCGCATGGAAAATCAATTTTCTGGAAATCATTTTCAGTTGACCGTGATTCAAGGGTGAAAATGATTTCCCTTTTTATTTTCACTTCAAATAGCTTCCGAAAAACAGAGAGACAGAGAGCACGAAGACAGAGAGAGAGAAAGAGAAAGAGAGAGCACAATAGGAAGAAGAGGAGCCCAGATCACGCCAGAGATGTCGCCGGCGAACCCCGAGCACCGCGCCGATCTCGCCTTCGATCGCACTGCGCCGATCTCGCCTTCGATCGCCTTCCATTGTCTCCGCTCGATCTCGCACCGGCGAACCCAGAACCTGTCACCGATCGAACCCCGAGCACCGCGCCGATTGAACCCAGTCGCCGATTGAACCCAGAACCCAGAACCCAGAACCCATCGAGTCCAGCAGTCGATCGTCTTCGATGCGAACCCAGAACCCATCGCCTCTGACCAGATTTGATTTTTTTTTTCTTTGGTTTTGTTTCTGCTTTTGATTGCCGGAGTTTGCTATGATTTTGAAATTTTTTATGATAAAATTTGTTTGGATTGTGAGAAAATGGCTGAGAAAATGTGAAAAAATTGTAGGAAAATAGCATTTTCAGAATAGAACTAAACACATGAAAATATTTTCTACAACAATTTTTATAATACAACCAAACACCTGAAAATATTTTCCTTTCCGGAAAATAGCATTTCTGGAAAATAGCATATTTTTCGGAAATTATTTTACGCGAACCAAACGGACCCTAAGTTGGCTACGTTCACCCAAAAGTAACTCTATTATGTGTTGATGTTTCCTTAAATACTCTTGCCAACCTGCTAAACGGTTTGTACATTTTTGTCCACCGACGTGAATTATACTTCGCACACGGGACGAGTTTTTTTTTAAGGCTTCACTTGAGAGCATGTAAGAAAATAAAATTGAAGGGTATATATTTAAGTAAATTTGTTTGGAAGTAATATAAAGGAAAACGAATCAAATTATTTATGATAATATAAGTATTATACTTCTATTTTAAAATAAATTGATAAATATATAGTGGTATTTTGGAAGTTTTAGTAAAAACTTCATTAAATCTAATTTTATTCATTTAAATTCCTCCTAATTTTGAGGAGAATGAAAAATTGAGATTTTGAGGGAATAAAGAGGAATAAGTATTTTTTTCCTACCAATTTCATTCTCTATCACTTAAACTCCCTAACAAGTAAATGAAAAAATATTCTAGAAATATATATATATATATATATATATATATTTTTTTTTTCATTCATTTCCATTCTATTCGTTTCCCTCTTCCCAAATGAGAGCTTAGAGAAATAATATCCACAACATTTGTACAATATTTTCACAACAATCTTAGGTGGAAGGTTGTTACTTGTTATTATTAGTGAGTAAGAAAGTAATTTTTGTGGCGAGTTCAGATTAAAGCCAATAACAATTTTTCACCTAAAATTTGTTGTAAAAGTATTATGAAAATGTGTGAATATAATAACACTTCTCTTTTACATTTTTTTTTTTTTTTTTTTTTGTGGTTACAAAGTACACTCCTGAAGTTTGGATATACCCTAAATTTATAGGAAATGTAAAAGAGAGCTTTCTAGCTAAAGACAGGTGAGCTTTCTCACTATACAATGACCACTACGAATGAAGGATTAATGACAATGAAGGAGGAGAGGAGGAGCAGATCTTTGAAATAGGGTGAAATATGGGGCTTGCTATGCAAAGCCTTTAAACACTTTTAAGAGCATCCACATTAGTGGTGCTAAATAGCTATATTGCTATTTTTAACACCACCAAATACCAAAATGTGCGCTACAATGGTGGAGCCAAAGTTATATTTTTTTGACTCCACCGCTACAATACACAGCTACTTTCGACTGTGTGCTGTACACTGTAGCTGAAAGATAAATTTTTTTATTTTTATTTTTTATTTGTGTGTTTTTTTTATTATTTTACTCATTTTTATTCTTTCTTTTATTCTTATTTCTCTTTTTCTGCGTTCACATTGCTATTGTTTGTGCATTCACACTTCTTTTACTCATTTTTTTTTCTTTTTTTATATAGCATTCACACTGCTATATATTGTTGGTGCATTCACACTGCTATTGTTTTTTATTTTTATATTTTTTCTTTTCTTATATATTGTTTTTTATTTGTGTGTTCATATTGCTATTGTAGTAGATATATTATTTTATTATGATATTTATATTATTTTATTATGTTGAAAGCTAAAATAGATCTACTGATTCTAGATGTTTTGTAAAGTGAGCAAGTAAAATAGATAAAGTAATTTTTTGTGATGTTAAATAGCTAAAAAAATAACTCCACCAATGTAGATGCTCTAAGAAAAGAAGTGGTAGTCTTAAGAGACAAAATTGGATGGATAAATTAGTAAAAAAAAGTAGATTTGCTTTATGAAACAAAGTCCGTTTATAGGGAACAAAGGCCCGAAAAGGAATTGCAAGAAGTGAAAAAGGCACTATTGCACTCTACTTTTAAGTTTTCCTCAATGCATTGCTCATGAATTCCCAAACCAAATAAACTTGGGGAACTATGAGGTATTACGAAGTTTGACAAGGCAGATATTCTAGTAATGGATACACTCTCTCATTTATTGAATATAGTATTTGAGGACATATTTCTAACCAACTCTCACGGGTTTAGGTAGGGGCCCAATTACTTTCTTTCCTGAAGTCCAGAGCTGGGGTTCAGTTGATAGACTAATAAAATCAGACGCAGTAAATTGCTTTGACAACATAGATCATGGACTCTTAATCTCAGTTCTTCAAGCCTATTTAGGTGAGGAAAATGCATCCTTCTCTGATCTCATTTCCGCTTTCCTTCAAACTCCAATCTTAGACAAAAAGGGGCATCTTTATTCAAATCGCACAAAAGGCATCACGCAAGGCAACCCCCTCTCCCCCGTGCTAATAAACATTTTTCTGCATCAACTCGATTTGCAAATCAATTCTTCCTATATAAAAAAAGAAAGAAATGAAATATGGTACGGAGATGAAGGTTTAGAAAGTAAGCTGTTCTCCATTGTTACAGGCGATTTCATTTAATTGATTAATGGGTTTATTTTTTTATTCATTTTCATTTTAATTATCTTTGAGATTTTTTTAGTGTTCCATTTATTCATTTTTGTTTCTATTATCTTCCTTTGGCTCTGCACTTTAAAGGACCAAGCTCTCAAAAACTGTTTGCTATTGCTTCTATTACGTGTACCGGGTGCAATTGATGTTTGTATTCCAATACTTGGAAAGATCTCATACCGTGAAGGACATCTTCATTACAATCAAGGCTTTGTTGTTGGTGTGATTTTAACGACCACGTTCATTCATCCATGTACTTTCACACGCTTTCAAGAGCTTGACATTACTATGTCTTAGTGAGAACCCGTGGGGAACTATTTCTGAGTTTTTTGTCGATGGTGTCCATGATTAGAACTTGTTGATTGATGCCTTTGCTACTTCGTATTGCAAAAAAATCTCACCTCGACAAGGCTCAACATGGGATTGGAGATATGGAGAAGGATAGAAAGTCATTTACGCATTCATACACAGCAACTCATCGTCATGCTCATGGTTCTACTTCTTTGGTTAACAATTCATCTACATCGGGTCATGTTGCAAGTAATTTTAATCTTTGGAGTTCTTGATCTTTTTATTTCAGGTAAACTGCGCATTTTTGTCCCTGAAATTTGGTATAAGTTTAATTTTAGTACCTGAAATTTCAAAAAGTTTAATTTTATTTTTTAAATTTCAAAAAGATATTTCACAATATTTTCAGCAATTTTAATTTTTGTATGGATAAATTCAAATTTTCAGCAAAGAATTAAAAGTCCGGGTTCGAAATCTTGCACGTGTGTGCCATATTTACTGTACCACCCAAAAAAAAAACCTTGAAAAGAAAGAGAAATATTCCAGAAAACATTACGACAAGGTCAAGCCCATTTTGCTAAGAGAGACATAAGACCAGCCCCAAGAAGAAGTGAAATGTTTACTCCTATTTGCAGCCTTCCATTGCTTTGCACTCTTGGGTTCATAAAATCAGCTGCAAGAAGATCCACAAGCGCCATATAGATTAAGATCCCAGCTGATGCCGCATTAAAAATCCCTTCAAAAATTAGAGCATTGGGGCTGTTCTCATTGTAAACACTAGATATTCCTATTCCAATTGCAATTCCAACTGGGGTTGTAAGAGAGAAGAATGTCGCCATAATTGCAACAGCTCTATTCTTGAATTTTGCCTATAAAATGCACACAAGTACAAGAACATGTTATACGGATTAATTTTTCCTATAGTATTTCAACTTTTTGCCCCTAAGGATTCCGCTACTGCAGTCATAAACAGTGTGATAAACAAATTAACAATCAAACTAATATATTTGGGGCAGGAAGCTACTCTAGTATACAGACAATCCTTGGAGCATATTCTAGTGGTCACATACTATTCTTCGAACATATTCGCTGGACACATGCAAAATTTATTATGGATAGAGATTTTTCATTGCAGGTTAAGTAGATACTAATATTTTGCAAGTTAGGAAATCATGATTGGTCTTTATTATTCATTATCAACATTTGAATTTAAATATTTCTCAATTTAAAAAAAAAAATGAAATTGAACGTATAAAAGATAGACTTCTAATTTGATTAAAGTTAAATACTAACTTCCTATAAATTATCAATCAAAACTAATTATAATTCATCATAATCCAAATTAATATATGCAATCCTAATATTAGTAAAAAATATTCCTATCATTATTTTTTAATTCAATACTAATAAAAAAAGAATTAGACTAGTACCAGAGTTGGGTGAAAACTTTTTTTTGTTTATTGTTTTATGCATAATAGAAATTTTACTCTAAGTTAAGATAAGTGTATATGTGCGTGAAACTCTATACCGAAAATTTAAAACCTTTCAGGAAATTTAAATCCCGACTCTTATCCTCCTCCAAAAAAACTTTGTACTTGTGGAGCCAAGGTGCACGGTAATTTTTTGTTTTTAAATCAAAGTCCAACATCTATCAGAAATAAGAGTAGTGTGAAATTAAAGTAAGGAATTTTGCAAAACACATGAAAAATACTCTTGCCAAATATGAGCAGAAAAATTTGACAAAAAAATTAATTCAATGTTATTCAAAAGTTGGATGAAAGTTAACCAAAAAATAGAAAACCTAACTTAAAACGTGTCTCTTCAAAACGAATAATTAGTACAGAATTTATATTTGCGAAAAGAATAAATGGCATGTGCGGTGATATTACCTGAGAGATGCATCCACCAAGTCCCATGCCTTCGAAAAACTGATGGAAGGTGAGTGCAGCAACAAGAGGCCTTATAGTTTTGGGACTCTCAGAAGCGCCCACTGAAATTCCAATTATGACTGAATGTACCACAATCCCCAACTCCAAGACCTAAATGTAATCAGAAGCATAATTAAACAGTACTAACTCTTCATTTAGTTCATAATCAAAATCAATAATTCACAATTACCATAGTAAAATAATAAACATGACTAAATGAGTCACTAAGATAGTTTCCAATAATATAATTTCCGATGCAAATTGATGAAAACAGGATTTACACTTTTTGTGAAAAAAAAAAAAAAAATCACAACACATCCAAGAACCGTACCAGAAACATACAAACACATATATACAAAAGAAACACACAAATCAACTTATAAAAAGAACTGGAAAATTCCAAAGCTTTCTCTTATATGCAAACCGTTTGATTAAATTTTAATTTTATCCAAACAACTTATAAGGCTGAAAATACCATGTGAGATTAAATAAATTGATTAAGAACTTAAAAGATTCAAATTGCCTGTGATATAACACGATGACGAACAAGGTCAGATGAAGCCGAATTGTCAACCAAAGAAGCGGAACCATGAGCATGACCATGAGTTGCATGTGTATGAACATGTAAGTGACCCTCATGTTCTCCTTCCTTCTCCACATCTTCAACCCCATTTTGAGCCTGGTTGAAGTGAGACTTTCTATAATACGAAGTGGCAAAGGAATCAACCATCAAAGTTCCGATGGCAGACACCATTGCCACAAACCCCGTGAATGGAAAATCCTGCCATGGACTCTCACTCAGACACGGCGAAGTCAAGCTCTCGAAAGCATCGGGAAGAACATGGATGAACCCGGTCGATAATATCACGCCGGCAGCAAAGGCCTTGATGAAGAAGAAGATGTCCTTCTCGGGACGCAAAGCCGGTATGGTCTTTCCTAGGATTGGAATACAAACCCCAATTGCACCCGCTACAAGAATGGAAGCAATAGCAGCTAGTTTATATTTGAGAGCTTGGGTTTTGTCACGTCCTTCATCATCGGTGTCACAAGTGCAATCTCCAAAAGCTAAGGAAGGGAGTAGGAGGAGAAGGCATAAGAGTGTGAGGAGAAGTGGTTGAAGTTTGGCCATTGTGTGAAGGAATTAGAGAGAACATGAAAAGGGTATGGGGTTTTAATATGTAGTGTTTGTGTGCGGGTGAACGAGTAAAAGAGAGTTTGTGAGCGAAAAGAAAGTGTAAAAAGATTACCATGAAAAGGAAATGACCATTTGTGTTCCCATAATTTGACTATGCTACTTGGTTTAGTTTGTGTTGACTTCTGTTGCCACTGGGAAAAGAAAACTCAGATAGGAATGCGGGGAAATTAGATTAGATGCTAAATTACGACAATGGGTGCACCTGTTTCACTTTTTTGGCCATGCGGGTGAGGGTGTTGATGAGAATTTCAGGGTTAAATTGGTCAATTCGTACTTTCATGAACTAATAAAATGACGCTATTATGCTTATTGGTTGTACATCTCTCTTCAACAACGTGAACTAAAAAAAAAAAAAAAAAAAACTGTACTTTCTCTGAAAAAGGAAAAAGATCTCTCTCTCCCTATACGTACGCCCCTCTCTCACCTTCTCTCTCTCTCTCACTCTCTTCTAAAATGACTACTATTTCCTAAGCACAATTTTGAAACAATTTCCCTCTATTTGGTTGAAGAAACTCAGGAAAAAAAAAAAAAAAATTCTGATTTTATATACAAAAATTTTGATTTTCTATCTCTAAAACCCGATAATAAAAAAATAAAAAAAAACATAAAATCTGACCATCTCCTTCATCGATGCCTCCCCAAATTTGACCATCTCCTTCAAAATCTTTTCTCATTGCCCGATCATATTTATGATTCCAGTTACCATTAGATTGAATGAAAGGGATGACCAGCAGATGATAGCAAGGCTAAACAGATTCAAAATTCTCGATCAGATGGGCGGATAGGCACGTCCAACCCAACCCACAGATGGATTTGCTCGAAGTCACGCTCAACCCATATTTTTATGTAGTTTCTGAGGTGAATGGTTTAATTTGTTTATCCCCATGTTGGAAAATCTCTGTCTAATTGTTTATCCCCATGTCTATGCATCTCTTGGATATGAGTTATAGATCAGTTTCTTGTTTTGGTATGTGTAAGTAATGTCATTTTCAAAACGTATCCTTATGATTGCATATACAAACATAGATGATTTTGTAAGAATTGGAAATGACTTTTTATTTTTATTTTTTTTGGCTTTGGAACTGTAACTATTGTGTTGTCTGTTTCGACTATACTCTTGATTGGAGTCGGTTATTGTTGAAATTGTTATTTGACTATGTTTTGGAGGTATTATGGTATTCTATTATTGTTAAAATTCTTGGTAGTTCTTTTGACAGCAATGTAGTTCTTTGACCACATTATATGTAGGGAACGGTTGCAACAATAATGCATGATGTGTGTTTGATAAAATGTCTCAAAAATCTGCACTGCACACTGTTTTGATTAACTTTCTGCATTGTTTTTAAATAACTTTCTGTAAACCAATTTTCTGTTTCGTATTTCAAGTTCTATAAAAGGAGCAATGTGGGTTTGTTTGTGTTGGTTGAAAAATTATGATTTTTTAGAGATAGTGAGTGATTTCATTTTGTTCATCAACTGATTGGTACCAAACTATTTCTCAGAAACTTTGCCACAACAATATATTAGTAAAAAATTTGTAGTTTATTCCTCTCTTTATTTGTTTGCATTGATTGAAAATTTCTGGAACATACTGGAATTTCAGTCTCTCTCTCTCTTCTTCTAATTTTTAGATTCTCCTTCCCGGCCTCAATATCAGACTGTTCTTTTTCGGTAATTGGTTGAGATTACCTGCAAATCTGAATTAGGTTTATAATTTTTCCTATTCTTTTTCCTTAAAAAAAACAATTCAATGAATTCAGAGATGTTGATCAGGTGTTTTGTGATGGTTGTAATGTTTGGGTGCATGCCAAGTGTGAAAATATTTCCAGCAGGCTTTTCAAGGTGTCCTTAATATACTTGATTTATGAATTGTGATGTTAATTTCTGTTCCTGTCATACATGTGTTTACTCACTAACTTGTGTATGGTTTAAAGGATCTAGAGAATGTAGATTACTATTGCCCAAATTGTAAAGCAAAGTCTAATTATGAGTTATCAGCTTTAGAAAATGCCAGCCAAATGTGAAGTATGTCTGCCCTATTTTTGTGTGTGTGTGCAATTCTTTTCCCTCCAGTTGATTTTTGGGGCAATTGTATATTTGACTTTATAGACGAAGGAGTTTATCATCAGGTTTTAAGCCTAATTTTGTGACAATTTTTGAAGCAGGTCTTTAGAAAATAGTGAACAAAATGTTCTACCTGAGAAGGTAGCTGTGGTGTGCAATGGCATGGAAGGAACATATATTCCTAACCTTCATATGTAAGCCTTGAACTCATTTCTAAATATTACATGTATGTTGACATATTTTTCTTTAATATTCTTGTAGGACCTTTATGCACTCCTTTCTCACCACCACATTCATTTCCTTCTTATGCACTCCTTACATTCAATTTTTGTTTGTTTTGTTGAAGGATTCATTAAGATGCTTATTTATTATTTTATTTTTCCCCCATCTTAGAGTTATGTGCAAGTGCGGTTCATGTGGGTCAAAGAAGTATACACCTAGAAGATCAAATTCTACCTGAATTGTTATTAGAAATTTTTAGTTTCTGGGTTGTTTTACTTTTTTATTTTTCAATTAGGTGGCACTCTCCATTTCTATGTAAAGAAGCCAGTTTTTTCTTTTTAAGCCTTCGTGTTTTTCCCTGGGATTTGTTAGTTTTGAAAGGATAATTGTAATGTTTTCTTTGATGAGGTTGCAAAAATATTTTAATGCTCCTACAAGGCTTGCATTTTTGTTCTTCAAAAAGAAGTTTATGATTGCACGTGTAGTTCTTTTCCAGTTGCAGTTGTGTTGAGGTTTATTCAATCTGTTCTCTTCTATTAATGTTTCCTAAATGTGGGTTGAAAATTGGATTCTTATTGTTTTGCCGACAGGGATTCGGCATTTTATTATCTAGGTTATTTGAAACTGTGAAATCTATGTATCTGTGTAAAACTCTTAATATGTTACACAAATCCTACTACTTGAACAATTCAGAAACTGCAAGACTAGAATAGCTAGGTATTTACCAGTCTTCTCCTTTATTCTGTACTGTTTCTTGCATATTTATTGTTAATATGTTTCTAGAAAGAATCTGAAAATGGAATCTGATTGCATATTTATTGGTTTTGATATAGGAATTTTGTTTTTTAAGTTGAGGCTATTTTTCTTTTCATTTGTGGTTTAGATTTTCTGCTTCACTCCCCTTAGAATTTTGACTTACCAATTGAAGTTTTTCATTGACTTTGATTCTTCTGCTTCACTCCAACATAGAATTTTGATTACCCAATTGAAGTTGTTAATCGAATTTTGGCTGGTACAAATTTGCATGGATTTAGTTTGAAAATTTTAAAGCTAAGATTTTCAATGTTTACTTCTTTATGATGTTTTGTATTTTCTGAATTTTTTATTTATTTTTTTTTTCCAGGTTCCTTCTCAGGTGATTTTTCTAAATTAAATTCTAAATTTCCCATAAATCTCTACCAATTCTGACTTTCTAATGATATCATTCAATTTACCACCTGAGCAAGAGTGAATGGGTGATTTGTTGTCCCTTTTATACATCAATTTGTTTAGTCCATAACTTAAAGAGTCCCAAGGTTCTCCAAATGGAAATCTGGTGTTTAGAGGGAGTTCAAAATATAGAGAACCAATCATGAGAGTAGCGCTGCATTGGCTGCAAGTTAGGAATGCTATGTGATATACTGGACTGACCAGAATTGAACTACTGGTGTGGTTATCAAAGAACTGAGTCGTTATGGTGAGCATCACCCCTTTTGCCACAAGAGTATAACCAGATGCATGTGTGTTTGCATGCGTGTGCACCTATGTATGGCAGGGGCATGTTGTAAAACACGGGTCAGTCTTAGTCCCTAGCAAAACTCATTTCTATTGTGTATGATACTTGGTTTGGGTTGACTTTGTTTAGATATCATAAATATGTAAATGATGGTTCTACTATGTGAACATCTCGTGCTCAAATCCTAATAGAGCACAAAATTCATGCACGTTTGATCTTTTAACCATAGTTTTTTGAATTGTATGTACCAGTTGATATTTTTGATTGATATTATTGAATTTTAGTTTGTGTATGTGATTCAAATTTGAGAAAATTTTTAGTTGAAATTTCAGATACAGTGGGTTTGGATAGATTAGTGGTTGATTAGAGTTTAAATTTTGTGTTTTTGATGGCCAAGTTTATGGATACCCAGATTTATTTTTATTTTTTTATGGATGATTAAACTTGTGATTTTTTAGGGACATTTTTTGGGTTTTGCATGTTGGATTATATTCTCAAAATTTTAATTAAGCATCTATTTGGGTGTTGAGGAGAAAAAAACAATGAAGCACAAGTAAATGGAAGCTCAATTAGTTGTGAAGGGTCTTTTTAGATACATTGGTGAATTGTGAGTTTTGCTTTGTTAATTAATTTGTCAAATGTGGATTACTTTATAGCTTTTGGTAGATAATTTGTCAATTGTGGATTGTGAGTTTTGCTGTGAATTTTTTTCTAATAAATGTTTCCTTTATGTTGTTTCTACTGCAAGTACCTGCTATGAATGAAGCAAGTACTTGCAGTGCTTTGTTTGGCTTGATCTGTGTTGAGTTTAACCCCTTTTTACTGTCTAATAAAATGTTTGGAATTTTTTTAGTTTCACTATTACTGTTTTGGGATATTATATGAACTTTGATTTTTCTTTTGACACATGAATATTGATATAGGGAAAATAAATAAAAGAAGAGATTATTGGCCCAAGGAATGAGGAAGAATAGTGCAAAGGAGAGCTGAGGCATTGCAAAGCTAATTTGTGGATAAGCATCTCACTTTGATAGGTAATTATTCTTCATTGGTGAATAAATTATGAAAAATTTGATAGTTCATAATTTTATAAATTTGTTGTTTATAATATTATTAAATTTACAATAACCATAAACATCTTATCAATTTTAATATATTATATTATGAACTATAACATCACGGTTTAATATTATTCTAAACCATTCTCAATGAATTTAAATTTATTTGATAATTTACAAAATTGCCGAATGATAAGATATACTTTTATATATTGCCAAAAGTATAATCAAACTTAGCTAATCAAAGTTGTTAGATTGCTAAATAAATTATATTACTTGAAATTCATACAAATTGTCAGATTGCTCGCTGCTCATTTTTTCTCTGTCGTGTGCCGTCGTCTGCTCCCTCAATCTTTGATGTTTATCAATGCCACCACCAAGGTTTGATACTTTGCTCTTACATTTTTATTTTTATTTTGTTGATCTCTGCCCATTCACTGGGGTTTCTCATTTTTGTACTACTGTTTATCTCTAAGTTATGGACTTTTTTCATTGTAATTTTGGATAGTTTTGAATGAAATTTCTTGAATTTGCTGCAAACCTTGATAGGTATTGCTTAATGAAAAGTTATATGTCTCATATATCTCCATGGCCATTGCTCTTGCACATGGAGGGGTAAGTCCATATGACTTCAACCTTTTTTTTCTTTTTTATCTATGATATTTATTTATTTATTTTGTTCTGATGAGTTATTGGGCTTTCAGATTTCTCATAAATCACTCACAAGGCAACAGAATTCATCCTTCGGCTCTAGGGATTCCATTTCCTACAAACTCTTAGATGCCACAGTCAACGTTCTTAAATCCAAATGGCAAAGCAGGATTTAAATCAGTAGATAAGCTCTTAGTGGCTTACAAACTACAAAAGAGGAAGTTTGCGTCGTTTGGCGGCAACGCTTTGGGAGATGAATGAGGCAAAAAAAAGTTTGTTTATGTTTTTTCATTGTTTAAAGTTTAGACCTATTAAAACTTATTGCTTGGTGTGTTCATGTATTTTGATTGTATATATGAAAGGAAGGTAATGTCCTTATACAAAGCTAATGATCTATAAAGTCCAAATGTCTTACGTATATCTGAATAAGCAGTTCATAGATTTTCAAATTTGGATGGTTTTATATTTTATTTTTGTCCCGGTGCAGGACTCTGACTTGGTGGTTCAATTTTGCAAAGATGTGGCGAGTAGATCACAAAAGGTAGTCTTCTAAAATACTCTATTCTTATGTTTCCATTTTGTAAATTTTATTTTTTATGTTATAATATGATTTTGATTCACTTAATGCAAATACTTATGATCTATTTTTATTAAATATTTTCGTTAATAGATTTAAATCATTCAATTTCTTTGTAGAGATGAAGTGAAATTGTGGGATTTTGAATATTTGCTCTAGGATTTTCTGTTTTTGTTTTGTTTGCCCAACACTAAACTTTATGACTCAATGAAAGGCACTGTTTCACCGTATAGAAATAAAAAGAAACCGAATCATTTAGTCACAAAATAGACAAATGAGTGTAGGTAACTATAAAGAGACAGACAGAAAGAGATTGAGAGAGGAATTGTAGGAGTGTCAAACCATCATCCACCGGCAAGCCAGTCACTCACCAACATTTGACTGCCTAAACTGCTATTGGTAATTTTTTTAAAATAAAAAATCTGGTAATAAAAACTAAATATGGGTTAGATTTTGTTTGAACTAAGGTCTTTGGATTAGAATTGATTTTGTTTTGGATATTTGGGTTAGATTTTATTTTGTTTAGGATTATTGTTTTTTGGTAGAAGAGATTGAAATGGTGTCGCCTCGCAGCAAACTGTTCATCTTCTACTACGTAGAAATCTCCCTCCGAAAATACTCGCAGCCAATCTCAGGTTCTTTACAAATACAATTTCTTTGTTTTCAGTCAACTAAAATAGTTGAATGGCTAAAATATAGATAGGAATAGGTCTAGTGGCCGTTGATCAACTCTAGTCTTTGGGAGGGAATTCATGAGAGGCAGGCATTAAGAAGGGATTCAATAAGAGGTTATTCTGAAAGGAATTTTCTATCCGGTTTGAACTAGGTATTAATTCAAGGTTTAAGTATTTTTTAATAAATAATATGTAAATGGAATGTGTAGCAATTTAAAAATGAATATTTGATGTGAGATCCAATTTTGATGTATATTTGTGTTGTTAGTTAATTTCTCTCTTATTGCATTTAGTATTAGCATCTTTTTACAATTTCACTTCTACTTGAGGCAGTTGTCATAATTCATTAGTTGCAGTCACATACGTTTGTAGTAGCTTATAGTTGTGTGACATACGAAGCTTTATTTTTTAATGATCATCTCTGATTACTTAGTACCTAACTTTAGGGTGAGAATATCTTAAAATTTTTAAATTGTAATTGTGAAATGTAAACTGCACTTTGAAAGGGGTCATTATGCATGTTTAATTTAGGTTTTTTGGTTATGTAATGGACTGTGTGTTGAGATTTACTTTTGTTATTGTTTGCTCTGTCATGGTTTGTATTGAGATTTAATTTTGCTGATTTTGGTTCTATAAATTAAACTCAAAAGACTTTGGTTTTGTGGCTCTTGATTTGCAAGCATTGTTAGAGTTTTGATCTCATGTTGGGTTAAAGTTATATGAAATACTTATTAGATTAGCTGGTGTTCTTAAAAAGTTTTAGGATATTAAAAAAAAAAACACTACAATTGGGTTAAACAAAGTAAAGCTGCCCGTGGGTGGAACTGAAGTTACTCTTTTAGCATATGGTTAAATCCTCTTGGGCTGTTAGATTTTTGACCAATTACAATCAGTGATAGTTGAATCATAATGATTGATGTGTAGGTGTAGAGAAAAGTTTTTAACACCCAAAGATGGATAAAGAAGGCAAGATCAGCATCATGCAATTTGCTTCCTTTTAATTTGCTGCTTCTATTTGATTTGTAAAAAAGGGTTGGCATTGTCAAATGAGCTTCATCATCCCATTTTAGTTTTTGATTTACTCTCCTACCGTCCTTTTAGACATCTATGTATATAGTACATGATATAAATAAATAAAAACTATAAAGTCAGTGCTGTTATTCAAACGATAATTTTTGTTGAATTCAAATGTATTATAACTACATTTTTCTACTGCATATTCCATATACTTTATATTTTTTTGACAAAGATTGATACGAATGTGTCTATTAGTCCAATATTTATACAATTCTTAGGTACCAAATGATTATGTGATATCTTGACTCTTGGGACACAACTTGCTAATTTGACTATCCTTCAATTCAATTGTGGTTGTATGATAACACTTTGTCCTGCTGTTTTTTTGCAAATTTGTATTAGTGAAATTGTTAGATATCTACATAGAAGTACAATGTCCAATCTGTCTATGTATAATTTTATGATTTTTAAATTTAACGTAAAAAAAAAAAAATCACTTCCAAGTGATTCTGAATTGCAAAAGATCATAATGATTTGTCTCTGTAATCTTCCTTAAGAATGTTTATTTTTTTGGCAACATGTAAAACCCAAAAATCTGGGGCCTTGTATTTCCATGAAGAAAGTTATCAATTTTATTTCCAAGACATCATATATGCTTGCTTCTAAGATAGATATGTCTGATTATAAACTCATTGAGAAGAATGTTGTTTTATAATTGCCATCATTTGAGACCTTTTATTAATAACTAAATTGATATCAATGTGTTCCTACTTTCTATTGAATCTTCTTGAGTTAAGATTTTTACTAATTACAGTAAATTAGGTATTACAAAACAAAGGAGGAGCTGAATTGTCAAAGGAGCTGGAACTGTGGGCCACAACGACTTGGGCAATTTGGAATGCAAGAAACAAAGCTTACATTGAGAAAGTCCAGACACAACCTATAGTCATTTTGGATATAGCTCTAGCATTGCTGGTGACATATCAGATGCTCTCGACCACTCAAGCAAACACATGATTATGGTGTAGAAGGGTCTTCATTGTTTTGTTGGTTCAGGGGGAAGCCTTGTATGTTTTTTCTTCCTAATTTGTATGGCTAACGAGCTAGCCTGGGCTGTGTGCCTAGGTCTTTACGTTTGTATATGGTTTTTTACTTCTGAATAAAAGTCAAAAGAAAAAAATGTGTTACAAAACAAACTGGTTGAAATTTATAAATCACCTTAATTGCTATAATAGATATATGGTTGATAATCAAAAAGACACGGACGCCATTCTTTTTTTTAATTCATACCAATGTGCTCGAACTAAACAAAATTTAGGACTCTCTTTTAACTTTGAGAATTATAGGCTTTGGGATGGGTTTAATTATATTTTAGTGTTATTCTCTATTCAGATACAACAAAACTGCTGAAATAGAAAAGATGTTTGATCACTGTGAAAATGCTGTAACTTTATTACAATAATTGCATGGGGAAGAATTAGTAAAACAATACATTTAAAATTTCCTCATGCATTGTATAGGTTAGCGACTAGTGTGTGTGTGTCTATATATATATACACACACACACACATTTCCTAATTTAAAAAAAAAAAAAAAAAAGGAGTTATACTATACATTCAACACCTCTTAACTTATAATACCATTCAAAAGTTAAGATTAAAAGCTAAAAAGTTAGCATTTTAAATTAGTTAACCATTCAAAGGTTAAATCTAAAATAAATCAAGAATGTTTCGAATTTTTGAACTTTTAATATTTTCAATTTTTTTGGGAGGGGGGGGGGGGGGGTGTGTGGGGGTGGTGAAGGCGAGGCGACCTTCATTAAGTTAAAGACAACGTTACAAAATTCAAATTCAAATTCAAAGCATCCTTCTTTATCACACTCATAAATTGATCATGTAATGATGATTCATTACCAAACCCATGCCACCCGTTGTGAAGACCCCTCTTGATTGAACAATGAACTGCCAGATTTAACTTTGCCATTTATCCATGAAATTACACTGATTCCAAGTCTGTAGCCATTTCCAAAGAATCTTCAACTATACTTATGTCATCACTGACTCTGGACCGTTAGGTCGGCAGTAAAAATTTTCAAATGTTTTGCATGTGTGACTACAAGCAAGGTGTGGAGAAACGGTGAAGAATGCCAATAACGTGGTAGGCTAAGTTCTAATAAGGAAAGATCTAATTTCTTTGACTTTTTTTCTCCATGATTTTAACAATTGCAAGCATTTAATACTTTGTTTTTGTCTCCTTTGTAAGTTTTATATATCAATGTTATTAATTTCGTTCTGTTTTGACTAGAACAATTGTAAAATTTCGTACCGGTATGGTATGTAAATCAGAAAGGTAAATCCCATGTTCCACTTTAGACAAAATTTCAGCCCATTCCATTATGTTTTAGGTGTTCCAGGGTGTTTTGGTGAATTTCGTCCAAGTTCCAAAATCCGGCCGGTATGACATCAAAAGCTGTCAAAGAGCTAGTGGTGACAATGGCATGAGAGTTTATGGAATAAAAGTTAAATCATGCATTTTTGAATAAAAATTTGCGGCACTCTTGGAGTTGACCCAAATGGAGAGAGAGAGAGAGAGAGAGAGAGAGAGAGAGAGGAGTGGAGTCTGACTATTTAGGAAGAGAGAAGATAGAACGAAAGATAATTTTGAATTAACGGTTGGGATGTGATTTTGGATACGTGGGAAATGGGAATATTGAGATTTGGTAATTGATATGTTTTGAGAGAATAAATAAAAAAAGGAAAAAAGTGAAGATGTAAGAGCGATAGAAGAAAGACAAAGTTTAGTTACAAAATTGGTTGTAGCCTTAAATTACAACCTTACTCAATATTTTTTTTATTGGAGGTGAATTTTGACAAATCCACCATTTGATGACATATTCTTCTTAGGACAAAGTTTAGCTACAAAATTAGTTGTGGTCTTAGGCTATAAACTTACTTAATATCTTTTCATTGGAGGTGAATTTTGACAAATTCACCATTTGGTTACATCTTTTTCTTATATCCTATATGCTTGCAAAATTTCAATAAAATTAAAGATCAATAACTATGTCATCAATAAAATTTTTAAATTGCAAGTTTTTGTAATTTAAAATTATGTACAAAATATAAGCTTATAGATCATATAGTAAATAATATCTGATTGACACAAATTTAACATGTGTATTAAGAGTGTAAAGAACATGCAATTCAATAGTTAGATTTTAAAAATATGTTGTAATATTTATTTTATTGAGTGAGTTTGTAGTTGTAAGCTATAAACAATTTTATAGCTAAACTTTGTCATTCTTCTTATATTCTCTATACTTGTAAAATTTCTAGAAAATTGAAGATTAATAGCTATGTCATTGATAAATTGTTTAAATTGCAAGTTTTTGTAATTTAAAATTATGCATAAAATATAAACTTATAGATCATATAGTAAATAATATCCGATTGACACAAAATTTGAATTGTGCATTAAGAGCATAACGAATATGTAATTCAACGGTTAGATTTTCAAAATATGTAGTAATGTTTATTTTATTGAGTAAGGTTGTCGTCTAATGTTATAACCAATTTTGTAGCTAAACTTTATCCATAAAAGAAAGAGAAAAAAAAAAAGTTTGGGAAGTAGGGAGTGGGGCCGGATAGAGAGAAAAAGAATGAAGAAGTATAAAGAAATTAAAACACAAATGAAGAATAAAATATCTTCTTGGGCTCTTCTTGTGGGCTTTTATTGTGTGACGTTTGATCTTGTGAGTTTGGGCTATACGAGTGTATTAGTTTTATGGGCTTTTTTTAGAGATATAACTTATAAAACACACACACACACACACGCAGAGAGAGAGAGAGAGAGAGAGAGAGAGAGATATATATATATATATATATCTGTGTGTGTGTGTGTGTGCCCAATTTTCCTCACTGGACTGGGCCTAGTGTTAGGCTTATAATTTATTTATATGGTGGGTTATGAGTTTCCTACTACGGGTAGCTCCCAACTGCACAACTTAGCTGCGCTCCTTTGCCCTCGCAAAACTCCCCCCTCTCCTTTAAGCTCCTCTCTGTGGTTAGTATTATCTCTCTTTAGCTCTCTCTTTTCGCTCAGCATGACCAACTCCATCTCTCTACTCACTTCCCCTATTTATAGCTTAAGGTTGGTGGAGTGTTCATGATTACATTTTGGTTTCACTTGTGTGGGTGGGGTCCGATTTGATTATTCCTGACATGGAATATGCTTCTTTGGAAATGGTGGAGATGACTTTGGAACTGGTTCCTACCTCCAAAAGGTTGCTTAACAGCGATATTCCCCAAGGCAATATCGGGTTGCTAAGGTCATGGGTTGTTCCTGGTAAATACAGCCCTCGATCAACCCATACATGATCGATATAGGCCTATCTATCTTGCGATTAGCTGAATGAGCCCACTATTGGATTTGGGCTTAAGAATGTCTTAGTAATGTGCTTGGGCTAAGGCCCAATGCTCGGTGGGCTCGAAGCCTTATGTCTTACAATAACCCCCCCTTGATTCGTGTTCGGCCATCGGGAACGAATCAAGGATACTCTAGGGATTCCTTGGGAAGCTTAACTGTTAGTCATTAAATGAAGGATAAGACAGTTATTAATGCCTTCTTAAAAGAAGCGTTATGACAGTCTGTTAAATCTACCCTAATCATTACCTAACGGTTCATGAACCGAGGCCATACGTGTGGAAGTTACAAAAAAGGAATCTAAAAAGGTTTTTCCTGCTCATTTTTCATTAAATGTCTTCCCCCTATAAATAGTACCTTCTTACTCTTCATATCATTTTTTACATCCCTACTCCTCCAACTCCTTCTCTGCTGAGCATATTCTTCCTGTGCATACTCCAACCAAGACCACCAATTCCTAGAGCCCACAATAAGTTTCTTCGTCCATTCCTTCTCTTTTTTCAATTTCTTTTTCTTACTCTAGAGTAAAGAATGGGTTTCTCTCATCTTCTTAACACCAAGGCATCTTTAGCTAACTTTAGGGCGGTTTATGATATCCTTGGGGATGTAGAAGTTGCTTATTGTCATGAGGGTGATATCGCTCTTCAGCGGCGCCCTCGTGTAGTATTTTTTTTTTCCTTTAATGTCTATATTAGAAGGAGGGGTTAGGTTTCCTGTGGACCCTCTGATACTTAGGACTCTTAGAGTTTACGGCTTGTGTCCCAACCAACTCCCCCTCAATTTTTATCAAGTAGTGAGTTGTGTCAGTCGATTAAACCAATTGTACGGGCTACAATTAGACCATTGTGATATAAATTTTAGGTGGTAATATTAAGTCAGACTACTACCTAAAGGTTAGGGATGTACGGGTACGGCTGATATCATGCCTTCCCAATTTTAACAGAAACTTTGCTGGAGAATATGTCCGGGTGAGCGGCAATTGGCATGCCAATGAGCTCACCTGCCAAACTTCGCCTCAGGATGTTGGTCGGTACCATGCACATTTAACTTTGTTTGTTATTGTTCTCTGCTCATCTTTATTGTTATTTAAATGTACTAACCAATTTTCGTTTTACTTTGATGCAGAGGGCAAGGGGTTTAAGTCGAACATCAGAATTGTGCACGTGAGGGATCTGAATTTTGTGCTCCGGTCAGAGATCTTCGTTAATTTTGACGGATAGCTCCGGGCATCCCATCTCATACTTGGTTGCACTCCGATTTACTCTACCTGGCAACCTTTCGGGCAAGCTCTTTTGGTGGATAGGCCCCTTTTGTCATATATTGACGTACGACATCCGAATTTCCTTCCTCTTAGTCTAACAGTGGGCGAAGCTTGGGATCTCAGCCCCTAGTTAGTTAGGGAAAAATCACTGGTACTTGTGAGGGACGCCTCAGCAAACTCTGTCTTCCAAGGTCGTGCCATTCACAGACTTGTTGAGGAGCCACGACGAAGGATAAGGGTAAGGCTGTAGAGGATGCAGAAAAGAGAGCACGAGAGGCTGAGAGGGCCCTGGTACTGGCAAAGCAGAAGCTGACGGAGATGGATATGAAGCTAGAGGAACAATGCTTAAGTTGGCTGAAGCAAAGAGTTTGAATTTGGCACAGGCCAACGAAATTGCCGAGCTAAAGGCAGAAGCCTGTGAGGTCAATTGGTACAACGCAGGCTTTGTGGATGTCGAGGACTCCGTGGAACCAATCGTTCACCAATCACTGCGACATGGGTTTGGTGAAGGGTGGATAGCCACTCTGCAAGTGATGGGGGTGCCCGATGATTCCCTGTTGAGGAACTTCAAGCAAATACCCTTCCTGGAGCTTCCTCCCCCAATTTAAAATCACACCGGCTTTAAAGAAGAAGAAGATACTCCCAGCATGAGGGAACTGGTGCAAGAAATTGATTCTCATGTGAAGTTGGTTGATCTTGAAATCACCAGCAACCTAGATGCTGTGCCACACATAACCCCATCACCACATCCAGACCTTGCTACCCAGCCTACCATGGATGTTTCAGCTCAGCCTGCCATGGATATTGTTCCATCTTAGGCTGAGGGCCTGGTGGCTTAAAGAAGACAAAGAAATCTTTTTGCTTCATATTTAATTTTGCTTTTTTCTTTCTTTATTTTATTTGCTCTAGTATGTTTACCTATGGTCACCGGGATGTGGTGACAAGACATTTTTTTTTAATTTTTTTACCTTGGTTTTTTGTTCGCTTTTCTTAATTTACTTATAGTCACCAGGATGGGGTGACAAGACATTAAATTTGTTTTTATTTACGAATTTTTATTTATTTTTTATTTATCACTATTGCTTTGTGTGGGAGTTAAATTATTTCTACTATAGTTTTACTCTGTTCATTTATATATATCATGTAACCGAGTTAAGATGTGCATCTGGTTGATGGCCGGGATATAACCTAATCGGGCTTTCATTCTCAACTAACCTGAATAAGTAATGCTCTTGCTTGGTCGGCAATCGTGATCGAATTGAACAGGCCCCTGTCCTTAAGAAAAAATAAAGATAAGGTTTCCACCTTTTCGGTGACCGGGATCAAACCGAGCACAGGTTTCTGTCCTTAGATGGATAAAATAAAGATAAGGTTTCTATCTGTTCAGTGACTGGGATCAAATTGTGCACAAGTTTCTATCCTTAGATAGATAAAATAAAGATAAGGTTTCCACCTGTTCGGTGACCGGGATCGAACCGAGCATAGGTTTCTGTCCTTAGATAAAAATAAGGACGGTAATTCGACTTCTATATATTACACACATAAACATTGTTCTTTACATAGCAGTTGTATGTAACTTGTAATTTCTCCTATAGTTAGTGGTAAAATCTTCGTAAATTTTAAACATTTCGTGGATAGGGGAGTGGCCTCTCATCCATATCCTCCAAGTAATACGCCCCAGCTCCAGCAATGGCAGTAACCCTGTATGGACCCTCCCAATTTGGAGCTAACTTTCCAGCACTGGCATTTCGAGCATTCCCCATTACTTTTCGTAACACTAAATCTCCTACACTGTAGTCTTTACTCTTGACCTCCTTGTCGTATCGACGAGCAAGCTTTTGTTGATACTCAGCCAGCCTTATAGTTGCTGATTCCCGGTATTCTTCTAACAAGTCTTACTGCTTTACCATTAGCTCTTCATTTTCGACAGGGACAAATCCCGAGACTCGAGCATTACATAAGCTTACTTCAGTTGGTATCACCGCCTCCCTTCTGTATGTCAATGAAAATGGAGTTTCTTCCGTGGATCTTCTGGGGGTTGTCCGGCATGGCCACAAGACACTCGGTAACTCCTCGGCCCACATTCCCTTTGTGCCTTCCAATCTCTTCTTCAACCCATTCACAATCGCCTTGTTAGTAGCCTCGGCTTGGCCATTACTTTGCGGATACGCCAACGTGGAATATTTGTTCTTAATACCGAGGTCACTATAGAACTTTCAGAAGGCTTTATTGTCAAATTGCAACCCATTGTCAGATACCAGGGATTCTGGTACCCCAAATCTTGTTATTACGTTTTTCCACACAAACTTCTTAACGTCTACATCCCAGATATTGGCTAACGCCTTAGCCTCGGCCTATTTTGTAAAGTAGTCCATGACTACTAGAACAAATCTTCGATTTCCTGTAGCCCGAGGGAATGGACCAATAATATCTAACCTCCACTGTGCAAAGGGCCATGGGCTACTGATAGGGTTTAAACTCCCTACCGGCTGATGTATCAAAGGGGTATGTTTTTGACATTGCTCACACTTTCAAACATATTCAGCAGCATCCTTGTGCATTTGTGGCCACCAAAATCCCTAGGTCATTGCTTGGTGGGCCAATGAACGTCTCCTAACATGACTACCGCAGACCCCCTCATGGAGCTTGGTCAAGAGCTCATCAACCTTGCTGGGCTGCAAGCATTGAAGATACGGTCCCTCGAAAGACCTTCGGTACAGTTTATGGTTTGTCAACAACCAATTCCAAGCAGCTACCCAGCATACAGTGTCTGCTTCTTTTCCATTGGCAAGCACTCGATCCTCGGTCAAAAAGTCAATGATTAGATCCATCTAGCAAGGTTCAGACACTGCTACCATTGAAACATTTACCCTTGCATCAATACTGGCTTCTGTCACCACCTCTGCTTTGATTAGTGGGGGTACTTCCTTGGTCAGTGATGACGCCGAGGTGGCCAGAGAATCGGCATGCCGGTTATGCCCTCTAGCAATTTAAACGACTTTTACCTTCTGAAACTAATTCATAGTATGCTTTACCAACTGTAAATAATCGATCATTCGGGGATCTTTGGCTTCAAAGCTTCCCTGCACCTGATTAACAATCAATCGAGAATCTGAGTAAACCTTCACTTCCCGTGAACCCAATTCAAAACAGCTCTTAGTCCGGCAAGTAAGACTTCATACTCAGCCTTATTGTTGAATGCCTTAAAGCCCAACCTAAAGGAATGTTAAACCCTTATCCCCTCTGGCATGATAATAATGATTCCTGCCCCAGCCCCCAGTGCACTAGACTCACCATCCACAAATACTCTACACGGCTGGACTTCCACATGGCAAACAATCTCCACCTCACTTCTCAGGGAAAATTTTGCAACAAAGTCTGCAAGAACTTGACTTTTTATCGAACTTCTGGATCTATACCTTATGTCAAAAGAGCCTAACCGGGTTCCCTACTTGGCTATCTTGCCCGTGAAATCAAATCTCTTCAACAAGGATTGCAGGGGATACTTGGTCAGCACGTAGACGGTATGAGTTTGAAAATAATGGGGCAACTTCTTTATGGCATGCACTAAGGCTAACACCAACTTCTCTATGGGGCAAATATGTTATCTCAGCGTTGACCATGGTTTTGCTAACATAATATACTGGCTGTTGTACACCTTGATCCCTCAACAACATGACACTTATAACATGCTAGGGACACCGAAAGATACATGAACAAATCCTCACTGGGCTTTGGAGCCGACAACATTGGTGCTTGCATCAAATACTCCTTTAAATCCTGGAAGGCCTTTTCACATTCCTCGGTCCATTGGAATCCCTTCCATTTTTTCAGAAGCTGATAGAATGGACAGCACCGGTTTGCGAACTTAGAAATGAACTGGTTTAGCGCATGCCAGTCAACACTTGGACTTCCTTTGGATTGCTCGGCGATTTAAGGTGTTCTATAACACTGATTTGATTGGGATTAACTTTTATTCCTCGGTGAGTAATCATATATCCAACGAACTTTCCATCCCCCTCTCCAAAGGCGCACTTGTCAGCGTTGAGATGCAACTTGTGTTACCGAAGTACTTCAAACACTTCCTAAAGATCATCGATGTGCCCCTGCTCCTTTTTACTCTTCACCACCATATTGTCAATATATACCTACATTGTATGCCCAATCTTATCTCTAAACATCCTCATCATCATCTGTTGATAAGTAGCCCCAGCATTCTTCAAATCAAATGGCATCACGGTGTAATGATAATTAGCATTAGGAGAAATGAACAGTGCCTTTTCTTGATCCTCGACAGCTTGGACAATCTGATGGTAACCCTGAAAAGCATCCAAGAAACTCATCCTCGGGTGTCTGTATGTTGCATCTACCAGCTGATCAATCTTCGATACAGGGAAGGGGTTTTTTGTGCATTCTTGGTTTAGATCGGTAAATTCTACACATACCCTCCATTTTCCGTTCTTCTTTTACATCACCACAGTATTTACTAACCACTCCGAGGAGAAAACATCCTTTATTGCCCCTGCTTCTTTTAACCTTTTCACCTTTTGCTTGACAGCCTCAACGTGCTCTTTAGTTGACCTCATTGGCTTTTGCTTCTTGGGAAGAAATAGTGGATCTACGTTAAGCCTATGAATTATAAACTCTAGATCTACCCTGGGCACCTTGTATGGGCTCCAAGCGAATACGTCTACATTTTGCACAAGCAACAACAACATCTCCACCCTATCTTTGTCAGACATTCCTGCTCCTACCTGAAAACTCCTATTCTCATCTGACAATATACTCACCTTTATCAACTCTTCGGCACAACTAGCCCCTTTTTCCTTTGGGGGTTTCTGTAACTGCTATAATGGGACCTCCTCAGTAGACTCTTTCTGTTTAATCTCTAAGTTAATAGCAGCCACCAGGCATTGTCTTACCACTTGCTAGTTCCCCCTTACTGTAGCGATACCATGTTCGGTGTGGAATTTGACCTTGACATGTAATGTGGATGGGACTGCTCCCATTGCATGAATCCACGGTCTATCGAGAATTGCCATATATGGGGAAAACGAATTAACCACTATAAAAGTCACCATCACCTCTTTTCCTTCCATATTCATGAGGAGCGAAATCTGCCCCTTAGGAACCACCACCTGACCATCAAATCCAACTAAGGGTGTATTATACTTAGACAGATCTTCATTCTTCAAACCAAGCCCTCTAAATAAGTCAAGCTACATCACCTTGGCACCACTCCCTTGGTTCACTAATACTTTTTTCACTATAAAACCATTTACCGAGCTGTGACCACCAACACACCATCGTGTGGCTGGGTTGTTCCTTCCAAATCGTCATCATTGAAGGTAATGGATTCAGGGGTATACTTCAGTCTCTTCCCGGAGGGCTGCTCGTCCAGACCATTCTCCACTGGGACTATAGTCAGTACCCCTTTTGTCTGGGTCACTAAGGTTCCTGTTAAAGTAGCATGGATGACTTCTATCACACCTAAAGGGGGTGGGAGAGGATTCCCCTAAGCAGGTACCTTGCGCGACTTCTTGATTCCTTAGCTCTACAACAAACTCCTTTAAATGAACCGACCTTAGTAACTGCTCCAAATGGTATTTCAACACCCTGCATTGTTTGGTAATATACCCTTTATCCTGGTGATAAGTGCAGTACAAATTCTGATTTCTTCTCGATGGGTCACCCTTCATCTTGTTCAGCCACTGAAAGTATGGCTCATTCTTGATTCGATCCAAAATTCAGTGCATCGGCTCCTTGAACGTCACATTTACTTCTCTTGCCTAGGTGTCGGGTTCTTGGATCTATAGGTCCCTTCTGGGTCTTGGCTGAAAACCCCCTTGTTGGAATTCTTTGGTGACTGGCGCCTTCCCCTTACTCTGTTGCCAATCGTCCTCTAACCTCTTGTACTCCTCAATAAGCCTCATTAATTACCTTATATCCTCGGGAGGCCTCCTTGTCAGTGAATCTCGTAATTTAGAATCCTTGGGCAATCCCAACCGAAAAGTGCTTATTGCGATTTTTTCATTACCTCCATCGATCTTGTTGTAAAGTTCCTAATTCTTGCTAGTGTAACTGCGAAGAGTTTCCCCGGCTCCCATCTTCATAGATAGAAACGCGTCCACTGGTTGTGGTACTCGGCTACAGGTCATAAACTGGACCCCAAACTCTTGAATCAGTTCAGCAAAACTATGAATCGAGCCCTTCCTCAACCCATTGAACCACCTTAAAGTAGTGGGCTTGAGACTTGAAGGAAATACCTTACACATCAGCGCGTCGTTATGACTGTGCAAAGACATCATCTGGACATAATGGTTTACATGCTTTACCGAATCCGTCTTCCCGTCATAAGAGTTAAATGGAAATTTGCTCGGCATCGGTGCTCATTCGATATCTCCCGAGAACGGTGATTGAGCAGCTCTGCACAATGCTCGACTCATAGCATCCATTGCAGCATTCCTGGGTTGTCGCCCCTCCGGGGAAATCGAGTCTCTATCTGCATACTCCCGAGACCAATCCCGAGCCCTTCCTTAACCCATTGAACCACTTCAGAGTAATGGGTCCGAGACTTGAAGGAAATACCTTACACATCAACGCGTCGTTATGACTATGCAAAGACATCATCTGGACATAATGGTTTACCTGCTCTACTAGATCCGTCTTCCCATCATAAGAGTTAAATGGAAATCTGCTCGGCATTGGTGCTCATTCGATATCTCCCGAGAACGGTGATCGAGCAGCTCTGCACAATGCTCAGCTCATAGCATCCATTGCAGCATTCCTGGGTTGTCGCCCTTCTAGGGAAATCGAGTCTCTATCTACATACTCTCAAGACCAATCCCGATCCCTTCCTCAACCCATTGAACCACCTCAGAGTAGTGGGCCTGAGACTTGAAGGAAATACCTTACACATCAGCGCGTCGTTATGACTATGCAAAGACATCATTTGGACATAATGGTTTACATGCTCTACCATTCCCATCATAAGAGTTAAATGGAAATCTGCTCGGCATCGGTGCTCGTTTGATATCTCCCGAGATCGGTGATCAAGCAGCTTTGCACAATGCTCGGCTCATAGCATCCATTGCGGCATCCAGAATGTTCTTCTTCTTGCTCATATCTCTGATCGTCGTCTCTCTTGTGCCTCCTTTCTCGCCAACTAAAGCCCTAGGAAGATCCTCCGAGCCACTTTCGGTGTAACTTTTCGAGTGCCTCCCGGACATCTTTCTTACACGAACCCCGGCAAAACTACAGCTATGTAGGAGATTTCCACAGACGACGCCAATTGTGCATGCCCAATTTTCCTCATTGGACTGGCCCTAGTGTTGGGCTCACAATTTATTTATATGGTGGGTTATAAGTTTCCTACTACGGGTAGCTCCCAACCGGATTACTTAGATGCACTCCTTTGCCCTTATGAAACTCCCCCTTCTCCTTTAAGCTCCTCTCTGTGGTTAGTATTATCTCTCTTTAGCTCTCTCTTTTCACTCAGCATGACCAACCCCTATCTCTCTACTCACTTCCCTTATTTATAGCTTAAGGTTGGTGGAGTGTTCATGATTACATTCTGGTCTCACTTGTGTGGGTGGGGTCCGATTTGATTATTCCTAACATGGAATATGCTTCTTTGGAAATGGTGGAGATGACTTTGGAACTGGTTCCTGCCTCCAAAAGGTTGCTTGGCAGCGATATTCCCTAAGGCAATATTGGGTTGCCGAGGTCATGGGTTGTTCCAGGTAAATACATCCCTCGATCAACCCATACATGATCGGTATGGGCCTATCTATCTTGTGATCAGCTGAATGAGCCCACTATTGGATTTAGGCTTTAAAATGTCTTGGTAATGCGCTTGGGCCAAGGCCCAATGCCCAGTGGGCTCGAAGCCTTATGTCGTACAATATATATATATATATATATAGAGAGAGAGAGAGAGAGAGAGAGAGAAACGTCGTGCTACAATACACTGGAAATGTTTGGTACCAAAATATTCCGTTCCAATAAACAAACTAGAATGATCACCAAAATGGAATTCATAACATTGCTATATATAACTTCTACGGTTATGCATATAAGCTATTCAAGAAGTGTGTGATAGTCCAATAAGTGTTGTTTCTACAAAGAGTAGTATTCAACAAGTGTAAGAGAAATAGTAAGAGAGAAATAATGAGTGATGTGTGTAGCAAAGTGCGTGTAATGTATCAAGTATCAATAAAAATTTCTATTTTATTGATATCTCCTTTGTTTATTCTATTTGGATATGGTGAGATTTATCGCAAAATATATGATAAAATATTTTTTTTTTTTTGAGTGTCAAATTTTATTTTTACAAAACTTTGGATTTTAAGTTTTAAAGTGTTGTTAATAACATTTAGGTGCCCTCCTAGTTTAATGTATTCTTACAATTTCCCTTCGCTGGAATTCAGCATATAGATGTTTACTTTTCCATGCACCTTGACCTTTTCTAATTCAATGGCTGACTTTTAATCTCAATTTTTTGAATGATATTGCATCAACAGGATCTCAATCCGTTCCTATAATAGAGTATCTAGTTAACACAAAATTTCACAAAGGGCCAAGGGCAATTACCAATCTTAAATAATAGTATTTTAGGGTCTACATGTTCACTCCATTATTTCGTGTCGTGAACTAGCTATGTTAAAAAGTTCCATTCCGTACGCCAAAGAGTAGAAAGAGGGTTAAAAAAGAAAAAAAGAAAAAAATTGCGAGAAAAAGAGATAGGGAAACTCAATACAGGATGGTCCTGGAAAGCAATGTTGACAGCAGAGCAATTGTACGTCAATCATGTTCAATTGCTCTGCTGTTAACCAAAAAAGACAGCAGAGCAATTGAACATGATTGATGTACTTTGCATCTTTCATCTTTAGATTCATAAAATAAGTGTTCAGAACGTCATCAAGCAGTAGCACCACAAAATTAGACTGTTAGAGGGGAAAAAAACAATTAAACATTATGCCCTCCGCATGCTCCACCAATCCGTCCGGTCAGCTGGACCATTAACCTGGTGAATTGGGACCAATCTCTCAGACTATACCGACTTTCCATCCCAAGAAGGACATCTTAATTACAATCAATGCCTTTTGTTGTTAGTGTGATTTCATCAACCGGGTTCATTCCTCAAGAGCTTGACGTCGCTTTGTCTTAGTGAGAACCCGTGGGGAAATTTTCTGAGGTTTTTAGCAATGGTGTCCACAATTAGAACTTTGATAGTTGATGTCTTTGCGTGCTACTTCGTATTACAAAAAACCTCACCTCCACAAGGCGCTTAACATGGGATTTGAGATATGGAGAAGGAAGGAAAGTAATTTACACGTTCATACACATGCAACTCATGCTCGATTAGGCTTCTTTGGTTGACATTAATTCAGCTACATCGAGTCACATTGCCAGTGATTTGAATCTTTCGAGTTCTTTTTTCTTTTTCTTAGGGTAAACTGCACGTTTTGTCCCTGAAATTTAGTATAAATTTAATTTTAGTGCCCGAAATTTCAAAAAGTTTAATTTTGTTCTTGAAATTTCAAAAAGATATTATTCAATATTTTCAGCCTTTTTGGACTTTTAACAATCCTCTTTCTTTTTTTCATCTGAGGTATAAATTCTACTTTTGGTGTACCTCTGGCACTCCCATAGGAGAAGAACGTTGCTATAACTACAACAGCTCTGTTCTGAAATTTTGCCTATAAATGCACACAAGGAAAAGGACATGCATGTTATACGGATTAATTTAATACACCAACTACCATATCACTCTTTTTCTTCAAAAGATTCCACTAATGCAATCATTAATAGTGCAATTAACAGATTAACAAGCAAAATAATATTCATTAAGAATGTTCACAGGTTACGTGCAATATCTGACAATTTGTTGTGGACATAATTTCTGTTTAGGTTGGATAGCTAATAATTTTCAACTAAGGAAATCATGATCAGTCTTCGTCATTCATTATCAACATTTGAATTTATATAACATGGACTCCTAAAGTCTAATTTGATCAAAGATAAAATCAACTACTTAAAAATTATCAATGAAACTGATCATATAATTAATAAAATAAATCCCTATCATTACTTATTCAATACGTACTAATAAAAATAAAATAGACTTGTACCAAAATCGTGTGAAATGGAGTATTTTTTTCTCTCTCTTTTTTTAAGTAAGAGTCCTGTGAAATCAAAGCAAGGCATTTTGCAAGACACTTGTAAAATGCTCCTTGCCAAATATGAGCTGAAAACTTTGACAAACGAACTTATTCAATGTTATTCACAAGTTGGATGAAAGTCAACAAAAAACAATAACCAAACTGAAAATTTTGTTTCTTTAAAGCGAATAATTAGATTAAGTTTTATAATTAGGAAAGGAATAATTGGTATATATACACTCTGATATTACCTGAGTGATGCATCCACCAAGTCCCATGCCCTCAAAAAATTGATGAAAGGTCAGTGCAGCTACTAGAGGCTTTATTGTTTTGGGACTCTCAGAAGCACCCAGAGAAATTCCAATTATGACTGAATGTACCACAATCCCCAACTCTAAAACCTAATGTAATCAAAAGCATAATTAAACACTAATTCTTCCATGATCAAAATCAATACTTAATAGAATAAAATGATAAGAGCATCTCCAATAGATTAGCCAAAGTCATTTTTTTGGAAAACAAACCCAAAAAATCAGCTCCAACATATTCTCTAAGAGCAAAACTTTTCCAAATTTTGTTTGAAATTGCTACAGTAGTTCTCTTGATCTAGAGAACACTGTAGCAATTCCAAACTATTTTTTTCACTTAAAATAATCGACACTTAAATAAATCTGAATAAAAAATTTACTACAGTAATTTAGAATTTCAGCATTTATCTCAACCTCAATGGCTAATCAGTTACAAAGACACCAAAACACAATATAAGCAAAATATAAAATGCAATTTAATCACAGAACACAATCTTTCTCATAAAACTAATAAAACTAGAACAATTTAAAAAAAAAAAAAAAAGAATCTGACCCACAATATTATGTGTTAATGTTTTCCACCATATAAAAAAAAAGAAAAAAAGAAATTATGTGTTAATATTTCCTTAAGTTCTCTTGCCAACCTGCTAATTGGTTTGTACTTTTTTGTCCACCGACGTGAACTAAACTGACTTCTTGTAAGATGAGTGTGTTTTTTTTTAGACTTCGTTCAACGGCTTATAAAAAAATGGAATAGAATGATCATTAAGAAATGTAATAAAATGGTATATATTTAAGTATCATTGTTTGGAAGTAACATAAAAGAAAATGAATGAAATTATTTTATGACAATGTTACTATTAGACTTCTATTTTAAAATAAATAGCTAAATTTATAGGAGTATTTTTGAAATTTTAGTAAAAATTTATTAAATCTAACTTCATAGTGGCGGTTCTAGGAAATTTTTTTAGGATAATCACTAAGAAACTTAAATTTTTAAAAAAAAAACTTGAATATTTCGACATTACAAAATATGCATGTAAATACATAAAGTTTTATAATTTCATTCTACGAGTTTTCATATTTTGAATTCGTTACATGATAGTTTCATTACCAATGCTATAAGTTATATCTCCTAAATATACATAACTAAGCAATCATTCATCCAATATTGTGTTTGTAGCATTACTCAATTAAGATGGGAATTCAAATCAACCTTAATATTAGTTGTTGCATTATTTTTGTTGTATGCATATCATTATGAATTTTTCTTAATACTTTAATTTTGTTTGTGTAACTAGTGTTACTCTATTATCAATTCAATGCATTACTCTAAATTTTTTTTCCTTTAATAATTACTGCCCACTCCCACACATGCCCCACTCAAGAGACAATTAGACAATAAATCAATGGTAAACAATTTTTTTTATTTTTTATACAAGATATAATTTCTACTCTAACCTAATCTAAGTGTATATGTGTGTGAAACACCCTCCTAGAGACTTGAACCCTGGCCCTTGCCCCCCATACCCTACAAGCACTTATATTTATGGAGTGAGCATCGCACTAAGGGTGTGTGGTGGTATCAATGGTAAACAATTAGACATACTAAGAGTACTCACATAGGTTAATGCAAAATAGTATAAAATGTTATTTTTTACATTTAATACCAAAATTCACCTACATTAGATTAGCCAAACTTGTGTTAAAAAAAAAAAAAAAAGAGCTACATTGTTACTATGACTACATAAATTGATAAAGAAATAATAAAAAAATGAGAAAAAAAAAGATATATGAATTGGGAGAATAATAAAAAATTGTTAAAGAAATAACATTTTAAAGAAATGCAGTATAAAATAAATAATCTGATGTGACGTATTGTGAAAAATGATTGTGTAAAATAAAAGAGAAATGCTATATTCATAACATTTTCACAACAAATTCTATATGGTAGATTGTTATTAGCTGTTATTAATGGAAAAAAAGTAATTTAAGTTATGAATTCAAATTAGAACAAATAATAACTTACTAATTAAAATTTGTTATAAAAATATTATAAAAATTTTATGAATATATCAATGAAGGATATATCCTTATACTAAAATAGACTAAAACTTTTGCATATGTTCAGGTGAATATCACAATATTTCAGTAAGTAATATTTCATATATTTTAAAAGGATTTTACTAATATGTGTTCTAAGAACACACAATAATAAATCAATTTTAAAAAAAATTTATTAAAAATTAAAAAAATTTTGACAACTTTTTTAAAAATAAATTTGTTACTGTATGCTCTAAGGACACGTATTAACCAAACCCATATAATAATGTGTCATTGGAATCTTATGTGGGCCCAGTTGAATATATGATCAATAATTCTATGACTGTCCTTTTTTTTTTTTTTTTTGATAGGAAATACTAGACTTTATTGAAAAGCAACACAAAATTACATTCTGTCTTGAGCACACACGTGCTCTACAATGCTGGGACAGTCCTCTAACCAGACTACGTGGTCCTGGACATTCTTGGCGTGTTGGGCCAACACATGAGCAGGGACATTTCCCTGCCTTTTGGTATGGGTAAACTTCCACTGTCTGAACAGCGAGGCTTGGGTCATTATTCCGTCTATGACATTCCCCACTGATGACGGCGGGGCAGCTTGACCATGCAAGGCGTTATAGATCACCAACGAATCACACTCAAATTCTGCATCTCTAATTCCCACGTCCCTGGCAAATTCAACACCAGTTTCTAGGGCCTTTGCTTCAGCTTCAACGGCACCCAGTGGCCATTTCCACTTCTTGCTCAGTGCTGCAACTACTTCCCCTGCCTCATCCCTGATAATTACCCCCGCCCCTGCTTGTTTACTGTTGGAGAAAACCGCTCCATCCGTGTTTACCTTATAGCGCCCACGACCTGGCGGTTGCCATGAAGCCGTTAATGTAGCTTCAACCCGATTTATTAATTTACGTTCATTAGCTGCTTGAAATTCCTCCACCAAGTGTATAGCTTGTTTCATGATCGTCCTTCCCGCCTTACCTTTACCACCCGTTCGAAGCTCGTTCCGGTTTTTCCAAATACCCCAACATATTGTAATGAACTGTTCTAACAACCCAGGATTTATATCTTCGCACCGCTGTACGTTCTCCACCACATCCAAGAAGCTCCAACTCCTAGAGATCTCAAATGGTAACACCAATTTGCTTGTTGTCCACACTTCTTTGGCATGATCACAAAACCAAAGTAAGTGACAGATAGACTCCTCATCTTTTCCACAAAGCTCGCAAAATCCATTCGGAACGATTTTCCTTTTCGCCAGGTTCAGTTTTGTAGCAAGGATGTCACGACCCGCTTTCCATGCGAAATGTTTAATTTTCTGTGGGACATTGAGGTCCCATATTGTCTTCCAGAGCTTCCTTCGAGCCGTCCCATTTGAACAATCCGCCATGGCTGCTTGCCTCTGCTCCTCTAATGCCAGTGCGTAGGCGCTTTTGACGATGAACTTTCCACTGTTGTTTTCTGCCCAAATTAATCTATCGCTGGTTTCCTTTGTGCTAAAAGGTATACTCATTATTGCCTCTTTGTCCTCGGGTAGGAACCAGTTGTCCAGCTTGACCATGTCCCACTCATGAGTTGCTCTGTTTATGAGTTCGCAAACCAGAGCATTCTCTGAATTCGGTTTCTCTGGTGTAACCAACTTATACGTGCTTGGCCTTGGAATCCACTTATCACGCCATACACTGATTCTATTACCATTCCCGACTTGCCACCTCATACCTCTTCTAACCACCCCCTGTGCCGCCATTAGACTTCGTCAAGCATATGATGGAGACGGACCAATTCGTGCTTCTGCAAAACTACAGTGTGGAAAATATTTAGCCTTGTATACCCGGCTAAACAAAGACGTGGAGTTGGTTTGCAACCTCCACCCCTGTTTAGCCAGGAGGGCCAAGTTGAAACTTTTCAAGTCTCGAAATCCCAATCCTCCTCTATCCTTCGGCAAGCACATCTGATTCCAGCTCAACCACGCAAGTTTCTTTTCATTCCTCATCTGACCCCACCAGAATTGTCTAATCATTCCGGTAAGCTCCTCACACAATTTATTGGGCAGTAGGAAACAGCTCATCGTGTAGGAAGGCACGGCTTGGGCCACCGATTTGATCAATATCTCCTTACCAGCCTGTGTAAGTAATTTTTCTTTCCACCCCGAGACTTTATTAGCCACTTTCTGCTTGAGTTGGGCGAAGGTATTATTCTTCGACCTACCCACAAGTGACGGCAAACCAAGATAAGATTCATGAGGCTTAATTACCTGAGCACCGAACATGTTTTTCACCCTTTCCTTCGTTCCATCATCAGTATTTGGGCTAAAATACAAAGAAGTTTTGGTGCAGTTTAATTGTTGACCCGAGGAGAGTTCATAAACTTTGAGAATCCGTTGGATTTCCGTGGCTTCACTTACTGTAGCTCTTCCAAACACCAAGCTATCATCAGCGAAGAACAGGTGGGATACTCTTGGACCTCTTGCAGAGGCAGCCACTCCTTTAATGGCTTTTCTTTGGGCAGCATGATGTAGCAGGGCTGACAACCCCTCTACACATATTAGGAAGAGGTAAGGTGACAAAGGGTCACCTTGCCTCAACCCTCTGGTCGGCTGGATTTGCCCGCATGGTTGCCCATTGATCCGTATGGCATATTTCACCGAAGTCACACACCTCATCACCGTGCTAATCCATTTCTCTTGAAAGCCAAGCTTCCTCATAATCTGATGTAAACATTCCCATTCAACGCGGTCATATGCCTTGCTCATGTCCAGCTTCACTGCCATCTCTCCACACTTGCCCTTCTTTTTCTTACTAATATAGTTCATCAGTTCGTGTGCCACTAACACATTGTCTGTAATGAGACGTTCTGCCACAAAGGCGCTTTGATTCTCGCCTATGATATCCTGCAATACCACTTTCATCCTGTTCGCCACCACTTTGGAAGCAATTTTATACGTCACATTGCATAAAGAAATAGGTCTATAGTCAGTTACCTTTTCTGGATTCTTTATTTTGGGGATGAGAACAATGTGAGTGTCATGGAATTTTGGTGGTGCTACACCATTATTTAAAAAAGTAAGTGCAGTATGAATCACAATGGATTTTACAGTTGGCCAGAAATGATGATAAAATAAGGGGGGCATACCGTCTGGACCTGGTGCCGTTAAAGGATGCATTTGTTTTAGTGCTTTTTCCACCTCCTCTGCGTGGAAGTCTTGGGAGAGAATAGAGTTCATTCGGTCTGTGACTTTTGGATGTATTGCCTCAATCAACTCTCGCTCCACCCTTGGATGGGAAGAAGTGAAAAGATGCTCAAAATAGTCTACAAAGATTTGTCCAATCTGATCTGCATCCTCATGCCATACATTATTAGTGTCCAAAATTCTGCAAATGGTGTTGCGTTGGTTCCTGTTCGAAGCTTTGGTGTGGAAAAAATTTGTGTTCTTGTCCCCTGCCTTCAACCAATTATTTCGGCTTCTTTGCTGCCACATCTCTTCTTCAATACCCAGCCACTTATTCAGCTCCATTTTCATTGCATGGATTGATTCTAAGTCGGTAGCATTGCCTTTCATGGACTCAAGCACTTGGAGTTTTTTCTGAATGATAGCAATCTGCTTGCCCACATGGCCAAAGGTATTCTTATTCCATGACTGTAACGAACTTTGGCATTCCTCCAAGCATGTTTCCAATGGCCACCTTGAGTCTCTGTTTCGCCCTCTTTCCCAAGCTTCCTCTACCACATCTTTGCATCGCCCATCCTCAAGCCACATTGATTCGAAGCGAAACAGCTTTGGTTGTCGTCGTTGCCACCGGGGTGATCTAGCTTCCTTGAGTACTAGGATGCTATGATCTGAGACTGAGGTGGAAAGGTGATAAAGCTTCACTGATGGGAACATCGCAGCCCAGTCCGTGGACACCAAAGCTCTGTCCAGTCGTTCACGCACCCAACCTCGGCTTCCCAATCTTCTGCTCCAAGTGTAGTCCGAACCCACATAACCAATATCCCTCAAACGACACTTGTTTATCACCTCACGGAAACTCCGCATTTGTCCTTCAGGTCTCGCCCCGCCACCTTCTTTTTCTCTGGCATACATAATCTCATTGTAGTCCCCCATGCAAATCCAAGGCAAATTGCTTCTTTGGCTGAGATTCTTCAGTAGCTTCCAGGATTCCTCTCTCTTCCCTGTCTCTGGATGTCCATAAAATCCGGTGAAACGCCATTTTCTTATCCCCTGTTCTTCTATGACAATTGCATCAATATGCCTAGGAGAATAAGTCAGTATGTCTACCATCATCGTCCTTTTCCACAAGAGGGCCAAACCTCCACCACGTCTAACACTCGGAACCACCAAACCTTGCTGTCTTTCAATTTTCCTTTTGATTTCATCCATCTCAGTGACATCAAGCTTAGTTTCCATTAGGAAAACTAAGGTGGGATCTTTCTCCAAAACCACTTTTTGGAGAGCCTTAACTGTTAGGGGGTTCCCAAGCCCCCTACAGTTCCAACTGATGGCACTCATTATGCCCGGCGGGGCTGGTTACCAGCCTCCGCCGATCCCAAGTGGTTTGCTAATAGCTTACCGAATTCCCTGACCTCTCCCTCCATTCTTACCCTCTTCCCACTATCTTCCAGGTTTTCTATCTCATGCAATGGCGACCTTGTTCTCCTCTTTAGTCCCACCTCGGCTTTGTCAACTTCCATAGGTCTCCCCATACTTCTGTCTTCTTCTTGACTGTGCATGCCTTCCCTACCCGAGACCATCTTCTTTTCCTTTTCGCCTCTGTTTTCTTTGTTCTTCCTTTGTCCGCCTCCAGTGGTCTTTTTTATTTTCAGGGGCTGTGGCTGTTTTGGAGAAGCAGGCCCCATTTTAAAATTAAAATTAATACCGGGTGTGGCCAGGCCCAAGTCAGTACCCGGCTGATTATCAGGCGCCATAACCGGTCCAGGAGGCCCAATCGTTGATTGTTTGGGTTGGGCTTCTATTATGAGCCCACTTGTATGCATCCCAACTGTCTTGTCCAACCTTGTAACGTTCTGTCTTAGCGTGATATCCTCCCTCCTTAAAGTCACTTCCTTACTTGGTTCAGTATTTAAAGCAGAAACGTTTCCCATAATTTCGGCGTCAATTTCCTGAAGTTGCTTCTCAAAATTCAAATCCGGCGAGATCTTCGGGATACTAATTTGAACATGATCTGGAAGGGCCTCAACAGTTACCACGTCAGCCCTAGCATCCACCGTCCTCCCCGCATCGCCGGACTTGTCATCGCTAGGATTCGCAGAGCCCTTTGTACCATCTGCATCCAAGCTTCGATCCCATGACTCCGTTTCAGCATCCCCGGTCCTCCTTACTCCCTTGTCCATTGCTGTGATCAATAAAGCTTTTTGGTGTTTTTCCGGGTTTGCACGCAGCCATGGTCCAAACTGCTTCTCATCTGGCCTTAACGTTTCCTTGATTCGAAAACCTTGCAAGCAATCTCGTTCGTCATGATCAATTTTCCCACACAAGTAACAGAAAATCGGAAGCCTCTCATACTTGAACTCCACCCATTTCAAGCCATACTCGCCTAACCGTATCTTTCGACCTCGACACAGTGGCATAGAGACGTCCATGATCACCCTTATACGCAGGAAGCTCCCCAGGCAGAACCCTGTTCCGTTTGCATCCACCTTCTCCACCTCCCCTAGAGTTGCTCCTATACTCAATCTCACTGCCTTCGTTTGGCACATTGTTGGCAAACCATGGATTTGGACCCAAAAAGGAGTCCTGTCAAATTTTACGTCCTTCACCGCCTCACCGTATTTCAGTTTGTGAAGGATCAATAAATATTTATCAAAGGACCACGGGCAAAGAAAGAGCACCCTATCCATGTCATCTTTTGTTTGAAAAAGAAACATGACTTTGTTCTCACCCAGGTCACTGACCTCAAAATTATTCTCCGTTTTCCATACCGATTTTAGTACCCTAGCCACAGACTCCAGGTTGACTCTCCTCTTGGTACAAAACTTCCCTATGAGAACTAGACCCTCCTTTGGCACTGGTTCATGGATCACGACTTCAGCATCTTCTCTCAACGACAGTTTTAATCCTGCATATCTCTCTGTAATCTCATCCATATTCGACTTCGAGAAAGAAAAAACTTGTTCTACCGTTTACACGGAGAGAAGCTTTGCCTGACGGCAGCCCTATTTTTCACCTCTAGGGTTTCCGAAGGAGCCTAGAGAGAAAACTTCAAGCTAGTGTTCTTTATATGACTGTCCTTTTAGCCAAACCTTTTATCAGAGAAATGTTGTACACTGTAATTAGCTACTGTTACTTTCACGTGGTCTTACATTTTTTTTTTTTTTTTTTTTTCAAATTGAATATGGCTTCCAGTAGAACGCGACTTTCCGTCTGCAGAAGTTTACAGGAAAGTTCATTGAGAGTAACCCTCAAAGTACGAATTGACCAATTTAACCCTGAAATTCTCATCAACACCCTCACCCGCATCGCCAAAAAAGTGAAACAGGTGCACCCATTTTCGTAATTTAGCATCTAATCTAATTTCCCCGCATTCCTATCTGAGTTTTCTTTTCCCAGTGGCAACAGAAGTCAACACAAACTAAACCAAGTAGCATAGTCAAATTATGGGAACACAAATGGTAACTTTCTTTTCATGGTACTCTTTTTACACTTTTTTTTCGCTCACAAACTCTCTTTTACTCATTCACACGCACACAAACACTACATATTAAATCCCCATACCCTTTTCATTGTCTCTCTAATTCCTTCACACAATGGCCAAACTTCGACCACTTCTCCTCACACTTCTATGCGTTCTCCTCCTACTCCCTTCCTTAGCTTTTGGAGATTGCACTTGTGACACCGAGGATGAAGGACGTGACAAAACCCAAGCTCTCAAATATAAACTAGCTGCTATTGCTTCCATTCTTGTAGCGGGTGCAATTGGGGTTTGTATTCCAATCCTAGGAAAGACCATACCGGCTTTGCGTCCCGAGAAGGACATCTTCTTCTTCATCAAGGCCTTTGCTGCCGGCGTGATATTATCGACCGGGTTCATCCATGTTCTTCCCGATGCTTTCGAGAGCTTGACGTCGCCGTGTCTGAGTGAGAGTCCATGGCAGGATTTTCCATTCACGGGGTTTGTGGCCATGGTGTCTGCCATCGGAACTTTGATGGTTGATTCCTTTGCCACTTCGTATTATAAAAAGTCTCACTTCAACCAGGCTCAAAATGGGGTTGGAGATGTGGAGAAGGAAGGAGAACATGAGGGTCACTTACATGTTCATACACATGCAACTCATGGCCATGCTCATGGTTCCGCTTCTTTGGTTGACAATTCGGCTTCATCTGACCTTGTTCGTCATCGTGTCATATCACAGGTAATTTGAATCTTTTAAGTTATTAATCAATTTATTTAATCTCACATGGTATTTTCAGCCTTTTAAGTTGTTTGGATAAAATCAAAATTTTATCAAACAGTTTGCATATAAGAGCTTTGGAATTTTCCAGTTCTTTTTATAAGCTGATTTCTGTGTTTCTTCTGTACATGTGTTTGTATATTTCTGGTACGGTTCTTGGATGTGTTCTGATTTTTTTTTTTTTTTTTTTTTTTTTCACAAAAAGTGTAAATCCTGTTTTCATCAATTTGCATAGGAAATTATATTATCGGAAATTATCTTTTTTTTTTTTAATTGGAATATCGGAAATTATCTTAGTGACTCATTTAGTCATGTTTATTATTTTACTATGGTAATTGTGAATTATTGATTTTGATTATGAACTAAATGAAGAGTTAGTACTGTTTAATTATGCTTCTGATTACATTTAGGTTTTGGAGTTGGGGATTGTGGTACATTCAGTCATAATTGGAATTTCACTGGGTGCTTCTGAGAGTCCCAAAACAATAAGGCCTCTTGTTGCTGCACTCACCTTCCATCAGTTTTTCGAAGGCATGGGACTTGGTGGATGCATCTCTCAGGTAATATCACCACACATGCCATTTATTCTTTTCACAAATATAAAATCTGTACTAATTATTCGTTTTGAAGAGACACGTTTTAAGTTAGGTTTTTGATTTTTTGGTTGACTTTCATCCAACTTTTGAATAACATTGAATTAATTTTTTTGTCAAATTTTTCTGCTCATATTTGGCAAGAGTATTTTTCATGTGTTTTGCAAAATTCCTTACTTTAATTTCACACTACTCTTATTTCTGATAGATGTTGGACTTTTATTTAAAAACAAAAAATTACTGTGCACCTTAGCTCCACAAGTACAAAGTTTTTTTGGAGGAGGATAAGAGTCGGGATTTAAATTTCCAGGAGAGAGTTTCACACACACATATACACTTACCTTAACTTAGAGTAGAATTTATATCATGTATAGGGTAAGAGTCGGGGTTTAAATATCTGAAAATGAGTTTTACACACATATACACTTACCTTAGCTTAGAGTAAAATTTCTATCATATATAAAACAAAAAACAAAAAAAACGTTTTCACCCGACTTTGGTACTTGTCTAATTCATTTTTGTTAGTATTGAATTAAAAAATAATGATAGGAATGTGTTTTACTAATATTAGGATTGCATATATTAATTTGGATTATGATGAATTATAATTAGTTTTGATTGATAAATTATAGGAAGTTAATATTATAATTAGTATCTACTTAAAGAGAAATTATTAGGTCTACTAGAAGGACCGCTAACGTAGTCCTCCTTGACCTCTCAACGAATAAAATGCTCTTATTTATGTAAATGTGATATCACCTAGTAATTTTTTTTTTTTTTTTTTTAATCCTTTGTGCTGATTAGGAAGTTCACTCACACATCTGTATAAATGACATTATCTCATTGATTGGGAGGACCACATCAACAGTTCTCCTAGCGGACCTAATAATTTCTCCTACTTAACCTACAATAAAAAAACTCTATCCATAATAAATTTTGCATGTGTCCAGCTGAGTGAATATGTTTGAAAAATGGTATGTGACCACTAGAATATGCTCCAAGAATTGTATGTATACTAGAGTAGCTTCCTGCCCCAAATACATTAGTTTGATTGTTAATTTGTTTATCACTCTGTTTATGACTGCAGTAGTGGAATCCTCAGGGGGAAAAAGATAGAAACAATATAGGAAAAATTAATCCGTATAACATGTTCTTATACTTGTGCATTTTATAGGCAAAATTCAAGAATAGAGCTGTTGCAATTATGGCGACATTCTTCTCTCTTACAACCCCAGTTGGAATTGCAATTGGAATAGGAATATCTAGTGTTTACAATGAGAACAGCCCCAATACTCTAATTTTTGAAGGGATTTTTAATGCGGCATCAGCTGGGATCTTAATCTATATGGCGCTTGTGGATCTTCTTGCAGCTGATTTTATGAACCCAAGAGTGCAAAGCAATGGAAGGCTTCAAATAGGAACAAACATTTCACTTCTTCTTGGGGCTGGTCTTATGTCTTTCTTAGCCAAATGGGCTTGACCTTGTCGTAATGTTTTCTGGAATATTCTCTTTCTTTTCAAGGCATTTTTTTTTTTTTGGTGGTACAGTAAAAATGGCACACACATATGCAAGTTTTCGAACCCGGAATTTTAATTCTTTGCTGAAAATTTGAATTTATCCAAACAAAATTAAAATGGATGAAAATACTGTGAAATATCTTTTTGAAATTTCATGAATAAAATTAAACTTTTTGAAATTTCAGGTACTAAAATTAAACTTATACCAAATTTCAGGGCAAAAAAAAAAGTGCAGTTTACCCGAAATAAAAAGATCAAGATGTAGATGAATTGTTAACCAAAGAAGCAGAACCATGAGCATGACGATAAGTTGCATGTGTAGGAATGACTTTCTATCCTTCTCCATATCTCCAATCCCATGTTGAGCCTTGTCGAGGTGAGATTTTTTGCAATACGAAGTTGCAAAGGCATCAATCAACGAGTTCTAAATTCTAATCATGGACACCGTCGACAAAAACTCAGAAATTTTTTTCCCTCGGGTTCTCACTAAGACACAGTGATGTCAAGCTCTTGAAAGCGTGTGAAAGTACATGGATGAATGAACCTGGTCGTTAAAATCAAACCAACAACAAAGGCTTTGATTGTAATGAAGATGTCCTTCACGGTAGGGCGGTCTTTCCAAGTATTGGAATACAAACATCAATTGCGCCCGGTACGCGTAATAGAAGCCATAGCAAAAAGTTTATATTTGAGAGCTTGGTCCTCAAGTGCCACTATGCAAAAACTTTAGGATGTATCTAAACTTTGTAATTTGCAATTTACCCAAAAAGAGAGAAGTAAATGAGAAGTGTTATTATATTTATACATTTTTACCATATTTTCACAATAAATCTTAGATAAAAAGTTGTTAGTGACTTTAATCTGAACTCATCACTAAAATTCCTTTCTTGCTCATCAATAATAACAAGTAATAACTTTCCACCTAAGATTGTTGTGAAAATATTGTACAAATAGTGTAGATATTATTTCTCTAAGCCCTCATTTGGGAAGAAGAAAATGAGTATTTGGTTGGCTTCTTCTTCAATCCTTTATCATTGTCTTCTTGCTCAGTTCATGTGTTTTGTATTCTTCACTCCTTTTAATTCTGGGAGGGTCAAAATCACTTTTTTCTCTAAGCTCTCATATATATATTAAAAATTTATGATTTGTATACCTGAAAGAAAAAAGTGACCACTTTGAAAAAAAAAAAAAAAAAAAAGACCATCCTGATTGAGAAAAATCTTTAGATGAATATTTGGTTGGCTTCTTCTTCAATCCTTTATCATCGTCTTCTTGCTCAGTTCATGTGTTTTGAATTCTTCAGTTCCTTTATTTTTCTCTTGCTATTGTCCGGCTCTCCCCCCATGTGAATGAAGTTATTAGAGTTTGACATTTCATAGATGGTAGACTACTAGATAGTAGACTACGGATTCACATCCAGTGCAATACCTCAAATCCCAGCCATCCATTTAACCCAATGTCTCTTATTTTGACACCTCACTAGGACACGCTAGCAATTCGTGTGCTCACTCAAGATTTCATTTCAGCTTCCCATTTTTGAATTTCACTAAAACTCTCTCCTCTCTCTCACTTCAACCTAGCTCTCTCCGTCACTCTCCCTAACGCTCCACTCTCTCAACCCCGACTGCGCCTCCACCACTCTCTCAACATCCACGCTTGCTCTCTGCCTCTCCCTCAACCCCGTCGTCACCATTTCCCACATACCCAACTCAGACGGATAACCAAAAACAAAGAAAAAAGGGCGCCATTTGAGATCCCAACCCCTAAACATTAGCACCCTTTTTGACCTAGATCAGAGAGAGAGTAAGGGTTGGGGTTTGGAGAGAATCAGGTGTTTAAGTGAGAAATTGATGCTTTTCAAACCCAGATCAAAGAAAGTAAGGGTTAGGGTTTGGAGAGAATCGGGTTAGGGTTTGATGCTTTTTCAGGTTTGATCTATGGAGGGATATGAGATTGAGAGAGAAAGAAAGAGAGTTTGGTCGAAGGAGAGAAGAAGCCACCATCGGAGGTGGTGGTTGTGATGAAAATTATCCTTGCTGATTTGGGCTTGTTTCAGAAAGACCACCACTCGATAGGGTTTTCTTTTATCTCTATTATTTTTAATAAATTATGTTTTCTTTTATCTCTATTTTTTAATTCTGTTTTATGTTTTTTTGGTTTTTAGCTTAGGAATTGAAATCAAGTCTTATATTGCTTGCATTTTTGTCAATTGTTTAAAAATGCTTGATACAAAAATAGTGATTGTGGAATTAAAAATGCTTTCTCTGGCATTAAAAATCTACCAACATGATACAAAAACAGTATATTAGAACTATACATCTTCCAAAAATAGTGATTGTGGCTGCTCAACTTAAGGACTCTGGAGGAATTTAGTGTAGATTTTACATTGCTTTATTATGCTTGATGAAAACTGCCATGGATATTGAAAATATTCAAAGGTCAAACTCTTTTTCTCATTGGGGCTGAATTTAATTCTTTTTTCTCTTTTTTGGGTTTTTAGCTTAGGAATTGAAATCAAGTCTTAATTCTGTTATTGTTGTTATTGTGGTTGTTGTTGTTGTTGTTGTTGTGGGAACACCTGGTAGAATATTGGCTCTGGCAAGGGATAAAGATCTTGGATTGAAGAATGTGAGGCATTTTATTGTTGATGAGTGTGATAAGATGCTAGAATCACTGGGCATGGTCTTCTTATTCTTCTGCCTTTTATCCCATTGTTTATGTGAATTAGTTCTGAAATCTGATACTTTGCAATTCTCTTGTTCTCTTTATAGTGTATTGCATTGTTTGCGATAATAATTTTCTTATTTTAAGCCTTCTGTTGTCCATGTTCTTGTCTGTTTTACAGACATGAGGAGAGATGTGCAGGAGATCTTCAAGATGACTCCTCATGACAAGCAAGTTATGACATTTTCAGCAACTCTCAGTAAAGAGATCCGCCCTGTTTGCAAAAAATTTACGCAAGAGGTGTGATAAGGCATCATAAAGTTATGATATTCTTTGTATTTATAAATGTCATGTCATTGCCTTGTTGGTTGTGTCAATTGTGCAGTTTTGTGGCTTAGGTTTCAATTTGCCTTGTCATTGGCAAGGGAATGAATTTGTAGTTGTAGTACTTGCAATATTTTTAGTTTTTCCTACTTCTAGTCTGAACTTTTTTTTGGGCGTAACCACTTCTCTTGATCCTTTAGGTTATATGTGGTTGAGTGATTGTGTTTGTGGGGCCTTAGTGAGGATATTGACTCCACTTCTTATTTCTTGGGTAGTAGCTGGATGTTTCTACTATTTGAGAGATGAGTAAGTTCAATCAATACATCATAGTTTAGAAGGATTGACTTTTTGGATTGCCAATTATTTGTTTATCTATTGTTGTTGAGTTTTGGATGCTATAGAAGATGGTATTTTGATGCACTTTATATTGACACACGTTTTTTTCAACCAATGGAAATTTATGTTGATGATGAGACCAAGTTGACTCTTCACGGTCTTGTACAGGTATCTTTGATGCTTTTTTTTTTTTTTTTTTTTTTAATTTTTGCAATATTTTTGTTTTATCAGTTGACTGTCTCTTGCTCATTCAACTAATGCACATTTTCATTCTCTCTCTACAACACTACTTTTTATTGAAGAAGGCAGAGAAAAACCGCAAATTGAATGACCTTCTTGATGCATTGGACTTCAATCAGGTTGTCATTTTTGTCAAGAGTGTGACTAGAGCTGCTGAGCTGAACAAGTTACTTACCGAGTGTGACCAGAGCTGCTGAGTTGAACAAGTTACTTTGTTCATGATTTTTACTTTTATTTTTCATACTTTTATTGTATGGGGAAAACACTTAGATGGCTGAGTTTTTTGCTCTGTCAAGTTAAGATTAACAGACAAACAATCGTGTAATATTTTCCACACAAAGGTGATATAAACATGTATTTTACTTTCCATTTGTTCCACCATTTGTTCCTTACAGACCTTAATTTGGTACATACCAGTACTTGAATGTCTCCAAAACATCTTGTCCTCCTTAAAAAAACAAGGAGGGGTGGTATAGATTTCTAACAATGCTGGGATTCCAGTTATTAGTGAACAATTCAATAAAGTCAACCACAGTTTTCAAATTTGAGCCAACAACTCCCTGATATTTAGAAGTGCTAGGGAACCAAGCTGGGTGGTAAGGTAATGTTCATACCTGTTCCTATCATCCACCAACCTTGATGTATTAATGGATTGTTGTAAATGATATTCTTCCAAGTCCAAGATTGGTGAGGGTTGGGAAGTATTTAGCTAACAAGGAGTTGGGATGGTAAACCATTCTCCAAAATTCCACAATTCCACAATTCAAAGAAGTATTTAGACCACCTGAACGTGCGCCAAGCTCCACAATTCCTCATTCTCTTCCTGTGCTTTTCCTCTTTGTCTTTATCGCTTTCATTTTTTTTCTTTTACATATGACAGAATTAGATACTCAATAGCACCAAATCTAATATGAAATTGGAAATCTTTCATTCATTCTAGCATGTACTAACAAATTTAGGGAACAAAAGTTAGGGTATGAAGAGACATTGCATTTAAAAATATTAATCACTTGCATATATAATTAATGTTTAATTAGAAGTTACTCAAACATGCACTTGTACAATCTAACATATTTTACATGTTTGACTAACTTCTTTAGTTACAAAAATTATCCAAAAAATTTGCTACATGTGCAATCAGTTGTCTAAATAAGTCAGATTTGCTATCCAAGAAACTGTCCAAGACAAAATTGTTCAAAAATGCTGTCCACTGTGCAATATACTATCAAACAAACTATCCAAAAAAATGTTATCCATCATATTGCAAAATCAATATTAGCCTGAAAATATGTCAAAAAAATCAAGTTACATTTTAAACTTAAACAAACATAACTATAATTGAACTTACCATTTATTAGTTTTTTACATACCAAAAAAGTGTTGTGTTTCCAGGCAAGCATTTGTATTGTCAACACATGGAGTTAGTCCATAATTGAACCTAACTTCATTTTCCTGTGTATATACATAAACAAATAAGTTTATTCATTTGGTAAGTAGAGAGGATATAAACACATGGATTTATTTTTTACTTGACCAATATTCATTTGGTGAGTAAGAATTAAAACTAAATATTTTAAATTTGAGGGACCAAAACCAAACTTGCCTCAACCAAAAATATAAGTCACTCACCAAATTGTTATAGGTGGAACTCACACAAAAAGGTCAGTTAGGAATGATGGAGTTACTCACCACAGGCCAAACCACTCACACAAAAGGTCAATCAAGAATGGAGTTACTCGCCACACTATGCAATGAATTAAAAAAAAAACTCCTATAATTAACAAACAAATGTACAAAATATTAACTATTATAAATATAGAAGAATGAATGTTTTTCTTTAAAAATAAAAGCTGAAAATTTGTGTACCAATATTCATTGATCTTTGAGAGAGAATAAAGTCATAAATGATAAGATTTTGATTTATTTTGATAAGACCTCTGCTGGTGGGACAAACAGAATTACTAAAATTGTCTAAAAATCTTAAAAGACTTAAAGGGGGTCATTTCAGGTCTAATTGGAAGCAAAGAAATTCTGGTATTAGGGGTTCAATGTAGCTATTGAGTATTGACATTAACCTACATGGTCATTGACTCATTTACAATTTCCACCGTAACCCACAATTATTTTTGCAATATCAACACCTTAATTCAAGATTAACTTGCAATGCCCACCCCAATATCTAATATCAATATTAAAATGCAAAATTTAGTAAAGGCCCACTTGGGTGAACATTACAAATTAATTTTGATACATTAGAGCACACTGCCACATAAACCAGCCCACTAATTTGGTAAATTCAACACTAATTTTGACTGGTAAACTGATCTCCAATCTGGGTATTGAATATATATTGATCACAAAAATTTATAGTTTAGGATGGACATTACAAATAATCCTATAGTTTATGGTAGATAGTTACAATAAACCCTGGTATCAAAAAGTAACTTTTTTAACTCAAATTATGTTTTTCCTAAATATTCCAAAGGATAGGGAGATTTAGCCCCCAAAAAAAATGGTGATTTTCTTTTGGATATAAGAAATAACTAATACATATCTTGGGCAAGATTAGAAAGTCAGCTCCTTAAGGAAAAGAATAAAGAGTATGCCATTCAAAGAAGAAGAAGAAAACAAAACTTGGTATTTGAGTTGATGAACTCACCAAGTGGAAATGGCGAGTCCTAGATCAAGATTGAAGCATGGTGGAAAGAAGTAGAGGAGTTTGAGGTTGTTCTTCTGACTTCTGTCTTTCTGTGTTCTGTTCTTGTCTTGCTCGATCTTCTTCTATGTTGGGGATGGACCCGCGGTGACTATCATAAAGGCGTTTTGCTTTAGAAAGACCTTCACTCCATGAGAGTTGGGACTTGGGACAGCTTCACACACGAGAAAGAGGGAGTGTGAGTGTTTGGGGGTTTGGTTTCAAAAGCTAAGTTTCAGTGTTTGGGTATGAGCTGGGGTTGCTGTGACAATGGATCGAAGGAGAGGCAAAGAATGGGTTGAAGGAGAGGTAGAGATGGCAACTGCGCGGGGGCGAGAGAGAGAAAAAAATTTTGATTTTCTGTTTGGTTACTCAGACTTTTACCAGAACATTGGGTGGGCTCAAAACAGTGGGCGGGCTGTGAAATATTTTAAGGGTAAAATAGTCTTTTTGTTATTTGGTGAGGTGTCAAAATAAGGAGACATTGGATTAAATGGATGGCTGGGATTTGAGGTATTGCACACCATGCAATACCCTAGGTATTGCACTGGATGTGAATCCGTAGACTACTATTAGGGAATAAGGTGATAGAATAAGTTTCTGACTTCACTCTCTCTATGGAACCTTGGGCCTCATGTAGAAGGCTCTAAAGCCTAAATTTTAAATTGAGTCCGGTTAATGTGTGACCTAAGGTCACACATTAAGTTATCTATTTTTGAAAATATTTTCTCGGAAATTGAAAAAACTGTCAATACTTTTTCAATTTCCAAGAAATTTTTTTCCAAAATCCTATGTATATGTGTATATATATATATATATATATATCTGTTTAAAACATCACAAGTTACAAGGCTATTGACGAAATGACCTATACTATTAGTCAAACATATAGGAAATGGGTGGCAACAATTTCACCTATTTAAATTTTAATTTTTAATACACTAGAAAAATAAAAGAAAATTAAAAATAAAAACTAAACTAAACCCTAACTTAACTCTCACTTCTCTCTCTCCCTTCATTTTCCTTCACTATAATTTCAAAATTTTATTGTCCTCCAAACATTGCTCGAGTTCTCTAATCAAACAAAACCAGCAACAAGTGAGTAGATTCTCTCTCTCTCTCTCTCTCTCTCTCTCTCTCTCTCTTAAATGCTTGTTGTTTTTTGAAAATTAAACTTCTTTGTCCAATGGCTTTGAAAATTCAAAACCCTAGAAATTCACTTGGTAAATTAAACTTCTTTGTCCAATGGCTTTGAAAATTCAAAACCCTAGAAATTCACTTGGTGAAACCATGGAACGCTTCAATTTTTTTAATCAAACATATTTTTGGTTTCCCATTTAGTGTCATTGAGTTATGTGGCTAAACTTAAAATATGAAAAAATGTCGATGTTGTTAAATTTTAAAGTACTCACTAGTACACGAACCGTACCGAAGTATAGTTTGACAAGAACGAGGTCGAACTCACAGAGACTTGTATGAACGTAGGAAAATTAATCAAACTTTAACCAAATTAATCCTAATCTTTTTAAAAAAAAATAATTATAACATGCTGCTAACCCCACAGCTCGAACCCTTTCTCTCCTAGACCCCCAAGCACTTTGTGCATGGGGAGGTGCCAATTCAGCTACAAGGCCTTTGGCAAATTAATCCTAATCTAGTTTAATAAAAATTGGTTGTTTTGAAATTTAATAAGCTAAGAAAATAATTAATCCAAGCAAAGATATTATAAGCTAAGGAATTAAAGTTTTGGAATCCACCTTGTTCATTCATATCAGCATATATTCATGATCATTAATTTTTCTCAATCTACTGCATGATAATCTAGAATTCAATCTTGCTATCATGGAAGATATTCTCATTAAAATTCCTATTTCAAAAATCTAAAGCATGATCTTCTTCGCTTCTTGGTATAAAATCAAATCATAAATTGTGTTCGTTGACAAACAAATCCAAGAGATATCCAATTTCAAAATCAAACAATAATAAACCAAGCATTCGATTAATTAAGATAAATCTAAAATCATGAGAAAAACATGATTGAACTCATATTAAGAATATTATCCTAGTAAATTGATGTGAAGCAAAAACAATTTAAATCATTAAAGAACAACTATTGTGGGAAAAATTAAATCACATAAATACTACGGATAAACAAGGTTTTCATCATCAATCTTAATTGAAAACTTAGCTACTCATGTTCATTAAAATAAAGCACAAAAATAAAATACTAAGTATTAAACTAGACAAATAAAATAAAGAAAAAAATGGCAACAGAGGAAGCTCCACATGCGGCTGCCTTCTCCTCTCCAAATGTTCTGCTTTACACATTACAGCACTAGCCTCTATTTTCTATATCTCCTTACAAGTTTTATGTTTACCCATATTTATATTCTCACAAAGACACACCGACCTGTAGCACTCAAAAGAGAGGAGTCGCCTGACATACTCTTATTACAAGTTGGACAAGGAGTTTATTAGTTGTAGGCCACATGTCCAAGACATTAGACTTGGGCCTCACTTCTCATTAAAGTCATCTTTCTTTTCTTTTATTCTTTCAACCCCTCACGCCTGGATTAGACTTTCTCTTATTCTTCTCTTTTCTTTTCTTTTTCTTTTTTCTTTGCTTCACTTGATCTCCTCAAGGTTAGGCTTGGTTTTGGGCCCATCTTGTAGCATTTAACTTCCACGTGAATTGCTTCTTCAATGATTTTTCTATTCCTTCTTCATGTAAAACTTTTATCACCTATAAAACAAAGAATATTAATCAGTCACAAATTAACATAAAAATGAGGCTGAAGATGCAAATATGAGGGTACTATATTCTATATGATTCATGAGTCAACCTTAAGATGATGGAGATAGGAAATCAATGTCTACTCAGTACTCACATTTATTGTTGGCAATTTTTATTTTTAAGGAGATATTGCTGGCAATTAAGTTGGCTAAGTTTTTTTTTTTTTTTTTTTTTTTCTTTTTTTTTTTGAGGGGGAAAATATAAACTTTATTAATGTAAGCAAGCTAAATTAGCTTGTAAAACAGATTGTATTTGTGGTGGAACATCCTCCATCTATGCAAAAAAATCTAAAATGCGTAAAGCATATCTAGCTAGATTATGAGTTACAAAATTGTCTTCTCTTTTTGTACGAGAGTAAAGCAATTGTTCAAAATTTTAGGATAACATTCTCACATCCTCAAGTAGCAAACCTGTTGGTGTTAAGGATTGTGCATTCTCCCTCAAGGCTTGTATCACTTCCATCGAATCTCCCTCCAAAACAACACATCGAAAGCCAAGATCTGTTGCAAAGGACAAAGCTGTAGCTGCTGCCGATGACTCGATCTCCACTGCCTTGTAAGGTTGGTGCATTACCTTTGCGAATGAAGCTAAAACCAAGCCCTTCACATCCCTGACCACCAAGCCTACACCAGCTTTCTTTTCTTTTGTAAAAACAGCGCCATCGAAGTTAATCTTTCCCATATTCACTGGAGGAGGCAACCAACGATTGTGAGATATTCGACAACTCCGTCGAACCTGTGTCTCTGTTTCCTGTCTCTTCATGTGGAAGTTGTTCAGGCTGGTTTTCGACGCAGCAACAACTTGCTGAAGAGCAATAGCAGGAACTTGTAAACGGACCTGGTTCCGTTGATTCCAAACTGACCATGCCGTGACTACAAAAAGATCCAGCTGCTTACCCTCCAATATTATCCACGAGACCAGGTCTTTAAAGTCTGCGAAACCAACTGAATTCCAGAAATTCCATAATGATTGGTCTGCCCAGACAATATCAAGCTCAGTGCATGACCACAAAGTGTGGAGTGGGTCTTCGGCTTCAGCTCTACATCGGTCACAGATTGAGTTGGCAATAATGGTTCTTCTCACCAAAGCTTGTTTCGTTGGCATGGCATTGCAATAGGCCCTCCATATAAAAGTCTTTACCTTCTGTGGCACTTGCATCAACCAAATAGCTTTCCAAACATGCTTACACTCCATTGCTTGTGTAAGGCCAGAATAGCACATTCTTCGTTCCTGCTCGACTTAGCAGTATTGCCTTTATTATTTCTGCATCTTCAACCACAAATAAACCATCCTCCAAGTTTGCCCTCCATTGCCTCATGGTTTGGTCAATTAAACAGTCCACTGTAGAGTTTGCAAAGTCATCTATGGGGCAAATAGGAAATTGTGGTGGATGTTTTTTTGGTAACCACCTGTGTTGCCAGATGTTAATATTCTCTCCACTTCCAACCCTCCATCTTGCTCCTCATTGAATAATATCCATTCCTCTAAGAATACTCTTCCAAGCATATGACCCCAATCTTGAGTCAGCAACTTTCATAAATGTAGCGTTTGGGAAAAAACGAGCCTTAAACACCTTATAAAATAGAGATGTTTTGTTGTGCAAAAGTCGCCAGGCTTGTTTTGCTAGTAAAGAGTCATTGAACATTGCTAAATCTCTAAAACCCATTCCACCCACCATTTTGGATTTTGTCATTTCTTCCCACTTAATTCAATGAATCTTTCTATGATCACTTCGTTGTCCCCACCAAATTTTTTTTATTAGACATTCAATTTCCTTGCACAAACCAATAGGTAATTTAAAACATCCCATAGAGTAGGTGTGGATAGCTTGTGTAACTGACTTCAATAACACTTCCTTACTGCTTGAGATAACAATTTGCCTAAGTTAACCCAAGCTATTATGTGTTAACATTTCTTTTAGTTCTCTTGCCAACCTGCTAATTGGTTGTACATCTTTGTCTGAGACATGAAAGAATTCTAATCAGGGCTGGATTGATACAATGATTACTTTAACATTGAACTTATTTCTTTGTAATAAATGAGTTTGTATCTACTTTTTTGAGAAAAGATTGAAAAACTTATATATTAAGAGTGAGTTTGGTTCAGCTTTTTGAAATTTGTCTTTTTGAAAAAGTGGAGTTTTCAAAAAGTGCGGTATGAAATTAGGTTTTTTTTAAAAAACTGAGTGTTTGGCTAGAATTTATAAAAGTGGAGGTTTGAGTTATAAATTACCAAAAAGAACAATGTATATATAAGGGGGTTTATTTCATACTTAAATCAACTACTTAATAATACTTACTCAAAAAAAAAAAAAAAAAGCTACTTAATAACAACAATAATAATTTATTATTAACTAAAATTTCTTCTAAAAATATTTTTACAATATTTTCACAACAAATCATACGTGGTGAGTTGTTACTGATTTTAATTTGAACACACCACTTAAATTTTTTTTTTTCACTAGTATTAGCTAGTAACAACCCACCACTTAAGATTTATTGTGAAAATATTATAGTAGCATTTCTTAGTTTTAATTTTTTATTCTTTATTTTATTTTTTTCTTTATCTCTTTTTCTTTCATCCACACGTTTTTTTTTTCCTCTTTTTTTCTCCTCCACACACGTATTCTTTACTTCTCCCTAGCTTCACTTTTGACTTTTCTTTATACTTTTCTTCTTTACCAGAACACACCAGAAGATTAAGCTTCTAGAATTCGTCCACTCTCATTCTAGAACATACCATTTCTTTTTTCTCTTTCTCTACTTTCCTCCACACATTCAGCCACACAGCCCACACCCATGCACTTCTTCATCTTGATCTTCACAGGTAATTTCCCTTAATTTCACCAAAAATCTTCAATACCTCTCTTAGCCCACACCCACGCAAAGTGATTTTTGTGAGTCACAGTTTCCTTCTCGTAGTGAGGCTTTGCCTCATGGCTCATCAAGAATCAAGACCTACTTCGACACCACCATTTAAGGCAGAGAGATGAGATGAAACAAACAAGCAGCAAGGGTAATTTGGCGTGAGAGCTGACATCTTCTGATTTATTGAAAGGTAATTTGGTAAATTCCACAGAATCCAATGGATAGTTGATTCAACGCGCACGGACTTTTTCCAAAATGCACCTTAGAGCTCCTTTATGGCATTGCGTGTTCTCTTCACAAACCCAAAACGCAACTTTTTCCAAAAAGTTGCGTTTTATACCTAACCAAACGGGCTTTTTGGGTTGGGAAAGTTGAAACAAACAGGCACGAAGAAAAACTAGCTATATCGGGCTGAAGTATAGAAACAAATGTGGCAGTATAGCCTCCATCCATACAACATAATTCAAAACATTTATTGCATACTTAACTAGATTATGAGCAATTTTATCACCTTCTCTCTTAATATGAAAGTAACGTAATTGATTAAAAGAGCTGGAACAGAATTTTGCATCCGCAATCAAAGAACCAAATGACGACAAAGAGGATCCTCCTCAATTAAAGCTTTTATGATCAGCTCAGAATCGCCTTCCAAGAGCTCACTATCAATCCCAATTTCAAAGGCAAACTCCAAAGCTCTAGCTACTACTAAGGCTTCAATTTCCCCTACTCGGTAAGCCTGGGGAAGTTGCTGAAGAAAGAAGTAATGGCCAAGCCTTAATTATCTCTAATGACAACACAGATACCAAACTTGTTTGCTACTTTGGAGATGGCTCCATCAAAGTTAATTTTAAACAAATTATTTGGAGGGGGTCGCTAAGAGGCGCGGGACTGTGGCTAGGAAGACACTTGAGGGGTTTACACTGCTAAAAATTCATAGTACCTGTCCTTTAAGACTTGGGCAATTTGGTGAAGACTACAATTGGGCTGTACTAGTTGGACTTGGTTTCTTTAATTCCAAATTGACCAAGCTGTAACGGTAAATAACTCCGAATTTCTATTGTTGAATGATCCAGGAAAGCAACTCCTTAAAGTCCACAAATTGGTGGTTTCTTCGAAAATCCCATCACTCAGGATCGGACCAAACTACATCAAGTTTAGTGCATGACTAAAGGGCGTGCAATGGTGACTCCAGGGCTGCATGTCATCGGTCACAAATTGGATTCTCAATGATTGTTTGGCGGACTAAATTCTCCTTTGTGGGCATGGAATTGCGACAAGCTCTCCACATCAAATTCTTAACTTTGTTAGGCACTTGTAAAGACCACACCCCTTTCCATAGTTGTTTATCCCAATTCAAAGAATCCTCCTATGGAGGTAAATTGTCCTCCTCCTTCAAGATCTTGTACCCCAACTTGCATGTATACCTGCCATCCTGAAAGAAATGCCAGTAAAGAACATCCTCGGACTCAACACGGGCTAAAGGGATTTTTTTTTTTTTTTTTTTTTCCGGCTTCCTGGGGAGTAAAGAGACCATCAAGCAGATTAGTGTTCCGTTTCCTAGTTTCCGCATCAATTAAAAAATACACCGTAGCTTCCTCCATTGAGTCTATCATGGATGATTGAATCATTGGGGGATGCTTAATTGGCAACCAATGGTGCTGCCAAATTTTCATAGATTTCCCATCCCCAATCTGCCACCCTAAGCCTCATTGAATGACGTCATGACCTTGTAAGATACTCCTTCATACATAAGAACGGGACCTAGAGTCTTTGGCTTCCATAATTAAGCATTGTGGAGAAGTCTCTCCATGCTTGCTTTCCCAGAACGGGATCGTTGAACATGGCAATCCCTGAAACCCATGTCGCCCACTAGTTTAGATTTAGTCAATCATCCTATTTGAGCCAATGAATCTTGCAATGATCCCCATGTTGCCCCCACCAAAAGTTTTAATCAAGACTTCAATATCATAACACAAACCCACAGAGAGTTTAAAACAACCCATGGCAAAGGTTGGGATAGCTTGAATAACATACTTGATCAAAACCTCTTTTTCGGCTTGAGAGAGCAGTTTCCCTTCTCATTCTTGCAATTTCCTGCACAGTCTTTCCTTTATATAATTAAAACTTGCCTTTTTTCCCCTCCCTACAAATGAAGGAAGGCCTAAATACTTCTGTTGATGCTCATTTTGGAAGCCCAGTAGCAGGAAGAAGCCCAACAATATGGCAGAGAAGAGTTAGTGGATTGATAGAAAAATCATTAAGCCCAAATGGCAGAACAATGGATCATAGGCCCATAAAGTAAATAAATGGGCCTAAAGGAGCCCAGAGAGAAAAGTAGTAAACTCATGGGCATTATGTGATGTAGAAAAGTAAGAATGGGTCACAGCAAGTTTGAAGTAATGAAGTAAGTAAGTAAGGGGTTGATGGAAAGCCCATGAACCCTAAGAATAAAGGATAAGGTGATTAGGCTTGGGAAGTCCAAAAGAGTTTGTAAAATCCCATAGGAATGCAGAATTAGAAAATTGGCCAAGGATGCCCAAGAAGAAAGGAATGGGACAAAGGAGCCCATAAGCAATGTAATGGGTCAAGAAAGCCTAAAGTAGCATGAGTATAAATCCAATAACTATACTGAGTCACTGAGAAAAAGAACAGGCAGTAGGGCCAAAAAAAGCCCAGCAAGCACGGGTCAAATAACACCACAATAAGAATAGCAAAGTGGTATGGCAGGAATGACAACAAGATTACGGAAGGAGCAAAGAATTGGCTGAAGAGGAGAAAACTCACAATCAAGTAAGGCCCAGCCCTTGAAAGGAGCAAGCCAGTAAAGAATGGAAAATCAGAAAACAGTTCACACCATAAGAGGTCAAGTATGAGCGGCAGAATGCACAAATGAGCCTCCAGACTATGGCAAACGCATGAGCAGCGGACAAGCTTTTGACGTACACAGGAAATGGAGCACGCACAAGGCCCAGGCACTACCAACTTGTACCTAGTCAATATAGGAGTGGTGGGTCATGGGTCAGAGGTAAGAGAGGGTATGGTCTGGTGATGGGAAGAAGGAAAAGTCTATTCTGGGATTTCTGCTCAGATTCTTTTGAGGGTGATGTCCTACTGGGATGACATACCACCCAAAAGAAGGTAGGATGAGTTGGAACCACTAGGTGCATGCCATGAGCGATAACAAGAGAGAATGCCACAGTGAGTAAGCAAACAAAACAGTCTTTTTTGTCTAGTAATGAGGAGTGGCACAACCAACACAGGTAAGTGGTGGTGGCTGGGCAGCTGACAAAGTAGTTGGTGGTTGGGAAGAACACCCTAAACCAAACAAAAGTAGTTAAAGGCTAAAATGGTAAAAACCAGTCATGGCAGACAATATATAAAAGGTCCTTGCCGTACATAGTAACATCATCACAACAGGAGCAACCACTAGGAGAGAATCACAGCACCATCATCACCATAACACTACACGAGTAAGCACTAAGAAAAGAAGAAAAGGAGTGGGGAAAGAATCAAGGTAACAAAATGGAGAAAGAAGAGAAATAGAGAGTATAGAATGGCAGGCATGCACCAATAGACTAATCCTTTTTGTCCCTTTGAAAGCCTACCCTCTGTTGAGAATAAAGAATTCATTTGGGCACAAGCCATTCTAGCCCGTTCCCTCAAAGCGAATATTTTCTACAACAGGATCCTCCTGTGAGGTTACCCATGTTGAGGAAGTGGTTCCTTCCTTGGCCTTAGTCTCGTAGCACTACTGAACACGGCAAACTGATCTTTTCCTTCTTTTATTTTATCACTTATTGCTATTGTTTCTTCTCTTGTCTTTACAATTTCACCTATAATGTGTTTCTTGTTGCCATATCGTTCTTGTTCCCTGTTTTAATTAAGGATCTTTTACTTGCTTCGCCTGACACTAACATATTTCTTTTATCATTGTTTTATTGCATTTATCTGTCATAACTCTTCTATAGCGGCTTCGCTTGCCAAAGACATGTGACCAAAGTTTCGGCAAACGGGGCATAGTTTGTGCGCAAGCTAGACCAAGGTGAGTTGCAATTGGACCCATCCCAACTCTCTTATCCAGAACACTCGGGCCCAGTGCAGCAGGAGGCAGTCCAGTCCAAAATCACTAAAGGCCCACCACAACTTCCCATACTGTTGAATTTCTTGACCCCCATAATTCCCAGCCAGCGGAAAGAACGAAGGTGAATATGCTCAACGGGAAACCCATTTGGACCGTTTTAATTTTGCAAACTATTGAACACTGCCAATATGGCAAAACTTAGTGCAGCACCAACAGCTGAATATAGACAAATGGTGTTCAAAGGTGCACATTGGCTGGGGAGACGCTATCCTAGGTTGCCATAAATTTTGGGTTATAATTTCCTAGACTTTTTCAGCGCTAGCATGGAAGCTTGTTATGGCAAAAGGCGAGGACAAAATGGGTTAATAAATAAAGGCGTAATAATAATAACTCAAATTAATATTGGTAATAAATTAATCAAAATTCATTAAAAAGGAATGATAATAATAATCCAAAAAGGTCAAATTTAAAAAAAATTTCAAGAAAAAATTAACTAATAAGTTCATTCCAAATTACATAGATTTGATTATTTCGAAGACTTAAATAGATTTGATAATTTCAAATTACATATTTTGAAAAATATAGTTGTTATGAATGGATAAAAGAAGTTTAAAGAATGAATAAAAAAATAACGAAGAAATAGTATAGAAAAATGATAGAGAATCTAGTAAAAAGTCTATTTGGAAAAATAGATAAGTAAAAAGGTAAAACTAACGATTCACCCTCCAAACAATATAAAAATTTAGAAAAATTGTTAAAGATGCTCTTAGTGCAAGTGAACCATTTAAAATAATGTTGACTTGTTTCTATATCTTAATCTTCCTTTCTTCATAGGAGAAAAGTAAGAAAATAGTCCAATCTATATTTAAGTTGGTACTTGGGTACATGAGTTTAATATAGAACAGACAGCACATGCCTTTTTGGAGTAGCAAGGGTGCAGGAAGTCACAACGCAAGATCAAAAAGGGTGTCAATAGACTCATAGAGACCACTGGGGTGACAGTGTTAGAATTGCATGAAATTTGGCAGGTTAAAGGGAAATGGCGTTCTGATCCAAATTCATGTGATCATGAATGTCGCCAAAATTTAGGCAAATTCCTTCATTAAAGCCTCGAAAACAGTGTTTTTGCTATTTATAATAATATTTGTTTTTTCCTTAATAACTTTTAGTTTAAAAGTCAGAATAAAATCCTGTCTATTTTGAGACCTTATTCTGCATTTAACTCAATTTTGCCATTTTTGGTAAATTTCGATATTTTGTCACCTAATCACATAATTAATGAGAATTAGGGTTTTAGACGTTTTTTTTCTTAGTATTTATATGTTTTGTAGCTGTCAGAGGCAAAGCAAACTATTATCAATAAACATGGACTTTTGTTAAATTATTTCATTAGTGGATTCCAGTTTTTTTTTTTTTTTTTCCCCCTTGTGAATTCAGGGAAACCCCTCGTGGATTTGAGATTTACTACCCAAAAACTAACAGTTTAGTTTCCGTCCATCAAAGAAAGTATCGTGTGTGCTTTCTTTAAGCTTCCGCGACATCAAAACCTTAAACTTTGAGCAAGTTTCCGAAATTGTCAGACTAGGTTAGACATTTATTGCACAGAACTGAAGCCCAAAAGGATGACCTGTACTTGTTGATTCTCCACAGAATCAATGCCATCAAGGCTAAGTTCCTAGCTAGGCCTTGTTGCATGAAGAAGACCCAACCCTGCTTCCTTCTTTGACGTTGTTTAATTTTTCCCACCCAACAACTAGATGCATTTGCATCTACTAGCTAGCACCATCCAAAACATCACTAAGTCATCGTTATAGGACTAGTGATAGGGAAACACACGGCAATGGCATGATAAAATAGAATGTAAAGGCTTTTGTCACGGATTGGAGAAGTGTGACATGGCTTGGCAAGAATTTTAGCCCAAACTTACAACCTGCAAGCCTCATTGCAACCCATAGCATCAAGTGACTGAAAACCTGAAATCAGGTGACTTTTTTTCTTTCGTAGATAAATTCAATAGTTAGGATTTAAACTCTCTGCATTTTGAATTTGAAATTCCATGAAATATCAATTAAATTACAAGACTCTTGGCAATATCGTGCTTTTCACTTTTTTTGTTTGCACTTACTTCATTGTTCATAATATTCCAGATTCTTTTTAGTTTTTACCAAAGATTGATTGGATGAATGAAAACTCAAGCATATTTTACTCTTCTTTTTGGTTTTCCACAATTCAGAGAGAAATCGAAGTGTTGATTTCATTTGAACCATATTGTTGTGATGCAGGGGGGAAAAAAAGAAATAAGAAATAATAAAGAGGAAATAATTTCATCTATAAGGTGCTTACATGATCACCAACCAGAAACACGTTTCAAGAAAGCCAATTTTGCCAAGCAGAAAACAGGACTTTCATGTATACCTGTGTTACTTGTATGTTCTGAGAAACTTCAACCACAAAAAAAGTGAATAATAATTATAATAATACTAAGAAAAACTAATACAAGTAGAAGCTTCAACCCTTCCTTTCAAAACCAGAGCAATCCATATTTCATCATCTGCTACCATTGTGTGGCACTCTATAGAGACAAAGTGGCCATGGGCAACAGACCAACTACCTTCAAGAATGGAAAACCATATCTACTTTTCTTTCTCATCTCTCTTGTCTGCCTCATAATAATAATAATCGTCGTCATCATAATATTGTTCATCATCATCATCATCGTAATATTCTTCATCGTCATCATCAACTTCCTTGCCATTTTGTAGGAGATATGAGGCTTGACCCCTTAGCCGCTCTTGAATTCGATCCCTGATGGCAGTGCCCTGATAAGCACCCAAATTGTGGCGGTAAGAATGCCAGAATAAAAATGGACAAATAGATAAGAAGAATCCACTCTCATTTTTTTTCAGTAAAACAATAGAGAACATCGGCTCACATACATAGCCTAATTTTAGTATTGAAAGTTGAATTTAATACAAATAAAGTATATCTAGATATATGTATAGATTGGCTTACCATTTTATGGCAACCTTCTTCAAACATCTCTAGAAATCCAGCAACCCAGCGGTCAGCATTTTCCACCCACTCATTACGATGCATTGCAACAGTTTGAATCTAAAATATCAAGGCAGTAACTTACATCCATCAAAGTTCTAAACAATTCTCAAAAACAAACAAACAAACAAAAACAGGTTAAACACAGTTCTTGGTGGATACAAAAGCAAAAATGCGAAAAATGAATAAACATCAAGAATTAAAGATTATGATAGCTAAAAGCATACTCTGGAGAGAGAGAGAGAGAGAGAGAGAGTCCACAAATTTTTTTCCCACAATCAATTAACTAATGTTACAGATAAAGTATTTGTCAGCACAACTGAGACTATTCCTTCACTTTGAACAGGTAAAAGCAATAAGAACAAAGAGCATCAATTCAAAGCGAAACAGGGTGAGGAAACTTTTGTATAAAGAGAAACGTAACCAAAAGGAACATTGTTGCACACGAATGCTCAGTTTGAGACACCATCATTTGCAGCCTTAAGGATAATAAGAAAGCCTCAAAATCATTTCCAGTTTCTTCTTTTCTTTAATTTTCCACCGAAAATAAATAAATAAAACCCTCTCAAACCCAAGTGGGTAAAATCCACTACCTAGAAATATAGAATTACTTTGCTACTTTGCCTTTTGTCAATTTCAGTCAACTAGTTATTAAACTTCTAAATATCAGACTGCAATTGGCTCATTCATTGAGCAAAAGCACTTGACCAAACCATACCTATTGATTGCTTGATTGGACCTAAACCCATCCCCTTTCATGTAATGAATGTAATAGCAGAATCTAAATATGGGCATTGGTATTAAAAAATACATGAAAATGTTGTCACACAAGTCAGCCTTGTGGCCTGATGGTGATACCTCTCCCTTTGGCAAAGGGAAGTTGTTCGAACCTGATGAGTGGGTGAGATTTGAGCTTTAACTATGGGGTAAGCTAACAATTACATATTTTATGAAAGGTTGTACCCAGTGCACAAATCTCCCACTATTGCAAGACCTAAGAGAGGTGATTGGTAGATAGCTTTATCCCCCAATTTATTTTTGGAGAGGTTGATTCCGAAAATCTAACCCACAACCTGTTGCATTTGATGGAACGCACTTGCCATCACACCAAGGCCCGATTTCTAACAATTACATACTTTTTGTACATAGAAAAACAATAAGAGAAATTGGCCTTAAACCATATAGTTTTGCTTTTTACACAAGTTAAATATAAAAACATGCAAGGGTCATGTAGAGATGGCATCCTAATTATAAGGAATAACACTTAAGTATGGTAAAAATAAATTAAATAAAAATACTAGTAGGTGATACTTATGATTTTATTGCTTTTTGAGCACTATAATACATGGCATCCAACGCCTTTTAATGTTAGGGTTACACACTTTATTATGATAAATTTTTGTAAATTTGCTGAGACTATGCATGAGTCTTAATTGTTGGTAGTACATGCTGGTAAATGACTCTAACAAGGACAATCCAATTCGAAGCCCACATGCTTGGCATGCATTATATGCTGGATGCAAGCCATTGAGTAGCTTAGAGTGCTACAATAGATGTTATTATTGACTTGCCTAGCAAACCCAATACTTAGCCCTAAAAATCAATTTCAAATACTGAAAACTTAACCTTTTACCTTTTCTTAATCATGTTGACCATTCATAGATGATGGGAAATTTGAAATTTCAGATCCAATACTCAAGTTACTGGTCAATTCATATTTTACTGAACCCAATAAAACACTCTTTATGCTTAAAGGAAGAGACTCATAGTAGTAGATTTATAGGCCAAAGAAACATACAAATATGTTCTAAACTCAATCAGTCCACTTGGAACCGTGCCTAATCATTTTTGTGTTTATTCAAATTATTCCTAAAGTTAGTACACCCCTCTGGTTTAATTTATCTATCTTCTTCTGAAGTTTAGAATACATTTTATTTCTATAATCAGTACAAATTACTGTGTATGGGCTGTAAGGTGAGATATTAAAAATAAAAGGTTCCTATCAAAAAATAATAATAATAATAAAAGGTAAATTACAATTTACTATAATGGCTTGATACTACGACAAATTAGCCGACTACCTTTCAATTATTACATTTGACCTCTAAAGTTTGGATTAAATACAACCATTAGGATACCTTACAAATTAAAAGACATTGCAATTTATGGACCAACAATTTACCCCCTTGTGGTATGGCCCAATCACAGTTTAGTCCCACAAGCTTTTTCAATTGTTACATTTTGACCTCCTAAGGTTTGGAAATGAAATCGTTAGGAGTACTTTGGATGGAACACTAACTATTTCATTTTAGTCCAAACTTTAGTGTGCCAAATGTAGCAATTGAAAATTTGTGAACTAAATTGTTACAGGACCAACTCACAAGAAGGTAACTTATAATATCCCCTCCCCCTTTTCCAAATGAAAAAGAAAAAACAGAAACAGAAATAAAAAGAGTGGTAATTCATGAGACTTATTCGCACTAGGTAGTTTTTTCAACACACTGAAATTTCAACAATGTTGAAGCATGGCCAGGCAGTGTGATTGCTTAGGCTACACAAACAGTAATTGCCTAGACTTTATCTTACTATCCTCTACGGGACTGTTTGATACAGCTATGTTAAACATGCTGTTTAACAAAGCTGCCTCGACTTCTTGTGGACAGCTGCTCACGATCGGATTCTCACGTTGGATAATCTCATGCTTAGGGGTCGCACTTTGGCAAATCGGTGTTATATGTGTTGCTGTGATGGGGAGTCGGTAGACCATCTCCTTCTTCATTGTCCTGTTACACATACCTTATGGACCTTTATGCTTTAGGCTTATGGTATTCATTGGGTTATGCCAAGATCAGTGGCGGGATTGTTGTCTTGTTGGCATCAGTGGCTTGGGAAGCACAACTCGAGTATTTGGAATTTGATTCCAGGGTGCTTAATGTGGATCATTTGGTTGGAACGGAATCGTCGTTCCTTTGAGAACATAGAGAAGACGTTGGATGAGTTAAAGGTTTTAAGCCAGCGTAGTCTTTTTGAGTGGTCTCATTGTTGGGGTTTTACTAAGTCTGTCTCTTTCAAAGTTTTTGTTTTCCCTTAGATTAACTATTTGATTTCCCTCTCCTTCGTTTGGCTGTTTGTTTCTTCTATTTCTTATTGTTCATCATCATGAACAGCTTGTATTATTCATCTTTTACTTATTAATATTAGTTCTTTGATTACCTATCAAAAAAAAAAAAAAAAAATTGCTTAATGAAAAATTGCTAAGAGATAATTTGAGGGGGTTTTATAACATTTGAGAAAAAGTGTTTTTTCAATAATATGAGCTTTTAGTTGACACCAGTCAAAAAGTTCTGTTGTAGAACAAGTTGCCAAAAAAGGACAAATATTTTCTACTGGGTATCTCTTATTTTTATACATTTTTTGCCCTAGATGATGATGATTATGATGATGAGAATACTAATAATAATAATAAATAATGCGCTAAGGGGGTCTTCTTCTGTCACTTTCCCTTGGGAAAGTAATTGGAGCGTGGAGGTCCCTCAGAGAGTTTCCTTTTTTATTTGGATGGTGGCTTGAGGGAAGATACTCACTGGTTATAACCTAAAGGAGGAGGCTACACTATACTAGATTAGTGTTTCCATGTGCCAGTGTACTGGGGAGACAATGGATCATCTTTTGATTCATTGTGGGGGCTCATCATTTATGGAGTTCTGTTTTTAGAAATTTGGGGTTTCTTGGGCTTTACCAGCGAGGGTTATTGATCTTTTGGCTGGGTGGAGAAATTGATTGGGGATGCATTCTTCAGATAATTGGAATTAGGTTCCATCGTGTTTGATGTGGAGCATTTGGAGTGTGTGTAATAATCATACATTCGAGGACTTGGAGGGCTGGGGGGATCAGCTTTAGCCTCTTTTGTAGGCACTTTGTTTGATTGTTCTCGAGCTTGGGCATTCACATCTAGTGATTCCATTCCAATGTTTTCATATTTTCTTTCTTATTGTGAATAATCTCTATTCTCTAATGATTTTGTCATTCTTTAGGTTTCTTCATGCTTTTTTTGCATAAATTGTTTTTTAATAAAATTATTTTTACCCATAATAATCTGAATATTGTTTTGTTAAATAACAACATTTCGAATATATTTATTAGTAAATGTTATTCTTATTAAAATTTTGTACATAATTATATGCTGTATCTCTAGAACTTTCTCTCTCCCTTACCCACCACTTCGCTCCATCTAATCCCCACCACAACCTCCTAGCAATTGCATCAAACACACACTATAAACCACACCAGCAAACCAATACCCAAAGCAACGTAGTGAAGCAACCCTCCTCAATGGCAGAGAAGCCACTCTCCATGGCCACCATCACTACACCCAAGAGGTAGCCTTCACCCCACCAGAAACCAAACATGACAATGCCGTATCATGCAAACCCAACCCTTACCCTCCACTGAAGATACCACAGACCCAAGAAAACCTTAGAATAGAAAATTTTAGTAAATTCCATCACATTTGAACTCTCAATCAAGAATCTAACGATTTGGTTGTATCAGCAGAAGATATTTTGCAATCAATTTTCCACATCTTTTTTAATGCAGGCAGAACATATTTATTAATGGAGTACCTTTTCCAAAGTCAACAGTGTAGGTGAAATAAGAATGTTAAGATGGGAAAGTGGAAATACAAGTTAATACAGGATCTGAAATAAGTAAACTTTGCCTAAAGATAGGGTGATCTTATGAATTTAAATTTGAGGGAAAGTTACTTGAGATGGTTTGGTAATGCGCATAGGAGAGAGATGAATACACCAGTGAGGAAAAGTGGGTTGACTCAAGTCGAGAAAAAGAAAAATGATAAATTGCCAAAATAACATTAGCATTGGTAGTATAAAAAGATGTGTCAATTAAAGAGGTAGCAGAGAGTATGACTTCGCATAGAATAGAATGGCAGAAAAAATATATAAATTTGGCTGACACTGATTAGTCTCTTGTGGATCCATAGACAACACCAAATTTTATGACTATCATTCTAGTATACATCCCATGTACTAGGTGAAACCCTATGTTTTTTGGTTTCAATGAAATTTTATCAAGAGAAAAACTCCATCTCTTCATGCATTTATCTCTTTTGTGTCTTCTATAGTTGTTCCTAAGTCTGTCAAGGAATGTATATCTATTCTAGGCTAAAGGACAGTTACGAAGGAAGAAGAGATGTTAGCACTCTATTAGAATAATATGTGGTATTTTGATTAGCAACACCATATGTACCTTGAAGAAAAAATCAATCCTAGGAGAATAAAAAAAGGAAAAAGAAAATCTTATACAGAATAGCACTACACTAAAATTGGCATACAAGTACCTTCTCTCCCACTTTTTCCTGTTGTTCCTTCACTTTCTCCTGTAGTTTCTTCAATCTCATGTTCACCCTCAATCGCTTTTCCTGCATGCATGAACAAAACCAGTTTAAGTACACCAGGAAGAGGTAAATCAGCAAACTTACGCCAAAAAGAGAGAGGGAGAGAGAGCAGCAGCAAAGTTACTTCAAAACAGAATTATCTGAACAGAAACCAAAGTAATAAATATTAAAGACAATACATGCCTTCACATAGCTAACACCAAGATCTTTTCTTGAATATCCACGATCCAAGTTACGCATCACATACTGGTTATAATCTTTTACAATCCTCATTATAATGTCTGATGTAGAAATCCCATCAGTCCGTTTTGTTTCCTTGAACCTTCCAGCAGATTTGACCTGCGATAGAGGTGCACCTAGGATAATTCTATGCAACAGAAAAAAAATTACCAATTGTGATAGAAGAGAAACTGTCTCTCAGACTTACAAACTCATAGACGTCGTTCCCAGCTCCACTAGCATCAGCATAACTGCAAAAGATTTAAGCAAAGTACAAAAGATTACACGATATGGTTGAATGCTTGAATCACTTCAATAAGCATCACAAAATAGAATAATTAATTTACAATCAATAAGATTTACCATAATTTCTAAATAAATTATAGAACAAGAGACTGAAAAAAGTTCGATATGTTTTGAAACTCCTTAGTCCACAAAATTATATAATAACTCTTAAGCTCAGAGGTGAGAGTTTTGGTTGATCATCCTTACGGAAGAGAGTCATGTGCCACAAAGTCAATATTGTGCTTGTCAAGAAATTCTTGAGTGATCACCCAAGGTGCATCGGGAATGACTTCATCTACCCACCTACACAGAACAAACAAAAATGAAAACTCAATATTTGAAGATCTTGGAGCACTTCTCTTATCTAAAAAGAAAACCCAAGTGCTGATATGCTGCAAATGCCCAAGATCAAACCAAAACAAAGCATCACCATGCCAGTAATTTTTCGAAAGGAAATTACAAGTAAACAAGAATTTGTGTTGCAAACACTGCAAGGTATGGTAGAACTCATTAATAATTCAAGTACTTGGGAAAAAAAACTATACTTGCAATGGCGTAGTGACTCATAGCGTTCCTCCTCCGTCATAACGGTTTTGCCTTTAAACTTGTGGGTGATTTCATCGCTGCAACATCCAACAAGCAGATAGGTGTTCGGAAACCTGAATTCACAAATTCAATCATATAATAAAATTAAAAATGAGTTTGGCACCAAGAACTCAAGACTAATTGAAAAGAATTTTGAACATACAAAGTAAACCCAGCATAATTGAAAGTTCACACATCACCAAGATCACAAAAAGCATATGCTGATAATAACCCAAAAATGAAAGGGTAACAAAAAGCAATTCTTGTCTAGCACAAACTATTATGAACACTATTAAGAATGCAAAATTCAATAGAAGCCTACATCACAAAACTAATTTCAACAAGCATAGCAAAAAATAAAAAGTAACAATGACAACATAAAACACAAAAACAAGATAAGCCCAGATGAGAAAAACTTACAAAAACCTCAAAACAACAGAACTGAATAAATAATTTGACAAAATAAGAGCAACCCAGAAAACGAAAAAATAATAATAAATGGTGGATCGAAAAAGAAAAGAGAATGGAAATGAAAAGTAGGGAGCGAAAGAAAGAGACGATTTCTTGGCTTGCTCAAGTGAACCAGCGTGGCCAAAGTGGAAGAGATCGTAGATCCCATCAGCATAGACACGAACAAGGCGGTCGGACGAGGATGTGCCATCGGAGTTGCCATTGGAAAGGGAATTGTTAAGATGATGATCCTTAGGCTTAGGATCTTCCATTATTGATACGAATAATAATGGCTTTTTTCAAATTACACTAATAACAATTTCTCATTACTATTTCTCTTTTCAGTGTTTTTTGGTTTTTTGTGAATGAGAATTGTTTTTGTGTATCTTTTCTCTTCTGACTCTCCTCTCGCCTCTCTCTCTCAGCCTTCCCTCCCTCTATTAGTGGTCCTCAAAATACGCGCTTTTTCCACGGCTTATTTTTTTGCTACTCTTTTATATTTCTTTTATCAATGGGATAATTGTTTTTTTTATAATTAAGATTATGAAGATTTTTATAAAAAAAATTAATGAAAAAAAAAGGTGATGAATGAGAATGTAAAAATTCATTAATAATTACTTCAAAAATAAATAAATAAATTATGAGTCTTGTTGTTTAACTATCAGTGTTTCATATAAAAACATCCAACATTCAAATCACCCTACCTCAATTATTTATGTACTAACTTCTGAGCACGAGCTCACGCGCCTGCTTAGAAACTCTTCTATTTTTTTGTAAAAGTTAATAATTTGAATTTATTATAATTTAAGATTACTACATTTTTCTGTGATTAAAAAATGTAGTAATTTTAAATTATAATTAATGCAAATTATTAACCTTTATAAAAAAAAAAAGTAGAAGAGAAATTTGATAATCATCAAGAGAATGGTCATGTTTTATAGGCAACATTTTAGTGGGAGTTAAAGATGTATTTACTTATCAAAAAAAAAAGTGTATATATCTATTTAGTTTAGTTTTTTTTTTTACAACTACTAATTTTTTTTTTTTTGATATTTAGTTTTGTTTTTGAATAAACATGGGGTGTTTTTTTAAAGAAAAAAACAGCAACAACTTGGGTAGTTTAACTTATTTTTCTATTTAAAAAAAAAAAAAAACGTATAGTTACTTTGAAGAAGTGGGTTAGTAGAAGAGTGTTCTTATTTTGTAGGCAATGTTTTAGTGCAAGTTAGACATATATTTTTACCAGACTATCTTTTAGTTTTGTTTCTACTTAAACCTAGGGGTGTAGAGATATTTTAGAACAAAAAAAATATATATATATTAGCTCAAACAAAGGAAGCCCCTTAAACAATAGTATGGATAAAAAATATAAAAACAAAATCAAGAAACAAAAGATCTTACCAACTGTTGAGGGAAAGGTCTTGGCACAACATCAACTCCTAATATGTGGCCGACAAAATATATTTGACTAAGGCAATTTTTATTTAACTAGTATTTAAACAATTTTTATATAAAATCTTTAAAAAAATACCAAATTACTAATTAAATTTTGTCATATTTGTCGGAGTTTCAAGAGATTGTCCTTATTTATTTAATTTTGCTTATTCTCTCACAATTTTTTAAAGTTTTCACATGAGAATCATAGGTTGAAATTAGACATTTAATAATTAAAATTGAGTAAATTCCATTTTGTTGTCATTCAAATATGTGGTTTGTTTAATTTTGGACCCTCAAATTTTAAATGTTTGATTTTAGTCCTTTAAAATTTTAAAATATTGCAATTTAGTCCCTTCCATCTATTAATTTTATTTGTTACATGACTAATGAAATGCTGAGAACTCCATATTCATATATATTGAAGATATTTGACTTTTGGTTGACCTCATAATAATGTGAAAAATAAGCTTTTGAGACTTTACAACTTTATGAATCATTATCATAACTAGCATGTAACCCATGCAAACACATGGATGCATTTGAAATTAAACACAATTTTTATTATAAAATATAAATAATTAGTCAAATTATTAAAAAAAATTAGCATGTAACACATCTATACGTATAGATACATTTAAAATTAAACAAATTTTTTTTATAAAAATATAAATAATTAGTCAAAATTTTTTTTTAAGTAAACGTAATTAGTGACGTATTAAAACTCTTAACTAAATTTAATACAACTTATGATCATATTTTTTCCTAATTTTTAATAAGATAAAACGTGTGGTGATTTTTATTGAATATAAATAATTGGTTAAAAAAAAAAATTACACTTTCCTCAAGTGTGGTTTTTCTATCCATTAGATCTTTGGGGGGCATTGTCCCAGTAGCACCGTTCCTTCAATAATTAATTGATTTTACAAAATATCTATAAACAAATTAGCATTTAGCTGTTCTATTAGAGGTTTGAAGGAACGTTTTTCTTCTTCTGTAGGTATAACGATGCTATAAATTTGCTGAAGCGGTTGCTAAATTGTCTACTTAAACCTAGGGATGTAGGGGTATTTTAGAAAAAAAAAATTCGGTCCAAACATAGGAAGTCTCTTAAATAGTAGTATAGATATAAAATATAAAAACAAAATCAAGAAACAAAAGATCTTACCAACTGTTGAGGGAAAGGTCTTGACACAACATCAACTCCTAATATGTGGCCGACATAATATATTTGACTAAGGCAATTTTTATTTAACTAGTATTTAAACAATTTTTATTTAAAATCTTTAAAAAAAAAAAACCAAATTACTAATTAAATTTTTTCATATTTGTCAGAGTTTCAAGAGATTGTCCTTATTTATTTAATTTTGCTTATTCTCTCACAATTTTTTAAAGTTTTCGCATGAGAATCATAGGTTGAAATTAGACATTTAATAATTAAAATTGAGTAAATTCCATTTTGTTGTCATTCAAATATGTGGTTTGTTTAATTTTGGACCCTCAAATTTTAAATGTTTGATTTTGGTCCTTTAAAATTTTAAAATATTGCAATTTAGTCCCTTCCATCTATTAATTTTTTTTGTTACATGACTAATGAAATGCTGAGAACTCCATATTCATATATATTGAAGATATTTGACTTTTGGTTGACCTCATAATAATGTGAAAAATAAGCTTTTGAGACTTTACAACTTTATGAATCATTATCATAACTAGCATGTAACCCATGCAAACACATGGATGCATTTGAAATTAAACACAATTTTTATTATAAAATATAAATAATTAGTCAAATTATTAAAAAAAAATTAGCATGTAACACATCTATACGTATAGATACATTTAAAATTAAACAAATTTTTTTTATAAAAATATAAATAATTAGTCAAAATTTTTTTTAAGTAAACGTAATTAGTCACGTATTAAAACTCTTAACTAAATTTAATACAACTTATGATCATTTTTTTTCCTAATTTTTAATAAGATAAAACGTGTGGTGATTTTTATTGAATATAAGTGATTGGTTAAAAAAAAAATTACACTTTCCTCAAGTGTGGTTTTTCTATCCATTAGATCTTTGGGGGGCATTGTCCCAGTAGCACCGTTCCTTCAATAATTAATTGATTTTACAAAATATCTACAAACAAATTAGCATTTAGCTGTTCTATTAGAGGTTTGAAGGAACATTTTTCTTCTTCTGCAGGTATAACGATGCTATAAATTTGCTGAAGCGGTTGCTAAATTGTCTACTTAAACCTAGGGGTGTAGGGGTATTTTAAAAAAAAAAAATTCGGTCCAAACATAGGAAGTCTCTTAAATAGTAGTATAGATAAAAAATATAAAAACAAAATCAAGAAACAAAAGATCTTACCAACTGTTGAGGGAAAGGTCTTGACACAACATCAACTCCTAATATGTGGCCGACATAATATATTTGACTAAGGCAATTTTTATTTAACTAGTATTTAAAAAAAATTTATTTAAAATCTTAAAAAAAAAAAAACCAAATTACTAATTAAATTTTTTCATATTTGTCAGAGTTTCAAGAGATTGTCCTTATTTATTTAATTTTGCTTATTCTCTCACAATTTTTTAAAGTTTTCACATGAGAATCATAGGTTGAAATTGGACATTTAATAATTAAAATTGAGTAAATTGCATTTTGTTGTCACTCAAATATGTGGTTTGTTTAATTTTGGACCCTCAAATTTTAAATGTTTGATTTTAGTCCTTTGAAATTTTAAAATATTGCAATTTAGTCCCTTCCATCTATTAATTTTTTTTGTTACATGACTAATGAAATGCTGAGAACTCCATATATATATATATATATATATATTGAAGATATTTGACTTTTGGTTGACCTCATAATAATGTGACAAATAAGCTTTTGAGACTTTACAACTTTATGAATCATTATCATAACTAGCATGTAACCCATGCAAGCATGGATGCATTTGAAATTAAACACAATTTTTATTATAAAATATAAATAATTAGTCAAATTATTAAAAAAAATTAGCATGTAACACATCTATACGTATAGATACATTTAAAATTAAACAAATTTTTTTTTATAAAAATATAAATAATTAGTCAAAATTTTTTTTTAAGTAAACATAATTAGTCACGTATTAAAACTCTTACCTAAATTTAATACAACTTATGATCATTTTTTTCCTAGTTTTTAATAAGATAAAACTTGTGGTGATTTTTATTGAATATAAGTGATTGGTTAAAAAAAAATTACACTTTCCTCAAGTGTGGTTTTTCTGTCCATTAGATCTTTGGGGGGCATTGTCCCAGTAGCACCGTTCCTTCAATAATTAATTGATTTTACAAAATATCTATAAACAAATTAGCATTTAGCTGTTCTATTAGAGGTTTTAAGGAACATTTTTCTTCTTCTGCAGGTATAACGATACTATAAATTTGCTAAAGCGGTTGCTAAATTGTTTCACTTGTGATGGAAGAAGTGGATATTGGACCCTAAGGTTGTCAATTAATTTGGAGCACACCGGGTATCCCAATGAGAGCCTTTACAGTTGCTGAAGATGGATTACAGGATCCATGGGTGCGTGCTAGTTAGAAAAATGAAGATAAATCAGACAAAAGAGTAATTAACGTTAATCTTTATAAATTATAATATTATGTTTGCCACCACCTATTTAAATTGACTTTTGTAAGTTCATAAGAACATGCATTTTGATTGAATCCTTACTAAGGAGTTCCTCTCAAAATAAAAAAAGCTAGGGAGTTGGGTTAATAATATTATATATTTACCTGTAGAAAGTGTTTCTCAAAACAAACCCGGACAAATTAGCAGCTTCAATGACAGCTGCCCTTCACCTGATACATGAAAGTTAGGTTTTAATTTTTACAAAATCTAGCTTTTAGATCTTCTTTTCCCTTAATTTTTTTAGTTTTTTATGTTTTGAGACGAGAGAGATATAAAAGAATAATGAAAATACAAATTTACTCTTATTTTTAATAGAGGTGTGTAACGGAAGACAAACGAAGCTAACCTCAGGTGCGTAAAGTGCCAATTTTTAAAACACAATTAGACAAAGTGTTTTTCAGACAAACTACAAGTGGACAAAGTTTAATTTTCCAAAAAAAAAAATATAGTTCATTAATTTAGATTCTTAGTATTTTGCACTTATTAACTCATTTGGCACAAAGATTAAAAAACTTAAGTGGACACATGATCCAAACTTAAGTGGATAATTATAGTGTAGTCCCCATATAAATTTAGACATATGGCACAAAATTGGATTCTAATTTCAAATTTTAATTGAATTTTCTCTAAGTTTTACCTATTAATATTTACTAGCTTGTAAGTTGTAACTCCATACATATGCATGAATATACTTAAATATATATAATAAGATGCATAATATAATTTTATTATATATATAATTTAAATACTATTGATAGTCATTTTTATATTTTGTTAACTCTTTAAAAAATTTTGTAAGGATATTATTAGATATAAAATGTAAATTGTCCATTTTAAAAAAAAATATATATTTTGAAGCACTTTTTTTTTTTTTTTTACGATTCATTTATCCTAGACTCTTTGGTTTTTGTAATTAATAATCACTTTAATGAACATTTATGATGTGGGTCCATATTTGATTCTAAAATTAAGAAATAAAACTCTTTAAGAATAAATAATTTAGGACACATGGTGGAAAATTGGAACTTTAATTTAGAATTCTAATTTGAGTTTCTCTCAACTTCACCTATTATATATATAGATATATATATATATATATAGAGGTTTTTAATTAAAATTTAATTATATTTGATATTTAAAACCTCTATTAGAATCTTAGCTCATTATATTTTTTTAAATGGTAGAATATGTGTGTGTATATATATATATATATATATATATAAAATAAAAAATGTGTAAGAGGGATGGCAGAACTTATGCGCCCAGAGTAATATGAAGGGAGATGGACGCTAATGTGCTTCCTAGTAGGGATTAGGGGATTCAATCCTAAGTCTTGTTGGCTCAAAACCTAATGGTAGAATATATGGCTTCATGTATAAACAAATTGATAATAAATATCTTCTCAAAAAAAAATCATAATAAATACTTAATGCTTGAATATACCAATAGAAACACAAATATAATAAATATCTATTAATAATTATCATAATTGTAGAATTTCATATTTATACAAAACATAAAAGCAATAAAAAAATAATAATATTATGTTAAGGGATAGATTCTAGTGAATTCCACATAATCTTCTAAAACAATTAATAAATTAACTCTATAAAAGTTACACATTTTTTAAAGAAAAATACTATGTCCACAACATTTTTACAACAAATTTTAAGTGATAGGTTGTTATTAGCTGCTACGTGTTAGCTATTACATGTAGACAAAAAAGTAGTTTAAGTTACGGATTCGAATTAGAGCCAAAAACAACTTATTACCTATAATTTGTTGTGAAAAATGTTGTGGATGTAACATTTCTCTTTTTTAAATGACTAATTTTTAAGAAATGCGATATCCATAACATTTTTACATCATTTTCACAACAAATCCTAAGTAACAAGTTGTTACTAGAACATAAACAACTTATAGACTAAGATTTATTGTGAAAACATTGTAGATTTGCCAACTGTCCTAATTTTTTTATTTTTATTAGATGCTATGACAAATAATAAATTATTGTCCACATCGTTGTGTCTACCTCTACCGAAATTAACACCACTCGGCTCTCCCTTCAGTTTATATATCTTATATTTTTACTTTGTACTCGTTGACAATTTACTCAAGAATATGACGGTGAGTGTGACAATTATAGTGAAATCTTCAAAATACTGGATTTATTTTTTACATTTAGCATCACTTTTGGAACATTTTAGTTAGTTGTTAAGTTTGTAAAACCTTTCACAATCTAGTATCTTGAGACTCTAAAACTCGAGTTTAATGTAGAACTTGAGTCTCTTAGACTTGAGTTGCAAGTGATGGTAAGCTGATGTGGAATAAAAAATACACGTGGAACTTGAGTCTTTCTTGAACTCTTCAAGTTCACGTTCTTCTTCAAGTTCAGATTCCTCTTTTTCAGATTTGGTTTTCTTCAGGTTCTTCTTCTTCTTCAGATCTGGTTTTCTCCTTCGGCTTCTTCGGATCTTCTTTAGATCTAGATCTTCTTCTCTTCATCTCCTTCTCCTTCTCCTTCTTCAGATCTACTTCTATGGAACTTGAGTCTCTTCAACTCGAGTTCCACGTAGATAAATTGTTCTACGCCAGCCGTGGAATTCGAGTTTTAGAAGCTCGTTTTTTGTCACCGAACTTGAATTTCTAAAACTCAAGATGCTAGTTTACAAAATAGTTTCAAAAAAGTACTTACTGTTGAAAATGTTTCAAGAATTGTGTTAAATTGCAAATTTCCTCCAAAATACCAACCAAACACATGGAGGTGGAGATGGAGCTACTCTTCTTATTGTAGCCTTTTTAGATCATATGCAGTACTTCACTATGGAGACCAGCGGCGATGATGGAGGATCATGCGCACTTTTCACCAAAAGACTTCATCAACGCTAGTTGGACAGCGAAAATTCATCTTAAAAACTTTATACTTCTCTCATTTTATTTTATTTTTTTCCAAATCTATTTCTACGTCCCAAAACAATATATGTTAACTCTATCAAAAACCCATCCCAAAACAATATATAGGGACAAAAGTTTATCAAATCCACCAAACCAAGGGGGAGAAAAAACAATTTTGATGATAAAATACTAAAATAAAATGTTTTGAAGCTTTTCAAAACTAGATGTACACATTCCACTTCTTTGATGGTGAGGAAAAGATTTTTTCAATAGAGGAGAGAGGAGGTGGAGGTAAAAATTCGGCATCTAATGCAATACCTTAAGAGCATCTCCAATAGATTAGCTAAATCTATTTTTTGGAGAGCAAACCCTAAAAATCATCTCCAATAGATTCTCTAAATGCAAAACTTTTCCAAATATTTTTTGAAGTTGCTACCGTGGTTCTCTTAATATAGAAAACACTGTAGCAATTCCATAAGCTTATTTTATCTTAAAAAAATTTACCCAACCATATTAAATAACTATTCATTCTCTCTCATCAAAACTCTTTTCCTTCTCTCCATTGTGCTCTTGGTTTCTCTTCAGAATACATCAACACAGCTCTCTCTTTTTAGAAAATCTTCTCTCACAAAATCAACCCATCATCGCTGCTCTCTCTCATAAAACAATTCTCTCTCACAAAACAACCTGCACTGTGGCTTTCAATTGAAGTTCACTCAACCACCTGTGACGAAGAATGGAGTTCTAAAAACATTAACTCAACCTTGAATATTGGTACCCAAAATTTTGATTTTATAGGATTTTTGTCATGTTTGAATTTATTAGTTTATTGTACGAGTTGATGATTTGGTGGTTTTGAATGATTTGCTATTGTTCGTCACCACTATCTGGGTTTAGGTTTTGGGTTTTTGGGTCTTTTCTCTCTATCTCTCTTTCACTCTGTTTCTTGATCTTATCTCTATTTTTCTATTTAATTAATCTTATTAGAGTCAATAAACTAATTAGATTCTCTTAGAGTTTCTTATTTTCTAATACAAATTTTGGTCTCATCTCTATTGCACACCAACTGTTCGATAGAGAAGACATAGGTATGTTTAAGAATTGATATGGAAGGCTTTTTTTTATAAAACATGATTTTTTTTTTTTCCCTGGTATACTTAGAGAACGTTTGGCTGGCACGTTTACGTTTGACGTCTGCGTTTTTCAGCTTTTTTTTTTTTTATTTTTTTTTTATGCGATTCCAGCTCTTTTTTACTGTAGCAGCATTGTAGCGGCTACTGTTCAATGAACAGTAGCCGCAATAGTTGACTTTTCAGCACAAATTTCATTGTTCACGGACCCACAAATTTCACTTTTCAGCAACTTTTTCATTAAAAATGGGTCCCACGATACTATTCACACATTTAAAAATTATTTTGCTACAGTGTTTTTCAATTTTCAGTTTCAGTTTTCAGTTTTCAGCTGTATCCAAACGAACCCTTAATAAATGGAGCACGGGCAACAAAGTATTTTTCTAATGCTTTGTTTTTATTAAATTTCATTTTTTCATTTCAATTGTATTTGTATATTTGCATTGCTTATATAGAGGCTTATATTTGTACATTTGCATTACTTATCAGAGCACCTTTTTATTTGTTATTGAATATTGGTCATAAAATTTGAGATATAGAATTGTCTTTGAAACATTTATATTTTAGTATTGGACTATTGGATGCATTGATAGATTACTACATAAGCTGCATTCTTCTTGATCGATTGGATTGATAATCTGGACATCTTATGTTTAACTTTGGCATTTGTTGATGGTTTTAATACAAAGTGGTTGTAACTTTGAATTCTGGTTTCTTGAGATATCTGCTTACACGTGGGGTATGCTCCTTAGAGTGATTTTCTCTATTTAATCTTTCCATATTAGAGATGTTGGTTGACTTGGTTTCTGCAGTAGCCGTTGGGTCTAAACATTGAAAGCAGTTGTTGTCATTTAATTTTTCCATATTAGAGATGCTAATTTAATCTTTTCATATTAGAGGTGCTAGTTGACCAAAGAATGACATATGCCTTCTCTAAGTGTATAATCTATCCTAAACATAACATCTAATACATGAATATTGCATGGTTTTTTAAGTATCAATATGTGAATTATTCACACATGCTGCAATAATTGTGTGTTTTTTTGGTGGCAGCAACTTGGGAATTAAATTTGTTCCATAGGTCGTAATACAAATTATGCACGTAATATGCTTCTAAATGACTTCGATTCTGATGATGATTTTGAGATAATTGCGCTTATTGCATTGGAAGAAGAACGATTAGAAACAGAAAGGGCATCAACATCACATCGTGGTTCTGTTCTAGGCCGTAGGTTCATCCAACGTGATCACGAGCAAGGCCACCAAAGACTTTTCCAAGACTATTTTGCAAAATCACCAGTATATCCTCCTAACGTATTTCAGAGGAGGTTTTGAACGAGTCGTTCTCTTTTTCTACATACTAAATCTAATCTAGAAGAGAAAGATGAATATTTTGTTCAAAAAAGAAATGTTGTCGGAGTGCTTGGTTTGTCTTCCCTTCAGAAGATGACTGCTACACTAAGGATGCTTGCATATAGAGTAGCGGCAGATTTTACAGATGAATATGTGAGAATTGAAGAGAGCATTGCAATAGAGAGTCTCAAAAAATTGTTGAAGCCATCGTCAATATTTATTCTATAGAGTACTTGAGGTCACCAAATAGCAATGACATTGCTAGGTTGCTAAGACTTGGTGAAAGGCATGGATTTCTAGGGATGCTAGGGAGCATTGACTTCATGCACTGAAAATGGAAGAATTGCCCATTGGGGTGGAAAGGTCAGTATACTGGTCATAGTCATGAGCCAACAATTATTTTGGAAGTAGTAGCATAATATGATCTTTGGATATGACATGCATTTTTTGGCTTACCTGGGTCTCATAATGACATCAACGTGCTAGACCATTATTTTATATTTACCAAGCTCGCCCAAGGCCGTGCACCTTCGGTGAATTATTCAATCAATGGTCATGATTATACAATGGGATACTATCTTGTTGATGGTATATATCCTCCATGATCCACTTTTGTAAAGACAATCCCAACTCCCCAAGGTAGAAAGAGAAGTCTTTTTGCTACAACTCAAGAGTCAACAAGAAAGGATGTAGAGCGTGTATTTGGAGTGCTTCAAGAACGATTTGCAATTGTTCATGGGCCTACACATCTTTGGAGAACAAAGGCTCTTGATTACATTATGAAGGCATGCATAATATTGCATACATGATAATTGAAGATGAACGTGATGCCAATGGAGCAGAAGACTTTGATTATGAACAAGTGCCTAAAAGCATCCCTACAATAGTGTCCCACGAGCCTATAGAAGAATTTAGTCAATTTACGGCATTCATTGCAGCCCATGAAAAAAAAATTAGAAATAGAGAAACTCATTCTAAACTCCAATCAGATCACGTTGAGCACTTGTGGCAACGATATAGCAAGTTGTAGGATCATCTAATTTTAAGTTTTATGCTCGCATTAATTTTTATGTCTTTAGTCTTTATTGTAATTTGAAATTTCTCTTCATTTATGTTAGTCTTTTATAGGTAAAATTCAATGTAAGTTGAAATTTATCAAATCTATGTTAATCTTGAAATTTATCAAGCCTTTTTGAAAAATATGACTATTGAGAAATATTACCGTTTGAAAAAATATGACCCTTAAAAAAAAGGCTATTGAGAAAATATAATTGTTGGAAAATTTGAAAATGTTACTCTTGGGAAATTTAAAAATATAGCTATTAGGAATTTGAAAAATATTGATGTTGGGAATGAATAAAGAAAGATTAAAAAAGATTACAGAAATATTAAAAAAAATAAAGAAAGAATGAAGAAATAATATTTAAATGAGATGGAGAAAGAATAGAGGATCTGTTGGAAAATGTATTTCAAAAATAGGTATGTAAAAGGCAAACATCACTGTTCACCCTCCAAATAGTACAAAATTTTAGATAAGTTATTGGAGATGCTCTAATAAATCTTCATGGCACTTTATTTCAAATTGACAGCACATCAAATTCGTAAAAGACCGTTTTACCCCCTGAAATTTTCAGAGCCCACTTGTTTGTGTTGAATCCAAATATGATGGTTTAAGTGTGCGTTTGGCATTAATTATTCTTGCCAGTTTATTTTACTATTCAACTTATTTTTACTATTATTCATAGGTCTCACTGCATTTTTTGGTACTATTCTTACTGTACAATTTCAGCTAACTTTTACCTTTATCTACATTACTTTTAGCAAAAAGTTTTCAGTTTCAGCTAAATAAGTTGTTTACAAACGGACACTAAAAACCAAAATTCCAGAATTATGACCTATTTTGATTAACAGTCAAATGAACTCTAAAATTTGATTCTTAAAAAAAAAAAAAAAAACTCTAAAATTCACTTGACAATCAAATTTCATCTAATTACGACCAAATCCATCTTCCTAAACTATTTGACCTAGGTTTGATGGCAATTTAACCAAAATTTTGATCATCTGATCATCACAAATTTAAGCCCATGCGAAAGATCATGAAATTTCCTATAAAATGATTACTTAGAAGCCCAAATTGGAATTGAGACGAGCAATATATCACAAAAACATTGAGAAACTAGCCAAAATTCTTAACCATTTTTGAGACTGCATCATAAAGTTTGATTATGGTTTAATCGTCATTAAATCATAATCAGATAGCATTGAGTTGGTGGTACCAAAAAAAAAGTGTCGCTAGAAAAATTTAGTAATAAAATTTGATTTGACATGCTTAGAGTACAAAATTTCACACAAGGGTTGTACCTCAATTGGCACTTCCTAGTAGCATATATGGTTAGAATCTCCCCTCCCCCACTAAACTATAGTATTTTTTTTATTTAAAAAAACATATTATTTTTCTTTTTTGTGTGTCATCTAACCTCAAAATGCCATAAGTCATTTTTAGACCTTTACACAAACACACATGACAAATCACAAGCTTTGATTATGAACTTTTCTAATTTCTTATAAAGAAAGGAATTCATCAAAATCACAAAAAATGTGTATAATTCTGATGAACAAGTTATTTTAAGAAATTGACGTTAGTTTAACTCTACTGGTAATAAGAGTAATCATTATAGAGTACTAGATGTCATCGATTACAATTGCATTATGGTCTTCTCCATGCAACTCCACTGGTATTATATCGACCAAGCCATTTTATAATTATTGTTACATTTGCGTCGTTGTCTTCTCCATGTAAAAATGAGAAAACAAAATTTAGATAATTATATTATCATAGTACATACTACATAGGCCTAAATGTGGGGTTGAAGCCACTGATTCTCATCGATAAAGGACACGTTAAGGAAAGAAGAAGCTTGAGTGTCATTGAGTCTTAGAACATAAGGAGACCTCCTGGTCATATTTGCCCCAGGAACTGAGCAATGGTATTCTCCAAAGAATACAGTCCTACATTTTGACAATTAAATCAAACAACAATTGTATTAGTTCTTCAAATGAATTGGACTCAGAAACCATTCGTTGCAATCTGTGTTGGAAATATAGTGTTGAAGATTACTCAAATTAATTAACAAAATTACAAGGCAATATCAATTATATATCGGTAAAACAAGATATGCTTAGATTAACTTATAAACAAAATAGACAAGAGCAAAAACATATAAATTAAGGATTAACTAAAACTTATCGCTGAGGTATGGAACAAAATTTGCTGTCCTTAAAAAGCGATTTCACCTTCACTGGAATGAATCCGTTGATGCAAATGACTCAAACGGTCGCTCTCCATAAGTTCGAACTCACAAACAGAGTTCAAACTCGTCACAAATGCCCAAGAGAAAGTTTTCAGTAAAAGACAGAGGATAAAAGTATCAAAGTAAAATTTTGATCTAGCAACTAATCGTCTATATAAAATTTGACACTCTTAGGCTCTTAAAAGGAAGCAGTCAAGGGAAAAGGGGTGAAAAGAGAAAGACGAAATTGTGGGAGTTTTTGTTTCCCATTGATGCCACAACCATTGTGTATTTTCTACAAGACTGGGGAAGGTGCTGGCTGACCTGTTGCTAAGGAAAGAAGAGAAAATTTTGGGTTTTGTTTGATGCCAACAACTCACACACCTGTAGGAATATTCTAGAGCTTGGGCTTGGGCTTTCCAACCAAAGTTCATGAGCTTAAGTTTTAAATTCACCCAATAATTTTAAAACATACCCAACAATCCCCCACATGTTTTAAATTTTGATTTTTCAAAAATTGGGCAATCACAAGATGAAATAGTGTTGATGTCTTGTGGACTTGAATCAAAACTTGGTATTTGTATTCTAGAGTTCACAAAATCTAGTTAATACAAGATCTTGAACTAGTTTCATGAACCACAAGAATATGAACACCTTTGCTTGTGAATTCTTGGACGAGTTCTTGATTTGGCACATTTCAGCCATGCACCCTACTTGGATTTTCATGAGTGCTCTAGAGAGTTTGCCTCCACTCTCATAGGAGGCGGCCCCACCTCCACACTCACGTAGTTGAATTCATCAAGTGTGTACTACCACACACCACCTATAAAGGTATGAATTCATTAAGAGTATTAAACTCAACCTCACTAGTTTGATAGTAGCACTATCTACACCATAGGAAGGGACAGTGAAATCTCATTCTCAATAATAGTGCTATCTTGAATCTCTCCATGATGCCCATTGAACCTTTTGTTGACATAGGTTGGGTTGTCATCATGGGTGATTCACTCAATGGGCTTAAGTCTCATCCCCCTCGATGTATATCATAGACCAATTGTCTAGTTAGCCCTTTGGTCAGAGGATCCACAAGATTCTTTTCTAACCGTATAAATTCCATGGCAATTACACCATTGCTTATGAGTTGCCGCACTATATTGTGTCTTAGGCGTATATGTCTCTTCTTCCCATTATAAATTTTATTTCTTGCACACGCAATTGCAGCTTGGGAATCACAATGTAATGATATTGATGGTAATGGCTTATCCCATTTTGTTATATTAGCAAGTAAATTTCTAAGCCACTCAGCTTCAGTACCTGCCTTTTCTAAAGCAACAAACTCAGACTCCATTGTTGATCTAGCATCACAAGTTTGTTTAGAAGACTTCCAAGATATAGCTCCTCCACCTAAGGTGATAACACATCCACTAATGGAGTTGGTCTCATCATTATCTGATATCCAATTTGCATCACAATAGCCTTCTAATATTGTTGGATGACCTGTATATGTAAGGCCCCAATTCATGGTGCCTTTCAAATATCTCAAGAGACAAGTTAGTACATTCCAATATTCATAGGCAGGATTATGTGTATATCTACTAAGCTTCCCAAACGCGTTTGCCTTTTTTTTTTTTTTTTATTTTACTTTTCAGCTTTCCCAGCCTTTTTTACTGTAGTAGCACTGTAGCGGCTACTGTTCAATGAACAGTAGCCGCAATAGTTGACTTTTCAGCACAAATTTCACTGTTCATGGACCCAAAAATTTCACTTTTTAGCAACTTTTTCATTAAAAATGGGTCCCACGGTACTATTTACACATTTAAAAATTATTTGCTACAATATTTTTTAATTTTCAGTTTTCAATTTTCAGCTGTATCCAAACGAACCCTAAGTCTACTAACAGCATATGCAATGTCAAGGCATGTACAATTCATTAGAAACATCACACTACTAATAATTTTAGCATACTCAAATTGCGCAACAGGGGATCCTCTATTTTTCTTTAAATGTATGCTTGGGTCATATGGAGTTCTCACAGTGTCCCAATTAAAATGATTGAATTTTTCAAGTACTTTATCAACATGATGTGATTGGGAAAGTGTAGGCCCTGTTTGGATGCCCACTCACTCATCACAAAATTCTCATCATTCATCACTTATCACTTAAAATACCCAACTTCGGCATATTTAGCACATTGTTTCCTACTTTTGATAACTCAAAAAAGTGTACTTTTTGTGGGACCCATTACTGAGCACCATGTCAGTATTATTGTTAGCCTACCCTCACACACCTTCACTACTCATTTCATTTTGTTTTTCCCCTTCAGCCCTGTTACTCTCCCAAAACCAAAGACGAACCCAGCTAAAATAGAACAAGCTCGGACCTGAGGCGCCGATCTCCACCGTCACCAGGGCCGCCTACCTCGTGCGCATCGTCACCCAGCACCGCTTGATCTCCTCCGACATGTAGCGGCGGCGCCGATCTCCTCCATCATGACCCAACAGCGCCAATGAAATCTATGGAAACGTGACCCATCGTGACCCAGTTGAGGTAATGATGCTACTTTCTCTCCTTGATTTGTCACTCACTTCCTTTTTCTTCAATATGTTATGTTGTTAAATAAATTTTTTGTTTTTTTGTTTTTATTTTATTTTTTTTCTACTATTTTCAATATAGATTTTAAATTTTTGGGTAAAATATCATTTTCGTCCTTAAACTATCACAAAAGTTCGTTTTTCGTCCCTAAACTTTCAAAAGTTCTATTTTCGTCCCTAAACTTTTCCAAACGTATTTATTTTCGTCCCTCCGTCTGACGGAGTGCTGACGTGGCTTGACAGAGTGCTGATGTGAAAGGGACGAAAATCAATACATTTGAAAAAGTTTAGGGACGAAAATAAAAATTTTGAAAGTTTAGAGATAAAAAACGAACTTTTGTGATAATTTAGGGATGAAAATAGAATTTTTGAAAGTTTAGGAACGAAAAACGAACTTTTGTGATAGTTTAGGGACGAAAATGATATTTTACTCTAATTTTTTTTTATCACTGTTAGTAAGAGTTGAAAGAGGTTGAAACTAAGGTGCAGTATCAGCATATGTTGCTATTTATGCTGTATTATGACTTTTCTTTTTCCCTCTTTCTGCTCTTTTCAATTATGTGTAATGAGGTTTGAAACTTCTTTTGATAAATATTTTGAGATTTAATTTTTGTCACTGTTAAATGAGAGATAAAGGAGGTCCAAAACTGAGGTATAGTAATATTTCCCATAAACTTTAGTTGTGTTTTAAAAGAAATATTAAACAAGTTACATAGAGAGAGAGAGAGAGAGAAAAAGAAGAAGAAGAAGAAGGAAGAAACTAAAAGCAACATGGAAGACTGAGGTATTTTATAATTGTAAAAGTGTTTTCAAAATCAATTTTGCTTTCTTTTTTTTTCTTTGCTTCTCTATATAATTTGACTGTGGAATCTTGCATCTACTGTTTAAACTTTAAAGATGAAAATGCTTTGGTAAGCTAAGTTGCACTAAATGCTGTGCTCTATTTTTGTCATCCTACTGAGTGTGAGAGTATATCAGTAGGAATTGAATATGTCGATACTATGATTTACATAGTGAAAGGATTAATAAAAGGCAAGGCTTTAGGAAGCCAATAAAAATAATTAAACCAATTGTTGTAATGGGATGTGAGTTTTCCTCTTTGATATGGTTTGTTGCTATTCATGGTACTAAGCTTGTGAGAGAGAATGATTCAGCAAAGATTAAGTTTTGAATTGGAATGTGGAAATGCTGTTTTCTAAGTCTTTCTTACATTATCTTAAAGAATATCCATCCAGCACATCCTTATGACAGACATAATATAAGTAAAAAGTGGTTGAGGTGTGTGTTGTACATCAAAAAAATTGAATAACTTCAAATATTCCTCACTTTGTGCGCTCATCCTATCTACAACATGTTTTATGTTTTTAATTTTATTGATGTTTTGCCACAGGTGAAACGTTTAGCTGCTGCTGCTATTGCACTGAAGGGCATTGGAGGAATCTTCTTTATATTTGGAAGCAATTTGGGAGCCTTTCTTTTGGTTAGAATTTGAACCATACTATATGGTTTAGTTTTGATCTTTTATAAGTAAAATATTTATATGAATTTCAGACAGCACTGGGCACTTGACTTTAGTCAGCTGCGAGTGCCCAGGTTGCTTCTTGACCCTATCTTGTTGAGCTAATTACAGCATGTGTGCTATTTATGTTGTTAACTAGTTTCCTTTTCTTTCTTGTTTTCAAATTTTCCGATTTCTTCTCTTTTCAATTATGTGTAACATGGCTGGAAATTTCTATACATTTGAATTTTTATCACTGTTAAATGAGAGATTAAAGAGGTTCGAAACTGAGGTGTAGTATGGGCATCTGTTGCTATATATGTATGTATCTGCATCTTAGAAAGAAAATGGTGATTAAGATTAACTACTTTATTCTAGGCTTAGGACCCTCGATCTCACCTTTACTGAAATGAATGGGGTTTTATATATTAGAATAAATTGAAATGAATGTGTCATCCTGAAGGTACCATGGTACTATATATATTGTTTTCCTTCTATTGATGGTTTGCTTCATGGTGCTGGGGTGGTGAATGGTGAAAGTCTCTTGTAGAGCTCTACAGGGTTTCTCTTTTGCACATATTAAATGATGGTCTAAAAGTTCTTTTTTTGTGTTTTGGGGTTTCCAGCAGTGCAACATGATTATTTGATTTTGCTTAAATATTCCAGCAACATTAAGGGTGTTTGGTTTTTTTTTTTTTAGTATGTTGTGCAAAGCTATCTATCTATCCACACCGACAAATGGTAGTGTGAAGGTACCTTGTAATGGTTAGTACATTGTCTATATTTGCTGAATATTCTATTGCATGAAGGAAGTATTCAAATAAGGGCCATGCTAGCTATTAATATCCATTACGTGGGGTTTGTCATTATAGGTTCTGAATTGGCTTTCCATTTACTGTTGGGGTGATACAAACAATGTCTTCTGCCACCAATTATGAGTCCACTACTAGTGGGCATATGTGCGATATGGATCGGTGTGTACTCTCCTATCTCTCCGTAATTTTGGTAGGAGGTTTTACGGATATCAACATTGGTCGCCGGTTAGTATTAAATCAATTTAGTGTTGTTACATATTTGCCTTGTCATCTTCTTACTATCTTTGCTGACCATCATATATATGCCTTGAATTTTGTATGCAGGACTCCAATTAGGCATGCAAGTTCTTCAAATAGTTGGACAAGGACACAAGTCCACGTGGTCGTGCAATAGCACCAATTGTGTGGGAAAGGTTTACGAGGCTATCAGATGAGGCAGCAGCTGCAAGAAATGAAAGGGATGTGGCTCATGCGATGGAAGTAGAAGCACGGGAGCGAGAAAGGATAGCAAAGCGCAAGGCTGAAAAATCTAAGCTTGCACTTCAGATTGTTGAAGACAACGTCTACAAGTATAGGCTGGCTTTAATTCTGTCTTGGATTGTGGTTGGGGTTTATTTTGTATTCTCTACTGTTTTTGGGGGCCATGGCCATATGCAATTGTGTCTGCCATGATTTTATTTACGGTCACGTGTGTTATGTTTTATACTGATTACATGCCCTGGTTTGTGTTACTATATATTTTACCGGGTGTTGGGCAGTGTATTACTTTATGCATATCATAGCATGCAGTTAAGTAATGTGAAATTTTCTTATAGTAGTGGCAATATTTTATTGATGTTTGATGGTCCAAATATATTTCTTATAGTAATGACAATATCTGTGAACACATGCTGTGGGTATAACATGTATTCATCGCTTCCAGGTCAGTGAAATGCAATTATGTTAACTTGCTCTAAAATATGCTGATAATTATAACAATTGATATATTCAAATTACGTTACATAATTATGCTGAGAACATATTGCAACTTGTGTATCTACACGTTGTCATGTCATTCCAAAATAGCACAGTAATGTTGCAAATTTAACTAAGTTCTACATCCACTTATGTAAACGGTAATTCCTTGACATAAAGTAGTACCAAAACAATTACTTTGCAAAATGATAGCATCTACACTGCAGCAAAGTAAATGGTCAATTGCTACGAGCAACATAATCATCCAACATTGCGTCAATTAATTCGTCCCTAAATTGGGCCATCAGTCTCTTCGCTGCATCTGACATTTCCATTATATGCCTTTGGGTTGCTGAGCTTGTTGATGCTCCAGTATTGCCACTACTTTCGCTATTGGTCTCACTACCTTTGACAACACTTTCCCCTATTGTGTTGAACAATTCATCACTCTGATTGTTAATGCATATAAAATTGTGTAGAGCACAACACACAACAATGATGTAACGCTGCCTACTTCGCTTGAAGTTTGGCATTAAATTCAAAATGGGGAAACAAGCCTTCAGCACTCCAAAAGATCGCTCAATAACCATTTGCAAGGACGAGTGCCTATATTTGTACAACTCTTTGTTCGATGTTGGCTGTCTATTGCTTGAGTGAAACTCTTGAGCATGGTACCTAGTTGACTTGTGAGGGGGGAGAAAACTAGTGCCAATTGGTAGGCTCGAATCCACCAAGTAGTATGACCCTACACATACACACAACCAGCCAGTACGCACTTAAGTTGTTCATAAACATACTACTTACAATGGAGAATAACATTCTTAAAGTCAAAGTAATGGATAGTACATCTTGGTGGCCATGGGAATCCACGTTTTCGGTCATTGATCACTTCTTCGAGCACCCTTGAGTCATTGGCACTGCCCTTCCACCCTGCATGGAATAAGTGAACTGCATGTCCATGTTACATACACACAACACATTAGTTGTTATAGTACTCTTGCGGCTCCTGTATGCCTAAGTCGCATTTGCAGGAGGTCGGGCAGTCACGTGTGTACCATCAATTGCTCCTACACATTTCTACATAGGAAAGTTTTCATTAATCTTAGCAACCACATATCAAATACCATGGTATATTACTATGTACCATCAATTGCTCCTACACATTTCTACACATGAAAGTTTTCATTAATCTTAGCAACCACATATCAAATACCATGGTATATTATTGTGTACCATCAATTGCTCTTACACATTTCTACACATGAAAGTTTTCATTAATATTAGTAACCATATATCAAATACCATGGTATATTACTGTTATGCGAAGTTAGTTAAGTAAAGGAATTTTTTGTATCTCAAACCATGACCAGTATTTGTTCACTTGAAGATGTTCGGGAAGGCCCATGACATTCAAATCAGGTTTAATTAAATGCTTCGCATATGAGTGGACAGCTCGCAACGCCCGACGAAAATGTCGGGACACGATTTTCGTTAAGTGCTAGAACCTGTCTACAACACATCCATAGCGGGTGTTGTCTAAGTATGTACAATAACATGGTCACTGCCTGAGTGGCATTCACCCCACCCTGCCCGTCCCTCAAGTAACCATGTTTAGCCAACTCGTCCACTAAATGATCTAGTAACTCACGTGTCATGCGGAACATCTCGTAACACTTAAGCGGATTACCTTCAGTGAGTTCGTCCATATACACACTGCCGATCAACATGCTTGTACACATTGGTTGTTTATCGAAATGCCACTGCATGTATGCATACATCTCCCCAACTATAGTTCCTCAAAAAAAAAAAAAAAAACTCCCCAACTATAGGATTCACTAAATTGAACTTTGCTTCTTCTTCACTGTCAGACTTTGAATCGGTCCAGTCATCATCATTATCTTCACAGACATCATTGGAAGCAATGTCGTTGAAGTAAGCATCATCGAAGTCATACTGTTGGAATGCCCCTAACCAGTCCTTTTCGAATGCCATAAGTGACCTACACAATGCAGTAACACACTATTTAGGTAGGTTATCTAAAGAGAGATATAAAAGTAAATATGTTATTCTTAATAGTCTACACCTCAACTTGTAATCCAACAGAGTGATGAACCATCAACATAGGAAATAGAAACATATCAAATAGTCCTACTAATAACATCAACCATAGATTATAATAAGGCAATGAAAAATAATAAAAGCAAACCGAACAAATCAACCATATATTACAAAGAATGAAACCCTACAACCTAAACAATGTCATGAATTCGAGGAGGCCCAACAATCATCATTATAAACATATAAAAATCAATGAACCCAAAATCCAAAATCCATAGAATAATATAACGCAAACCCTACAAACATCCGAAGTTCGTAAATAACATAAACCAAAGTATTATCCATATGAAAAAAAAAAAAAAAAATAGAACAAGCCAAAAAGGCATCCATAGTTTTTAAAAACCAAATAGCTTAGACATAAGGCAATACTGTTCTCCTTACTAGCCAAATACAACTACATCTAAGTACTACATAATAAGCAACCACACAAGTCAATCCTCCTCCGGGTTTAGAATGTCCTCCATCCAAGTCTTCCTCCTATGTTCTGGCATACCCATAAACGCCACCTTATTATCCTTTTGTTGCAAAGCCTTTGAGATCTTGACATAGGCCTTGTTCCCACGATCCTCATACTTATTAAGCAGCTCAATTGCCTTGCCCAGTGAACGAGGATCACACCCTATGCCGGAGAGCAAATTGCTCGAATTTATCGCTGGAATTGCCCTGTTTACCACTATACCTCTCCCTCGTCATTACAGTGTACTCCTTTAGGGGTCACAGTCATGTCACTTAGCCTATCCATTTTCTTCAAGACCTTCTTACCCTTGCCACTTCCATCTTGCACTGGACGTTTTCGCGCCCTTTGGGTTGGCTTTTCAACCTCAGTATCCTCCACAGTCTACGGGAAGCTCTTAAAGTTTGGAGTGTAATAGTTATTGTCTGGATGGGTGGGTGCATTGGCATTGGCAAGTTCTTCCTTCAGGGCACGCTCTTCGTCACTGTTCAGGGCAGGAGTGTTTGAGGAGATTTGCAGGTTCCCAGTTGCAGTACTAGGGGTGAACAATTGCTGCAGCTTGTCATAGTCTGGGCATCCCCGTTTCCTTAAGTTAGCTGCCTGACGATTGCCCGACAACGTCATTGGAAACATTAGCACAATAAATGAAGCAGTCCATATATTACCAATTTGGAGGCAATTTGCATAAATAAATAACTGCAATAACTTATATAAATAATAAACAGCAGTAAACATACTGCAACCACATTCGCCCAAACCTCGTCAGGACTAGTCACTGTTTGGGTCTGCTCGTCCCACCCCAATCCTATGTGTTTTAGCAACTGACTCCATTTATGTTGTTTTAGTCGGAGCCTATTATGCTTTTGAACAACTTTATTAGAGGGAAACGATTTCCCGATCCGTGTATTCAGTTTGATTGTAATTGATAGCTACATAGGACCCTTGAAGACACCATTATCCATATTACCCTTAAGTTGTTCCTCCAACATGATCTCAATAGATATATGTTCTACATGGGGAGGCCACATTTTTTCATTTGCCTCTTGTGATTCATGTGCTATCTATTTGAAATATCTCACGTGGTAAGCTCATGACAGATTCAATAATCATGTAATTTTAAGAATTGATCTATAGAACTTTCATGATTCATGTGCCAAGTAGGTTTAGTTATCTCCAAATTTCCAAAAAATAAAAAATATTCCACAGTTAAATCAACACGGATAAAAAAAAAAGCATGAAAGGAATGTAAGAAACAACAGTAATATATAAATCCTTCATCGAGGGTTACCACATATATAATGTGACCAGATATACAAAAAGATGGTAGATCGAAGCAATGAGTTAGTAAGCTTAAGTGGTCACAAATACAACTGGGTTAGTGCATGGTTAAGTAGATGGTAATCCATAAGAAAGTAAGCTACCGAACATAATGGGAACAAAATATGTCAGCAGATTCGCAAAAGGGACATGCACTAAATTGCTTCAACTACGCATCCGTCTCTTACTGAGGCAGGTCATCAAACAATCAGTTAGGAGAGGGCACGGGTGGAACATTGTCAAAATGACCTTACCTAAGGACACCCATGACTGTGCGATACCATCGTCGGAGAGAAGCGAACCTCCTAATCACTCGCCTCTTTGGAAAAGCCTTCCCAATCCAAGCATTAAGAGTGTGTGTGATCTCCTCCCACACATGGTCATTGGCAGTGATGATGCCGAAAATATCACCAGTGAGTTGCACAATGCTTGCACGCTCGAAACGACATCTGCACAACAAAAAGGAGAAAACCTAACAGAGAGCACCGATGTGGTGTCGGCCAAATACCCTCCGAAGGTCAAGTTAGAACTTCTTTTCAACTCTAGAGTGCTAGAGAGGGGTTAATTATACGTACCTCGATTTGTGAGGGTATTGGGGTTTTTATAGTAGTAGAGGGTGGACCTCTCTTCCTTGGAGTAGAAGTCTTTTTCTTATCGGAGTCCTTATGAGCATAGATTGTGGAATCCTTTCCTTATAGGACTCTATGAAGTGTGTCGCAAGTATCACATACCAAGGGCCTTTCTGCCTTCCTTATGGGCCTCGGACCCACTGATACTTCATACTGGACTCTTTTCCATAGATTTGGTAGATAATGGGTCCGTCCTCTATTGGACCACAGTAGATAACCGTTAGGCCCATCTCAAGCCCAAATTTATCCTCTTCAGTTGCCCCTTTCACCCTATGGGTCCGTCATACTTTGAGGGAAACATGGGGTGACGGTAACCATTAACGGGGGTGACGGTTGAGAGGCTTATGGGTTGTTGACTCCAAGTTGTTAAGGCCGACGGCTCCAAGGTACATCGTCAGTAATTAGTGCTGCTGACAAGATCTGGAAAGCATTAATGGTGTGTGACACGCGTCGCACTTCTATTGGCAATTATATGAGATCGAAGCGTTGCTTCGTCTTCCGTGCACCTCTCCTATAAATATTGCCCCCTTCTCCTTTCATTTTTCCACTTTCATGAAGAATTACATTGTCAGAGAGAGACCGTTGAATCTGTCAGAGAGCAGCCTGTCCACTCACTGCAACCGTTAGAGACACTTTCATCCGTCTACTTTTTGCTGGTAAGTCATTTCCATCCGTCTTATATTTTATTCCTTATTTTAAACTTTACTATGAAAAAACAGTTCCTTTTCTTTTCCCGTCATATTTTCCAACATCTGTCATAGCCTTAGGTTTTGTCGTTACCTGTAGGAAATGTCTAGTGCATCGAGTAACCAATCTGTCGTTCGCGACGGAGCGGATTATGAAGAGGTGTATCCGTCAAGTCACAAAGACCGAGACGATCTGAGCGAGGATAGGAGTCCGTCTGCATCTTCCCCGTCCTCAACAAATGAGGATATGGAGATTGTAGAAATAGTTGAAGAACCAGTAGAAGGAATTAGATCCGTCGTGGGAGCGAACGGACTTAGGCAGTTCGTCATGCTACCAGAGTGGAAGGTAAACGCCTTCACTTCAACTATCAAGGAGCCACATTTCAACACTATTAGAGACAACTACCAAATCCCTGACCATATTCCCATCCATTTACCCTACCAGTCAGAAAAATGCTATTACCAGGGGGTGGACGATGTTGGAATATATGAGTAGGTGCTCAAGGCTAGCCTTAGATTCCTATTGAGTTCCCTCCATCGTGAACTTTTACAGTATTTGGGATTGTCCGTCAGCCAAATATCCCCAAACGCCTGGAGAGTTTTTATTGCAATGGAGGTATTGTACAGAGCCATGTCGGGCGGTAGACGTAGGCTGACGGTGCGGGAGTTCCTTCACTGCTACCGTCTAGATAAAATAGACAAGTCAAGGGGAATGTATAGCTTCGTCCCTAAGAGCTCCGTCTTGAAGGTTATTTTTGAAACTCCAGATTCAAATAGAGACTGGAAGAGCCGTTACTTCTTCATAGAAGGAGACGATTGGATGTGCCGTCCGGGGGAGACAGATCACATGCCCGTTGATACTACGTGGGGCATTTTAGATGAGTCTGGTATAACTCGTCATATGAAAGCAATTTATTTTTATTCTATTTATTGGTTTTCATAAGAATTTAACATCCATCTACTCTCTCTTTTTCAGTCTGTCAGCCCCCACAGATAGAACTTGAAGAATTTAGTTTTTTGGAAAATATTTTTAAAAAGACCACGTCGGAGGAGAGGACCTGGGCTAAGCTCGTCACACTCGACACCATTCATTGGTATTGTGACGAACCTGAACCTTCTCCTGCAGCCAGGAAATACGACAAGAAAGTCTGTCAACGTAAGCTTCTTACTAAATTCCAACAATTTTATCCGTCTACCATTTTTTACTTGTAATTTGCTCCGTCTACTTTCGCAGAAAGGGATGACGCCAAAAGGAGGGCCTTGATCAGAGCGAACGCTGCCAAGAAGAAAGAGTCCGTTGAGGTAGATCCTATGGGTACGAGTTCCAGCCTTCAACAGAAAAGGAAAGTGCCATCCAGAGGGGACCGTCCTCCAAAAAAGCCCAAGGTTCTATTGGAGCCCGTCCTGGGTCTTATGGCTAGTGCCAAAACCACAACTCCTCTGAAGCATGGGGCAGGAAAAGGTTTTGTGAAGGGCCCGTCCCCCCAGAAGGAGAAGGCGCCCGTCCTTCTTCGCGAGGACCCCAAATATGCTTTGGAGAAGCTTTCGTCCGTCATCTCTTCTGATGACTACGAAGACCTAGGCAACCACTCAACCGAGGCTATGGGGGAGACGGGCCTATTCAGCATTGCTCAGGTAATCGATCCGTCTTCTATGCTTTTGTTTTTTACTCTAATAATTGGTTAACTCCTTTTCATTTTCAGGCTATGCTCATGATGAAGGGGCTGATGGGATAGTGCCTTAGTCATGAGACAACAATAGACTGTCTAAGAGAAAAAGCCAAGGTGACGGACGACGAGCTAACACAGCTGAGGGCTTGGAAGGTCGTTCAGGAAAAGAAGTTAAAAATGGCTGAGGAAGCGAGGGATGAGTACTTCAAGAGGACGGAGGAGCTGTCCAAGGTTTTGGAGGACAAAGAGAAGGAGATCCATCAGGCAAAGGTAGACGCCGTGCGTGAGTATCGCGACTCCAACGACCTTCTACTAGAGCTAGGGTCTTCCTTCAATGACGGTTTTGACGATGCCCTTCATCAGGTGAAGAGTTTATATCCAGACCTTAACCTATCCTCCGTTAATATCAGTGTTCCCGAGCAAACATCTGTTCAGCCTGCCAGATCCGATGACATTGACCAGCTGTTTGGTAGCGAGGTGCAAATCGACGGGGCCCAGGTGGATAGGACCGTTGCCGAGAATGATCCAAAGGACGTGGAGGTCCGTCAGGAGGGAACAGATGTCCTAGCCACAAATTGAAACAATTTTATTGTTATTTATTTCTTTTTTGTTTGTAAAGATATTTTAAGAAAAATTTTCATCCGTCATGGATGTCATGTAGACACTTAATATTTGGTTTTATAATATGTTGTGTTGATTCGTCTGTTATTTTGTATGCTTTTAGTAGTTTGTATCCGTTCATCTTGTTTACATACTTCAGGTTGTTCATGTTGTGGACTTGGTAGATACTCCCACTATAGAGGAGTCCGTCTTCTTAATATTTTTACCCACTTGGGATAATCCGTTCACTTGTTGACTAAGTCTTATTCATTCTCTATGGAAAAGGATCCGTCCCTTTCGCGGACTGTTTTTTCCGTCCATTAACTTTCAACTATGTGATTTGATTCGTCCATCTTGTGGACTAAATCTTATCCGTCCTCTATGGGACTTGATATTTTTCATCCTCTTAGGATGATCCGTCCATCTTGTGGACTAAATCTTATTTGTCTTCTGTGGGACTTGATATTTTTCATCCTCTTGGGATGATCCGTCCATCTTGTGGACTAAATCATATCCGTCCTTTGGGGGACTTGATATTTTTCATCATCTTGGGATGATCCGTCCATCTTGTGGACTAAATCTTATCCGTCCTCTGGGGGACTTGATATTTTTCATCCTATTGGGATGATCCGTCCATCTTGTGGACTTAGCTTATATCCGCCCATCTTGTGGACTAATCGCCCGTTGTGGACTTAGTTTAAATTAAGTAGGAAACACAGTAGTGTCTGAATACTTCTTTTATTGAAAGAAAACCACGTAGAAGAAAAAGGTGCCTGCCCCCTTGGGCTTTAAAAGGCACTTGTAGAATTGTTTAAAGTAAAAACTAGCAATAGCAAACTAAATAATAGAAATAATTGTTCGAAGTAAGAACTTATAAAAAACTCAGTAATGGGCTGGAAATTGGGTGAGCATCAATGCTTTTCATGTCGTCCCTACTGGTAGTATCTTCGAAGGTGCTCCGCGTTCCATGGATGTTGCAACTTCCGTTTGTCCAGTGTCTCTAGATGGTAGGTGCCCTTCCTCTGCCACGCCGTAACTCGGTAAGGTCCTTCCCAATTCGGGTCGAGTTTTCCTTGGGTTAGGTCTCTTGTTGCGCCTATGACTTTCCTTAGAACGAGGTCTCCAACTTGGAAGTCTTTGTGCCTAACCCAGGAGTTGTAATGCTTGGCCGTGCGGTCCTGGTACCGTGCGAGCCTTTGCTCTGCTGCTGTCCTGACTTCATCCACTAGGTCGAGCTGTAATCGTAGGGCCTCGCCATTTTTCCCTTCGTCATGGTTGTGCACCCTATAACTTGTGAGGCCGACTTCGGCTGGGATAACTGCCTCGCTCCCGTATGTTAGTCGGAATGGTGTTTCTCCTATTGGTGTCCTAGCCGTAGTCCTGTAGGCCCAAAGTATGCTCGGTAACTCTTCAGCCCATATACCCTTTGCTCCCCTGAGCCGAGTCTTGATAATCTTTAGCAAGGATCGGTTCGTGACTTCGACCTGTCCGTTGGCTTGAGGGTGGGCAGGGGAGGAGTAGTGATTCAATATCCCTAATTGTGAGCAGAAGTCCCGAAAGGAGTCGTTGTCGAATTGTTTCCCGTTGTTCGAGACTAAGACTCTAGGGATGCCAAATCTGCATATGATACATCGCTAAACGAAATTGCGTACGTTCTTCTCCGTAATGGTAGCCAAGGCTTCAACTTTGACCCACTTCGTAAAGTAGTCGATGCCTACTACTAGAAACTTCAGTTGTCGTATTGCCGTAGGAAACGGTCCTATGATGTCCAGTCCCAATTGAGCGAACGACCATGGTGCTGTCATCGGGGTAAGTTCCTCAAGTAGTTGTCTGATGATATTACTGAATCTTTGGCACTTGTCGCATGTCTTTACATAGGCCTCGGCATCCTTCTGCAAGGTTGGCCAAAAGTACCCCGTTCGTATTAGCTTGTGTACTAATGACCTCGACCCTGAGTGGTTTCCACAGATTCTCTCGTGTATTTCTCTCATGACATAGTCTGCTTCTTCGGGGTCTAAGCACCTTAGGTAAGGGCGAGAGAAGCCCCTTTTGTACAAGATGTCTCCTATTAGGACGAACCTTGCTACTTTGACCTTCAGCTTTCTTGCAGCTTCCTTTCCGTCCGGTAATACGCCGTTCATTAAGTAAGAAGCTAATGGCATCGTCCAATTACTTTCGGAACCAAGCTCGTGTACATCGACAACATTTATAAGTGGAGAGAGCTGAACGAAAGAGAGTACGTTACCAAAGGTGGCCATATGTTGGCTGAAGCGGCTTTGGCTAGTCGATCAGCTTACTCGTTTTGTCCCCGGGGGATCTGTGTAATTTCGGCGTTCAGCTTGTTTACCCTCCACTTCGCTTGGTCTAGATATTTTTTCATCCTTTCGCCTTAATGTGTCACATTCCATCCTACATTATCTAAATTTGAGTGTTTTACCTCCTGCACTTGGTCATTCTTTTATTACTTTGATCCCAAAAGTAAAGGACCTGAAATATGTGTTAGAATTTAGACCCATAAGTTTGAGTAACGTGTTATATAGAATTTTTGCTAAAGTTCTAACCAACCGTTTGCAAGATGTTTTGCCTCAGCTCATCTCAAAACACCAAAGTGCTTTTATGTTTGAACGGTTGATATCAGATAATATTCTAGTGGCCTTTGAAACTTTGCACTAGATGAGGAATCATACTAAAGGTAAGTCAGGTTTTATGGCTTTGAAACTTGACATAAGCAAGGCTTACGATAGGGTGGAGTGGGCATATATGGAGAAAGTTTTGATGCAGTTGGGTTTCCATGATAGATGGGTGAAACTCATGATGGCATGCATCACCACAACCTCTTACTCAGTCTTGATTAATGGGGAGCCCCATGGTCACATCACTCCAACTAGATGATTAAGGCAAGGTGACCCATTGTCTCCCTACCTTTTCCTCATGTGTACCGAGGGTTTACATGGGTTGATTAGAAGTGCATCCAATAGTGGAGACATTAGAGGGGTCTCACTTTGTCGTAATGGTCCCAAATTAACACATCTCCTTTTTGCAGATGATAGCCTCGTCTTTTGTAGGGCCAAGATAGAGGAATGCCAAAGTTTGCTCAATGTATTGGCCAAATATGAGAGGGCAACAGGGCAACAAATAAATAGAGCAAAGACAACCCTTTTCTTTAGTAAATCAACTTCTGAAGAAACTTAATTGGCTATAAAGGAGATGCTTGGGGTTCCGGTGGTCCAACAATATGAGAAATACCTAGGCCTCCCTTCTCTTGTTGGGCGTAATAAAAAGGAAAGCTTCGCATACATGAAACAGAGGGTTTGGAAAAAGATTCAAGGTTGGGAAGCAAAACTCCTCAGCTAAGCAGGTAGAGAGATCCTCATTAAGGCCGTGGCACAAGCCCTCCCTACCTATACCATGGCTTGCTTTAAGCTTCCTTCAACACGTTGCCATGAGGTTGAAATGATGATATGCAGATTTTTTTGGGGTCAAAGGGGGGATAATAGGAAAGTTCATTGGGTTAAGTGGCAGGACTTGTGTAAGCCTAAATCCCAAGGAGGTATGGGTTTTAAAAATCCCTCCCTTTTTAATGATGCACTTTTGGCGAAACACACATGGAGGTTGCTTCATGACACAAACTCCTTATTCTACCGTGTTTTTAAAGCCAAATTCTTTCCCAATACATCGGTGATGGAGGCCAAAATACCTGCAAATGCTTCTTATGCATGGCGGAGTATTATGCGGGGAAGAGATGTAATTAAACGGGGGAGTAGGTGGAGAATTGGTTCGGGGAACTCGGTCCACATCTGGGGGGATAATTGGCTGCCAATCAAAGCAAACCCGAAGCTGCTGTCACCACAAATTGAGGATAGCACCATTACCTTTGTTAGCAATTTGATTGACCAAGAGCAGAAAAATTGGAGGGAAGATGTCTTAGAAAAAAGTTTCTACCCTTTTGAAGTGAGTATCATAAAAAATATCCCCCTATGTAGGACGATTCAAGAGGATGTTCTAATTTGGCCCTTCAACCTGGATGGTATTTACTTTGTTAAATCTAGGTACAAGTTTCTGTATGATGAACATCTTGGGAAGCAACTTGGTCCATCTGAGAATGAAGCCTTGAAGCCTCTGTGGAAGAAGATTTGGGGTCTCAATGTTCCAAACAAAGTGAAACATTTGGCCTGGAGAGCTTGCAAAGACTTTCTACCCACTAAAGTGAATCTGGTCCGCCGTAAAATCACTACCACAGGCACCTGTGACAGGTGTAAAATGCACCAAGAAGATGTCGTGCATTCCTTGTTGCACTGTCCAGACTTGAAGCCCTTGTGGTGCACACGGCCAGAGTGGAACCATGGCATGCTCTCAGTGTGCCCCTCCTTTATTGACATGTTTGATTTCATTTTTGCAGGTAACAAAGAGCTAGAGCTGTTTGCAGCAGTAATTTGGACATTATGGAATAGGCGTAACAACCTACGCCTCGGCAAAGCTGCATAACCACTTGACAAAGTGTTGGAGTTTGCCCAGGAATGCTTGATGGGGTCTGAAACTATCAACGAGCGACCTTCACATCCCTATGGACGATCAATAACTCACTGGACATCACATGAAGCTAACTGGTTCAAGATAAATTTTGACGGCGCGACATTTGCAAACAATGATAGTGCTGGGATTGGTGTCGTAATCCGAAATGATGCTAGGTTGATTATGGCATCCTTGACTCAACAAATACCTCTACCAAAATTAGTCACTGAGGTGGAAATGCTGGCGGCTAGAAGAGCTTTAGAATTTGCTTTGGAACTTGGCTTTGACAATATAACTCTTGAAGGTGACTCTGAACTCCTTATAAAGAACCTGATGAATGGAGGCAACAAGCTGACCCACTACGGAAACATTGCAGCTGATATTCTTTTCTTGTTGTCTCACTTCTCTAAAGCAAATATATCTTTTGTCAGGAGACCCTGTAATCAGTTAGCACATTCTTTAGCAAGGAGGGCAATTATACCTCCTAGTATGTTCGTTTGGATGGAAGAAGTACCCCTAGACCTTGAATCTGTATTTTTGGCTGATCTTGAGGGCCTCCCTTAATGAAATTTCATAGTTTTGATTCTCCAAAAAAAAAAAAAAAGTCTAGAAGCCTATAAAGTTTACTTACCCTCAGTTGCTTATATTTTTGAAAATCAAGTCAATATGAACAAGAAAAACAAACTTTTTTAGATGAATCAAAGATAAATTCAAATTTAAATGAAAAAGGAATACAATTTCTACAACTCAGCTAAATTTAGTATCACAAAAACTACAACAAAACCACAGTACAAGACAGCAAATAGCAGCACTATTGCATATTAGGGAAGAAGAAATACACAATTTCAATTTTTTATTATAAGTAAATTAAACAAGATATGGTAACTTATAAACTACAGCTAGCAAATCCTCTTCAGTTTTTTAAGGAATTAAGGTTATCCATGAATAATCAAACTAAAAAGGCTACTCCATGTATAAAGGATCAGGAAAATTATCGAACTGTGTGAAACACATGATAACAAACAGCCCAGCACCAATTTTTCAAAACCTAATGGATAATTTCAAATTTAGCTTGCAAAGAAAGAGCATTCACTGACCATAACAAATCATCATTGAGGCTTCAGTTTTCAATGCTAGCAACATTTATCAATTAAAAGTTCAGTGAGCCACAATATCAATTATTTGTACCTGAGCCAGAATAATTTGGAGTATACATTATCAAAAACCTAGCTTATTACTAATTTTTAAACATATCCTTTTTATATGTTTCCACTATAAAAATAAAAATCTGTGTTGATACAACACCACCGATGCCAATATTCTTTCATGAAAAATAAAAAATTTTCCCTTTTTCTAATTTGGTAATCAGTTAAGCTTTTCCTATCCGAAGAACTGGCATTTGATTTTCGAGAGTCTACTGTATGTACTGAATCATTATTATAAATTTTCCACTATGCCTAAATGTACTCCTAATAATCTCTCAATGGCATAACTATATTGGAGTTTTTCATATATTAGAAAATTTACTCAAATACGTTAAATGTTTTAAAAAAAACTGCCTAATCTCTATAATAAATTGTAACAATATCATCTTCTTTAAGATAAGATATGTTTGAACTCCTTTAAATATTTTTCTTGTCAAGGTTGCTAACACACAAATCCCACCAAAGATTCAATCCCAAACATAATCCAAAAACGACCACATAACTTACACAGCTACACACAGTTTTATCATATGAAGAACTCCAAAACCCACATATATAACTTAGTTCATAACAACACCAATCCATTCACAAACACCAGCAATCACAAAGCCCTCAAGAAAAACTATGGTCACATGTATAGATCAGCAGAATAAGGTCACAACTTCTCAAAACCCTCAACCTGAAGAAAAGAAAACCCAAACATCAAAAAAAAAAAAATAAATAAAAAAAATAAAAAAGAAGAGCAAACACCTAACACACAAACACCACGGGTTGGCAAAGATCAAGGACGATGCAAAATACCACAACTAAACCAACAAATCAAATGTCTAAAACAGCTCAGATTTTACAAGACCCATTATCAATTTCGAAATAAAATGGAAAAAGAGGGTTTCACACTAATATACCTTCGGATTGGTGAAAAAACTGAGAAAGAGGTTGACGGTGGGGAAGATCGGTGCAGCGGTGCCGTGAAGAACAGTTTGAGGTTGGGGCGGCGCGGGTTGGTTGAGGTGGGCTTAGTGAGTGTGTGTGTGAGGAGGTGAGGGTAGGGTAGAGGCTTCTTTGTGTTTAGAGTTGTGGTGGTATGAAATTGGAGTGAGCTCATTGACCTGATGCAGAGCTGTTGGTGGTGTCATCAAAAGTTGCGCCTGGACATGACTTCTCTCTGACTGCGGATCCTAGAAATGTGTGTGTATTTACTAAAATGTCATCATAACTCAGTTCTTATAACTCAAAAACATCCAAAAGTTGTTTTCAGTTTTACTAACTCATTACTCAAAAATTAAAGAATTAAGTGATGGGAACAAAACTTGAAAACACAGCCAAACAGACTTTCTCTTCGTGGGACCCATCAGTTTTGAGTTATGGGTGATGAAAACTCGCAAATCCAAACTTCCCCGTAATCTCTTCACTATTTCTAATGATTTTTATTCACAAAATTACATCAGCCTCTCCAATGTCTTTCATATCAAAGTTTGAAGATAAGAGGTCTTTAGTACTTTTTACAACATCCATGTCAATCCCCAAAATTAACATGTCATCCAAATATAGGCATATGATAACACCACTATCACCAGAGAATTTATTATACACACATCTATCAGATCCATTCACAAAAAATTCAATAGAAATTAAAGTGTTATCAAATTTTTCATGCCATTGTTTGGGAGCTTGTTTCAAACCGTATAATGATTTTCTAAGTTTACGCACTTTACTTTCTTGTCCTTGAACCACAAAACCCTCTGCTTGGTTCATGTAAATTTCTTCATCTAAATCACCAATTAAAAATGTTGTTTTGACATCCATTTAGTGACACAATCAATTTATGTATTGAGTCCTAGCAATTAGAATCCTATTTGTAGTTAATCTTGTCATAGGTGAATAGGTGTCAAAGTAATCTATCCCTTCTTTTTGCGTATATCCTTTTGCCACTAGTCTAGCTTTGAATTTGTCTATGGTCCCATCTACTTTTAATTCTTTTTTAAACACCCATTTGCAACCGATGGTCTTGCATCCTCTAGTGAGTACTAACTCCCATGTATGGTTAGCCATGATTGATTCTAACTCACTATGGATTGCATCCTTCCAAAAGGTTGCATCTACTAATTTCATGGCCTCTTGATAAGTTTTTGGGTCATCTTCAATAAGAAAAGCAATGATAAGATCAGGCCCAAAGTTGGTTCCATTTTTAGGTCTTTAATTTACTGCGTCTTAACTCTTGTGTTGATTGACTTTCATCTAAGTTTGAACTTGATCTCACTTGGGGTATGATTGATAAGGATTCATTAGTGAGTCTCGTTCTCTTCATAGGAAAAATATGCTCAAAGAAATCAGCATCCCTAGTCTCCTCTATGGTGTTAGTCTCCAATACTAAGCACTTATAGGCAGGACTGTTTTGTGCAATTCCTATGAAGACACTGTCCTTGGTTTTAGGACCTATATTTTCTTTATGTGGTTCAGGAATTCCAACTTTTACCAAACAACCCCACACCTTAAAGTACCCTAAGTTTGGTGCACGTCCTTCCCATAATTCATATGAAGTTTTTCTAATCTTTTTATGTGGGGCTTTGTTTAATACATGTCATGCAAAATGGATAGCCTCCCCCCATATGTTGGAAGGAAGACTAGAGCTAATGAGCATGGCATTCACCATATCTTTTAGGAAGCTGAAATTAGTTTAACTCAATCGATGTTATATTAACTAGCCATTTTATTATTATTGTTACATTTCCATTGAGATCTTCCATGTAAAAATGAGAAAATAAATTTAGACAATTATATTATCATTGTAAATAGGCCTAAATGTAGGGTTGAAGCCATTGATCCCCATCAATAAAAGACACATTAAGGAAAGGAGAAGCTTGTGTGTCACTGAGTCTCATAACATAAGGAGGCCTCATGATCATATTTGCACCAGGACCTGAGCAATTGTATTCTCCAAAGAATATAGTCCTACATTTTAACAATTAAATCAGACAACAATTGTATTAGTACTTCAATTGAATTGGACTCAGAAACCATTCTTAAAATAAATTATATATATGTTTCTCAAAAAAAATATATATATATATGTCGTAATTCATAGGTTCTTACTTGTCACTTGCAGGGTCATTGAAATCATTCCAACCCTCTGGAGCAATGATATCTGACATTGATGTGTCAGCAAAAACAACACGTGCAAATGGCTTCCATGCTCGACCTAGCCATACTCTTCCATTGCCACCCACAGTGCAGTTTGTGAATGCAAAGCCAGTATTCTCTTCCTGGGAACCTCTGCCTTGAGCTGTAATAACTCCAGTTATGCCTGTGGATCCTGGATCTACTGGGTTTGCCAGGGAAATCAATACACAATTCTGCAGTGTACAATTTAAAGATAAATTTATGTTTAAAGTTTTATACTTTTTGAGTATACTAGCAAGCTGGAAAGCTATCCCGAGCTACTTTTATAAACGTGATATTGATAATAATATACTCTTGTTGTTTGTCTCTCCCAAGGGGAAAGCTTGGAGAAGGGATTGTTTTAAGCAAACAAATTCTATAAAATTAACAAACGTTTGGATTTGAATATTATATATTAGCCCAGGTTAACCAACATGTTACCACAAACAAATAATAAATGTCATCCTGAGCAGAATTAAAGAAAACCAGCAAACCAACTACTTCAATAAAATAAAGTCAGCTCATTCTCTTTAGCAAAGGATTTGAAATGGAGATCATCATGTTCCTAGTACTTAGCAAGTTAGCATGTTGATAAATGTCCTACTGAGATGGGGTGGCTTTCTTTCTTTTCTAGTATTTGCTTAGTGTTCCTATAATATTTTAGTTTCAAATGGCCGTGAGAGTGTACCGATCTGGATATTCTATATTCATTATTAATATGAGTTAAGTTTAAGTTACACATAGTGTAACTCTAATTATTGTTACACCACCTAATAACTTTTTGCAAAAAGTAAATAATTTTAAAATGTCACTATTATGTTACATGTTTTATATATTATTAACATGCATGCCAAATTTTGTGCAAATAGGATATTAATTATCAATCGATCTATTAACTACCACATTAGGATCCACAGAAGGATTAATCTGCACATCCTCTTGAGAAGGATAACTCTTAATCTCTTATCCTTAGCCTTTGGCTTTGCTGGAGTCGTCTTTTGTGCTCTACTCTACTTTAGAAAGGTTGCTTCAATAGGTTCAATCTAATGAACTTAGAAGAGAGGGAACACTTAAAACCTAGAAACTCTAAGATTTTGAGGATAGACACTGGAAGAAGAGATTTTGCTTTCTAGAGGTATTTTATGTGGATATCAACAATGGTTTGAATAAAAAGATAAGGGAGACAAATAGAGCACCAGTGACAAGGGCAAAAAGGAACAGTAGCTTATCAGTATTAACTGTATGAATGTGAGTCAAGGGAAGGATACTATGACAAGCTATCCTATAGAAAATACAGTTCTCCTTAGTAAGCTTATTAGAATCAAGCTTAGGTTCATCATCCCAAGTCATAGGTGTTCGACATAGAAGGGACACAACATCATCTAGAGAGGGAAGGTCAATGAAAGAATATTTAGGATTACGAACAATTGGCACAGAAAGAGCATCAGAAACAACCTTACAGGTTATTTGATACTCAAAACCCCTAATCCATGTAGTTAAGAAGTGACCACCAGTAGCGACAGCATGCACAGAGAGATTAGAGTATAATTTCCCAATAATAACTGCAGGAGGAGGTGATAAACCAGAACAAATAGACAACCAGCCCTTAGACTCAAAAGTATTGCCTAAAAATGGACTAATCTCATCTAAGACAACCACTCTCTCACTTCACATAGGTCTATACTTAATCAAGCTATCAAACTTTTGGAAGTCAGAGATAGTATGAAATCTAGTAGAATTAAAGGATTCCCTAGAGGAAAAGGCACCCTTGGTAGACTTTTTAGCTAAAGTTCTCTTAAGAGCCATGTCTAAGTTCTAAGAGGGAGAAAAAGAACATAAAAGAACAACAAAACACAAGGGTAGATTGCATTAGAGAGAAGCACAAGATATAGGAATGCAAATCTTTTAAATCTACACGAGGCATGAGACACAAACTTATATGATGCATGATTTTGCTCATTTAGGTGTTCAATTTCAAAAGATTTGAAATTTGATCAAGAAAAACAAGATTTAATGAAAACCCCCATATTTTTGAAGAACATAAACCTTAATTTTTCAAAAATATCCCAATCAATCAATTGATAATCACAAAAAAATATAAATCATGTTATAAACAATCAATTAATCAATAACAATGATCAACTTCATCAATTAAAGCCCAATTGAACAAAACCCCCAAATTTCATAAGGATACATGAACCCTAGTTTCGAAATTTTTTATAAACCATGAAAATTGAAATTAAAGCATAGGAATTATATATATATATGTATGTATGTATGTATGTATGTATGTATGTATCATGCATAGATAAAAATCAATTGATCATTTTAAATCAAAACACTAAAAATCATCAAAAACCCCAAATTTCTAAGTTTGAAAATTTTAAGAAATTGAATGATTAATGCATGTAATGTTTAATATGATAAAAAAGAAGGGATAAAAGAGTCTTACCTAATGATGTAGATGAAAACCCTTGAAGTTTTGACTCAGAAAACGACAAAAAAAATTTTAAAGTGAGAAGACTCGAGAGGAGTCGAAGAAAAATGATGAGAAAATGACAAAACTAGTCAGTCAATAGCTTAAAAACTAAAATTTTTTGAAGTTCAATCGGTCGAGAGCATCGATCGGGCAATGATCGAGAGAGGCAGAGAGTTTTGGCTTAAAAACTGACCAATTTTGATTGGTCAAGGGAAACATTCAATTGGTCAAGACAGTTAAATTTTTTTTGAAAACTTAAAAACCAGAATTTTATGCAAAAAACAACTTGAAAGCAGTTTTTATGAGACTCAATGCATATGAACAAGATCTAGTAAGTTTCAAAAACATAATGCCGCTCAAATGAACACATCAAAACCAATCAAGAAGTTAAATGTCTAAACTCATTTTTATTCAAATTCCCACCCAAAAAAAAAAAAAAATGCATTTGCTGAATCAATTATATGCAATTACAGATGGCCAGATTAGACAACACACACATTCTCATGTACTTGATTTAGAAAATATTTGCATGTAGTACGTGTACAAAACACAAAATATCTGATAAGTAGATAGAATTCAAGAAAAGTTTCTACATTATCAATCACATTGGTTTAAAAGTGACTATCACATAAAGATGTGCCTCCTATAATCCCACATCTCTCAATTTAGAGTTACAATCTATCAACTAATGCTTGCATAAAAGTTTATGCTTAAAAGCTTAATGCATAGTCATAAATCAAAAGGGTACATATATTTTTTCTTTCTTTTATTTTAGGCCCACTATTGTACACACATTTTTTATTTATCACCTTTGTTCAAGGATTTTTTGCTTAAGGTTTCTCTTGATTTTATTTTTATGAGAAACTCACAGATTTCTCTACACTAGTGGTAAGAAGGTTATTTATGCCTTTCTCCTAGGATTTTTTAGTCCTTATGATCAAAATATGTGATATCAAAATTAAGATCATCTAATCAAAAACTAAAAACAAATCACACAATTAAGTATAATATAACACAAACTAGTGAGGTGCATATCAAAACTCATCAAAGCTAAAGAAGGTACATAGTCATGAATGCAAATTTTCATTGGCCAATCTTAATTACACACTAAATGATGTACAATACCAAAAAAAAAAAAAAAAATTTCTGTTTTTTTATTTTTCATAATTTTTATTATAAAAATAACTTAAAAAATCCTAAACAAACATGAACGAAATGCATGAAATGAAATGCAGAAAAGTTCGTAAACAAAACATTTTGCCCAAAGAGTCAAGAGATGAAGCATAAGGACCATGTCAAACAAGCTCATTTATGACGAGCGTTTTGCATCCACATCTTCTTAGATGTAGGCATGGAGTTGGAGTTCTTTGAATGCTTATATTGAGGATCAACTCCTGAATTGGCATAAAGATTAAGAGCCTTTACCAACTCATGAATAAGTTTCATAGGATCTTGTGCTTTTTGGCATAGACGCTTTTTCCTTAGTTGCTTGCTTGCTAGCATGCAACTTGGAATAGTTTGGATAGTATGCCGAGCTCCACCACAAACATAATAAGACCATTGAGGATGAGGTTTGTTTTGCTTCTTTGCAATAGGGTGACTTGGTTGTTTAGGTTTAGTATCACTCAAATCAACCCTAATTCTTCTAGTGGCAAGAATTTCTTTTCTTATAAAATCTCTCTTCAGATTTAGGAAAAGACATAGGAGCAAAGATGACAAACTTAGTAGAATAATTTTTTGAGATATAATCATCTTCAACATAACCTAGACCAGTCTTATCACAAGAAGATTTTTGAGCACCTAACATTTCATCAAGTTTAGAGCTAGAAGACCTACCTAGTTGTTCTCTAGTAACACTCAAGACAGATTCTAGTTCTTTAACCTTTTCAACCAAAGACACGTTCTCTATCTTAACAACATTCAATAGCTCATTAGTATCAAACAATTTGATCAAAAGGTTTTTCTTTTCAAGTTCAAGAGTATCAATCTTCTTTAAAAACACCTCCACAGTCATGGCATTTTTTGCTGCAATCTTGCATAGCTTATTGTAAGTTTCTTGCAAGTCAACATTCTCAGAAAGTTCCTCATCAGAAGAACTCTCACCTTTCTCATCAATGGTCTCATCAATCATAGCAGTAGCAGTGAAGGCCATAACTTACCTTCCTGATCACTATCAGAATCTTGATCAAATCCTTCATCATCACTTAAAGTGGCAGCCATGGCCTTTTAGACCTCAAGTAAGTGGGACACTTAGATTTTATATGACCAAAGCCTTGACAACCAAAACATTATTGACCTAAAGAGTTGTTAGAAGATTTACCAACCTTCTCTTTTTTAGAGGTAGATTTTTCAGGAAAATCATTCTTAGGTTGTTCGTTCTTTTTCACATTCTTATAATCAACAAAGTTTTTGTTTCTTGCCTTTTTATTATTGTTTTTCAAAAAGTTTTTGAATTGTTTGGCAAGATAAGCAATTTCAGTAGAAGAGATTTCATTGTCAAACACATTATCATCAACATCATCTACTGTTTCCAAGGCCATAGATTTTGACTTGTTGGTTTTAGGAAGGTTAGATTCATATGTTTGAAGATATCCTACAAGTTCATCAACATGAATGGTGTCTACATCCTTGCTTTTAGTGATGGCACTCACTTTAAGTCTAAAGTCCTTAGTTAGTGATCTTAAGATCTTTCTAACTATTTTTGGTTGATCATAAACTTCACCCAAATTAAAAGCCGAGTTAGCAATGTCATTGAGTTTAGCATAAAACTCATCAAAAGATTCATCCTCAGACATTTTAATACCCTCTTGCAGTTTGTTGATTTTAATACCTTAGTTCATTCATGCACAGTTTGAAAAATATTTCATGTAGTGTGTGCTAGTTCTACTTATAAATCTTTTTAAACTCTTCTAAGGAAACAACATTGAATATAGCATTCATAGCCTTACTGTTATAACTATCAGCTTCCTTTGGGGCATCTGTCCATTCTGCTATTAGGGTAGCAGGTTTAGTCTGTCTAGTTTCAATAAACTACCATACTTTCTCATCAAGAGATTTCAAGAAAGCTTTCATTCTCACCTTCTAGTATGCATAATTGTTCCCATAAAAATGGGGAGGGATCACAAGAGGTGACCATGATCCATGGTAGCAAGGGTCAATAATCAGCTCAAGGTAGGAACTACCTAGACATGAGTTAACCTGCTCTGAAGCCACTTGCTAGTTTTTAGACCCCTGAAAAACACAATTTGTTAAATCTAATTTAATAGCCAAGTTGTTACTAGGTTAAACATTCATCAAACATATCATGCAGTAGAAATATAAATAAGACACATATATGATGACTCGGGAAAACCAATGAAACAATCCAATTTCAAGGTAAAAAACCTGGGGGGAATGATCTCAAGAGAGCAATCCACTATATCAAACAGAAGTTTATAGTCAAGGATATAAATTCGCAGTAAACTTCATTATGATTATTAAATCTAGTTCTGAAACTCTCAGATTTCTTTGATGTAGATCTGCTCCAACATAAACCTCCAGTTCATGCCTTTGATCTTCCGTATGCTTGATAGCTGAAGTTTGGGCTGCAACTTTATTCCACCAGTACTAGAAATATGAGTGTGATCTCTAGTAGATGCTTGAAAGAGTAGAAGGTACAAAACCTCTTAGATCTCAAAAGAGTAGCTCTCCAAGACTTTTTTTTTTTTTTTTTTTAAATGTGCTTTAGGGTTTTTCTTATATACCAAGTAATTTTAGACTGAAACCCTAAACGTTTAATGGGCTAACATGCTTAATCAAAATTTTGCAGTTCGCGGTTTGATCAATTGAAGCATTCTCTCGATTAGTTGAGCTAGTAAGCTTTTCACTAATGCTTTCTACAGTTTTTACGTTCTTGAATTTTGACTTGTAGCACTTTTAGCCATGTCTAAAATACTTCATAGACACTAAGATCTATTCCTAGACAAGATTATATACTCGGTTTGCCAACACATGAAACATTTAGAATCTAAACATTTATATCTAAATATTTAGAACCTATCAGTAACAACTGAACTTATGGATAATAGTTTACAATGCTTCTATTCTTGGTAATAAAGATTATTATTTCTAATGTAAACTCCATTCATTGTACCCAATGTGCCATTAGATTTATAGTCTATAGACTATCACTATCTAGTAATATGAATGCCATAGATTTTGGGCAATTTCTCAGGCACTGTGTACATTGTATAGACTCAAAGTATCTCCTTTATCAAACACATGCCCATTGCAATAGAACGCTCCAAAGGAATTTTGAATTGGGAAGACCCGTTTCATACGAGTTTGGGGATTTGTTGGTCATGGGTTTTTTAGTTTTGATGTGGCAATATTGATGTGAATTTTTTAATATAAAAGTTGTTGCCACATCATCTAAAAATTGTCACATCATTTTTTCATTAGCCACATAGGCAATGAGACTAACAACAGTTAGGTATCAGAATAATCAACAACACTAATTTTTTAAACTTCAAGGATCAAAATTGTTCATTTGAAATTTTAGAAACCAAAAGTGATCACTTGATAAACTTCAAGGACCAACCATGTATTTTAGCTTATAAAAATTTATATGTTTATTTTCTCTAAAATTAATTTATCTAAAAAAATTTTGATTTAGAATACTTATTATCAAAGAAAACGAAACAATTGATTTAGGCTTATGTTTAGTTGCCATGAATACTTTTTTTTTTTGGATGAACAGTTGCCATGAATACTTACTATCAAAGAAAACAAACCAATTTATTTGGATTATTCCATTTTTGCTTATTTTTAGTTGCCATGGCAACTATTGAAAGTGGAAACAAAACCTAACAAAAGGTAAAATAAAATTTAATAACAAATGTAATAAAAATTATAAAAATAATTATGAAGTTACTTAAAATAATTAAATATTTGTAAACAAGTACTACGTAGAGAGGTATCTAGGCTGTCAGTAGACGCAGGCTTCACTAGCCTAAATTTGTTCTATATTGTTTTTAATGGATTGAGATATGATGCAACTGCAATATCAATTGCACTGTTCAGTTCACCTCCCTCCCTCTCACAATATATTTTTACTAATTTTACTTTTTTACTTTTATTTTTCTACTTTATTATTTATTTAATGGTTGAAATTTAAAGTTGCTTTTTGCAACTTTAAATCTCAACAACTTATAGCAGTTGCATAAGATGCAATAACTTAATTATTGAACCTGATCTCAATCCATTTTTAATAGATGCAATAAAATTTAAATTTGTACTATATTATTAATAGGAGTATTAATGGGTAAAATAATTTATTTCCATCTAATAGGTATCTATAGGTGGTACACTTATTATTTAATAAAAATGAATTCTTATGGGTATTTTTATAAAATTTTATAGAATTTGTGATTTGGAATTGAATAATATGATATTCTTGTTCAACTTTGGTTATTTTGGCAACAATTGAAAAAAAAGAAAAACATAAATATAAAAAGAAAAGTTCTTAATACACAGTCAAGGAATATAAAATAATTGTATGCTTAAATTAGTAAATATAATTAAATATTTGTGAGTTTTTTCAAACAATATGTTTATGCACATAGTTTTTTTTTTTTTTTGATAATTCGATAGTTGGGGATAGAAGATTTGAACTATTTTCAGAGAAAATATGAGAATATGTTAATTGAGTTACAAGTCGCTTGACATAATATATTAATTTTTAAGAAGTTAATTTTTTTTTTGACATGTTATATAAATGGAACTAATAATTTAAATATTATAAAAACAATAATATATATATATATGGTAAAAAAATAAATTCTTAAAATATATTTAGAATCAACCCCATATAAACGGGGCTCAAAATATTTTAGATTATATACCTGGTAGAATGACTTTCCATTGCCATAGATGAAATCAATGGAACCTTGGATGTAGCAATCTCTGAAGTAATGTCGGCCCTTATCATCATGAAGGGTGTCTTGGGCTCCAAAGAATCCACAACCCCAGAACGCTGCTTGATCTCCAGATATTCTAAGCGCTACTGCTTGTCCTCCAATATCACCAGGGTTTGGAATAGGAGCCACATTCTAAAATTTTTGACATGTAAAAATATATAAATGTCTTTTTGATATATGAATAGGAAATTAGGAAAAACACACACATATATAAAATCCAAAGAATAACTTACACACACAAAATATGTTTGTAACAATTTTTTTTTTTTTTTTAAGAAGAAAATATGTTTGTAACATGATTTAACAAATGCTATTTTTTTACGCATAACAAAATAAATATATAATATTAATAAATAACAAAAAATTGATAAAACTACAATGTTGGTCATTTAAGTTTACCCTGTGTGTGTAATTAATCCCTCAAGTTTCAAGTAAGCGCAATTGGTCCCTTAATTTTTAAAAATGAGTTGTATTAGTTATTGTGGGGCCTAAGAATCTGGCGACCCCAGCCTACTTTATGTTAAGCCCAAGGCCCATGCCGTGGATGGAGAAATGTCCGAGGGCGATTGAAGAAAGTCCAAGCTGCCAAGAAACATTGCCGAGGACGATCTTGTCCTCGGCATTCCGAGGTCATAGAAAGGAAGAGTAGCACACCACCAGAGGTAGCCTCCCAGAGCATCTCAAGAGAAAGAACAAGTACAATGTGCCAGTCATGGAAGCATGGTGGAGGAGCAACCCAAGGAGAAACTGTCACCTCTACATTAAATGCCCACAACTAATGTTCTAGCCGTATTAATGAGGAGGTGACCCCTGAACAGAGTTGTCTAGGTTACCGCAACTCATAGGAGGTTTGATAAGGTGGCTGATGGGACAAGCAGTCAGGTACAGGCTTGGATGATCAACAAGTGGAAGTCAAAGATCGTCCAGGAAGGAATATATAATAGGAGAAATTAACCATGAAAGGGGGGACTCTGATCCCTGAGTCATTAGAAAAAAGCTCCTCAGACTGTGCCGAGGACAAATTCTCTTAGATAATTTCAAGTTCATCTCAGTTTGACGGTCGCGAACACTATATTAATCGTTATCCGTGCATTAAAGGCTAGTTTTTTGGCCCACTCTCTACAAATTCATTGTATTGGGCTAGTTGAGTCTAAGTACACTCGTTCAGCAGTAGAACTGCCCAGATCCAGTCCCTACAATTGGCGCCATCTGTGGGAATCGAACTTGTGCATTAGTGAGTGCAATGGTCAATCATGGTAGAGACAATTTTTCGTTACCGTCAATAACACCAATTCCAAGTCCCATAGGAAGAAAAACAACAACACACTCACCCATGAAATAATTATTTTGGAGAAATGAAAGATTCAGAAAGTAAAGCAAGCAAAAAGTGCAGACTTGTTATTAAATAAAGGAAAAGTACATCATACGCCGAATGGATCAGACAAGCTTGTTCTAAATCTAACTATAAAAATAGGGGCTTAAGCAGGCTTGTTCTAAAGCTAACTATAAAAAGAGAGGCTGAGGCAGGCTTGTTTTAAGGCTACCAACAGCAAGTGAGCCCGTATGGATGGTACCGGCGATGAGAAAGGAGAAGAAGCGGAAATGCCCGACTGCCCCGTCCCAAGATGTTCCCTTAATTCTCTCCTAGTTGCATGATAATTAAGCATTGGAGGCGGCAACACCTGGGCATCGACCATTCCGCGATCCTACGAACCTCCATCAGTAAGTAAACTGAACGCGAATCACTACCAGCTTGAAGGGCAGGTAAAGATGCGTACTGGAGAAAAATGTTATATTTCTCATGAACCACGCCCGCTTCGGCTCTCGGTTGAAGAAGGAGGGTCTTCCTTCTTGCTCGGTTGAAAGGTAAGAACATCTTTAGCCTCCGCCTCCTTTGCCTCAACTGCATCGTCCAGAATCTGGGCGGCATTCTTGGTTCCTGAAAGGAGCTTGGCTTCCTTGCCCTTGCCCTTATCCAAGGCCATCCCATGTCCTTGGGCCCTGATCACAATCTTGGTAGAGTCCTTGAAAACGCTTAGAGGGATGAGAATTTAAAGTTCCTGTTGAACTCAAGGATGTGTAAAGTGTGAGAGAACGGTTCCCCCAAAGCGCCTTATATAGAAGGCGAAGGCTAGTGGAAATTAATCCGCACAGAATTCGAAGGAAGAATTGCAAGCGATATTAACCTCGGTCAATTTCCAAGGAAACCACCAACTGCTGGATCTGCGTTAATCCACAAAGATATTAATAAGAGCGTGCCTCGTGTACCAAAACGTCAGGTACGCAACTCGAACGGCCAAAAGACGCCTCGTAATCAGAAATGGTGAGGAATTGGCACGATGGGGCTACTGTCACACGAGAGGGCGTAAGGCCAGGCCGCCTATGACCAGGTCAGCACTGGGCCAGAGGCCCAGTCTGAGGAAGAGCCCATCCTCGGCAAAGCAACGCCAAGACCGTGATCACCCCAGAAGCAAACTTTCTAACGCTGAGGGCAAGTTCCTTCACTCCAAGCAGTAAAGACTAAGTACTAGACAGAACCAAGGTCTTGTATGGTCCTCGGACTCAAACCTATGGGGAAACTAGTTACTTCACAAGACCAAGTACTAGGCAGAACTAAGGTCTTGCATGGTTCTTGGACTTAAACTTATAGGGAAACTAGTTACTTCACAAGACTAAATACTAGACAAAACCAAGGTCTTGCATGGTCCTCGAACTCAAACCTATGGAGAAACTAGTTACTTCACAAGACTAAGTGCTAGACAGAACCAAGGTCTTGCATGGTCCTCATACTCAAACCTGTGGGGAAATTAACTACTTTCAACAAAACGGAGCGCGAGCATTTACCTAAGCTACGAACGCAGCCATAAGGGAGTCTGGCACCTCAGACCATTCGCCCCAACCTGCTTCGATAAAAGTGTGGAGTGAAAACAAGCCCATGAGCATCACTTAAAGCATTTCAAGTGCTGAAATGCTCCCCTAGGCTCGGCAAGTTTATGAAAGGCGTATGTTTGTATAAAGTGTACGTTGTAAACTAAAACCCTTTGTGATTCATCTAAAGGGGAAACGAGTTGCATTGCCGAGACTGTTCGGTTTTCAATTAAAACCTGAAGCAAAATTTACATCATGGGTCCATCGTTTTCGATTGTACAAGTACTATTGGCACACCGCTAGGATTAATTGAGTATTGAGCAAAGCATTAAAGCATAGTAAATAAAGGAAAACGTCATTCGAAGATATAAACACAAGCGACTGGGTACATTACACGAAAGATAGTTTCATTACAATATCACCAAGACAGAAAAATAAAATAAAGTGAAAAGAAAAGAAGACTAAAATTGCCCAAATCGACAAAATGAGATAGCCCGACAGGATGACCTATTTCTTCAACTTGATAGACAGCTTGTCCTTGGGGGTTTGCCGAGAGCTTGCGTCTGATGCCTTGGGATCCTGGCTCGAAAGGGCAACTTTGGAGAGCTCTTTCTCGGCAGGAGGAGCCTAAGAGTCGGCAGGTGTGGTTTGGGATTCAACAGGAGGCTTCACCACATCCTGGGGCACTTCTTTGTTACTGGTTTCCTCCTTCTCTAGCACCCTTTGGTGCTCAGTCTCCTCGGCAGGCTTATCAGTTGAAATTGGATCCTTGGCAGCACTGGTTTGACCTTCATCTATCACCTTGGAGGCAGTGTCAGCTTTAGAGTTGGCAGAGGTAGCCTCACGAATGGCGGGGGGGTAGTACACTCTCTCGGCCCTCCTAAGCTCGGACGAACCCTCAACCCCAGCTTGGTTGAGGGCTTCATTCCAAGTCCGAGAGCTGTAATGTCTGCACACCTCAGGAACTTGAGCTTTGAGATTGGCCTAAGTCTCAGCCACCTTTGTAGCGAAGGCTTCCTTCTCGGCTTGCTCTTTAGAGCTTTCAGCCTCTGCCCTCGCGAACTCAGCCTCTACTTTAGCCCTTAGGGCCTCGTCCTTGGCCCACTTAGCGACATTTTTAACCCCCTCTGCCTCAACCAGCTTCTTCTTCAGATCAGCAAGCTGCTCCTTGGCAATCTGCAGCTGATCCTCAGCCTCCCACAGGCGCCCTGTCTAGTCCTCAACCTATTTTGGAGCGCCAGCTAGGCTGGATACTGCGTTATCTCTGGCCCTTATCATCTCATTTAGTTCCTCCCTTGCCTTCTTGAAGTCAGTTTCGGAGTTCTTAAGGGTCCGCACGGCATCCAAGCACTTGTTGCATTCCTGATCCAGGGCCCAACTCTGGTTGTTGGCCTCCCCCTCTGACCTGTAGGTGGCCTAGATAGCCTGCCAATCGAAACAAGCACGTGATAAGCCGGAAACCAAGGGACAAAAATTAGTAGAATCATGAGGGCTAGATGTCTTACCATGCCCAAATACCTTTTTAGGTTGAGGAGTACCTCCTGCCCCCTCATGTTCCCTAGCTCGGCCATATCGCTGGGAAGCAGCAAGGCCCTCTCCAGCGCGTCAGCCACATTGGTGCCTTCTCCCCCTCGAAAGTCCCTGAGGGAGGTGTCGTCCATCAAAGGTTCTTTGTGAAGCATTGGGGCAGGGAGCCAGGCCTGGGGTTCAGACAGTGTGACGACCTCTTGGCCCTAGTGTCCAGTCTTTTGTTGCTTGGAAGGCCGACGAGCTTCGCCCTCCTCCGAGGAGGAACGAGATTTGTCTTCCCCCATAGGCCGTTTGTCCTTATCCTTTTTGTGTTTAGGATCAGTGGGCTCAGGCCTTAGTGGCGAACTTGGCTGAGGGGGAGGAAGTGGAAGCTTAGACTGGGCAGAAGAAGACCTAGTCTGCACAGGCTGAGGCTTGGGTAGAGGGGGAGGAAGCTTGGATTGTTGCTTCCCTAGCGCGTCATTCCCCGGCTAGCCTTCCATCAGATCCAGCAGGCTGGTCTGAGGCTTCCTCTTGAAACCTATCTCGGCCTGAGAAGGAACCCCTCTCGACGAGATATTCGCTTCAGTCAAGTTAAGGTCGCCTAGGTCACTAGAGGGGTCCTCGGACAGATTCACTTGGTTGAAAGCGCCAAATTTGTCCTCGGATGGACCCAAATCAGCAGCTTCTTCTTCCCTCACTACTCTTTCTCCCTCGTCCTCTGCAGCCTGATGTGATGAAGAAGGGCCTGGCAATGGAACGCCTTCTGGGACAAGAGACCCTCCAGGGAGTAAAAACCTGTGCTCCACTACGGTGATTTTGTGAAGCTGAGGATCTTTGGCTCTGACCATGAACTTCGGAGCTGGGAACGACTTTTGGATTGGATCGTACTTGAGGATCTTGTGAGCAGCCATAACTTGATTATCGGCTTTGTTCACAAAGATCTTCGCCTTTAGTACGGTCTCCAAGTCTTCCTTGTTGACCAAATGGAAGTGCCGTTCAAAGGCGTGTGGATCTGCAAAAAAGAAGCATGTTCTTATTAGCAACCAAATGACGCAAACTACGGTAACACAAGGGAACAAATCCTCTCCTACTCTAAATACCCCACCTAGTGTCCCCTCTTGTGTTGGACAGTGAAGGCCGTCGTGCCACTTCCCGGACACAATGAGAAAATCCTTATTCAACCCCTTGCTAGACTCGGGGAGGCACTGAATGAGCCGAACCCTATCTTCCTTCGTCTTCATATAGTAGGACTTACCCTTCAGGAGTTGGAGGTTGTAGCACAAATTTACGTCATGATGGGTTAACCTCAACCCCATCTTCTCGTTTAAGGCATCCACACAACCCAGAATCCTAAACACATTAGTGGCGCACTAGGTAGGGGCTAATCGGAAATGCCTAAGGTAGTCCTTCGTAACTAGCCCCATGGGGATTCTCATACAACCTTCAAGGAAGGCGATTATGGGAATCACTACTTCGCCACCTCCCTCCTAATGTACCAATCCCCTTCTTCACAGTACCTTAAACCCACATTACTAAGTATCCTATAATCGACGATGAACTTCTCCATCGCTTCCTCGGACTCAACCAACTTCTTAAACCTACCCATCTTAAGGAACAACTAAAGGACTTAGGGAAGAACAAAAGAAAGAGAGGAATAAGGGGAAGAGAAAGTCAGAAGGGAGAAAACGTGAGGAAGAAAATTTACAGAAATGAGGAAAAGCTCCCAGGACAGGCTTTTTATGCTGCAAAGAGACGTGAGTTGGGTTGGAGACTTGACCAGATTCAGGGTGTGTGCGCAAGAACTCTTGAATGCAGAAGTAAAGAAATAAATCAGTTCAAATGGGTATTTATACCTTCAATTAAAAACAGCTGTGCGAATTTTCCCGCCCATAAAGCTAAAAAAGTCCCTACTGTTGGACTGTCATCACACCGTTGAACATGGGGAGCGCAGAGCCGCTAGAATTTAATGAGGGTGCGCGTCGTATACCGAAGCGCCAGAAATGTGCATTGGACTGGCGAAAAGGCTCTAACGCTGACGTTAGACAAGACTGGACAAGCCATGACAAAGGCCCGAGGACATTAAAATCCTCCTCCCCATCTGAGAAGCCGGACAGCAGGATTTTGAGGGGCTATTGTGGGGCCTAAGAATCTGGCGACCCCAACCTACTTTATGTTAAGCCCAAGGCTCATGCCGAGGATTGATGGAGAAAGGTCTGAGGGCGATTGAAGAAAGCCCAAGCTGCCAAGAAACATTGCCGAGTACGATCTTGTCTTCAGCATTCCGAGGTCATAGAAAGGAAGAGTAGCACACCACTAGAGGTAGCCTCCTAGAGCATCTCAAGAGAAAGAACAAGTACAATATGCTAGCCACGGAGGCATGGTGGAGGAGCAACCCAAGGAGAAACTGTCACTTCTACATTAAATGCCCACAACTAATGTTTTGGCCGCATTAATGAGGAGGTGACCCCTGAACAGAGTTGTCTAGATTACCGCAACTCACAGGAGGTTTGATAAAGTGGCTGATGGGACAGGCAGTCAGGTACAGGCTTGGATGATCAACAAGTGGAAGGCAAAGATCGTCCAGGAAGGAATATATAATAGGAGAAACTAACCATGAAAGGAGGGACTCTGATCCCTGAGTCATTAGAAAAAAGCTCCTCAGACTGTGCCGAGGACAAATTCTCTTAGATAATCTCAAGTTCATCTTAGTTTGACGGTCGCGAACACCATATTGATCGTTGTCCGTGCATTAAAGCCTAGTTCTTTGGCACACTCTCTACAAATTCATTGTATTGGACTAGTTGGGTCGGAGTACACTCGTCCAGCAGTAGAACTGCCCAGATCCAGTCCCTACAGTTATTTTACTAAATGCCTTTAGTGGTGTTACTTATTTGGCTAACGGAACAATGACTTAATTTTTTTTTTTTTTAATGTTGTGCCATTTTTTAATTAAAAAATTAAAATAATTAGTTTCCATGTCAGATCAAATCTAAAGCAAATTGACCCAGATTTAAATCAAATCTAAAATCACATCCCAGTTCCAAATAAAATCACATACGTTTGCGGTTTTTTATACCCAAAAATATAAAAAATTTTAAAAAATAATACAGCATTCCCTTGGGTCAGGTGTTTTCCTCGGTAGGATAGAGGGATGGCCCATGTTCCATTGCATCTGATAGCGTTGCTTTTCATATGGGGGAGGTTGGCCATCAGCTTTTGATATGGACTTCTCGCGGCCCATAGCTTGGCCACTACTCACTAGGAGTGAAGCTCAGTTCGACAACTTCGAGCTCGATAAAGTGTGAAAAAATTACTTGGGGTCAATCAGGCTGAGACAGGCTTTGGGCTTGTGAGATTAACCGAATACAGTTGGATACCAAACATTAACGGAATCCAAAATCACAAATGTGTGTGATTTTATTTGGAACTGGATTGTGATTTTAGATTTGATTTAAACCTGGGTTAGTTTGCTCTAGATTTAATCTGACATGGAAACTAATTATTCCAAATTTTTTAATTAAAAAAAATGCTAAGTAATTATTTCGTTAGCCACGTAAGTAACACCACTAACAGCAATTAGTAAAAGAACTAATATAACTCATTTTCTAAATTTAAGGGACCAATTACGCCCACTTGAAACTTGAGAGACCAATTGCACATACATGATAAACTTGAGGCACCAACATTGTAGTTTTGCCTAAAAAAAATTAATTCCTAACCATGAAATAGACATTTACTGTTTCTTCTAAAAGGGGGGAAAAAAAATTAATTTTCATATTTCTAATTTCTATGTTTTTATTCCTTCTCAAAAAAAAAAAATTCTATGTTTTTATTAAAAAGAATTACTTATATATTTCTAAATTCTAAGATATGCTATTATGGTATCAGAGTAATTAGATGAAAGAAATAATGCATTAATAATTTATAAATTTTCTATTTTTATGAAATACATTAAATATATTTTGAATTAATGAGCTATTTATGGTATAAGAGTAATTAAAGGAAACATAAATGATGCATTAATTATCTAAATAAATGAATTACATGTTTTTAGTAAAAGTTGTAAAACTCTAGGGGCAATTATTTAAAAGTAATGCTAGATATACAAACTTTTTTACAAAAAAGTTTTACAAACTGCTGATATGATGAGTGATTATTGGTAAATGAAAAAGTGATGTTAAAGGTGGGTTTAGATGAAAACCAATAAAAAGTTGGTCACATCAACAATTTATAAAAATATTGTAAAATAGTCTGTAATTATAGCATTACTCATTATTTAAATTTATATCTAAAATTACATTTTTTTTTAACAAAAAATATAAAAGGGAGGCGGGATTTTTGAAAGGAAAAGTCAAGGGAGTCATGGCCCTCCCTGTGGCTGAGCATGGACCAGGCACCTGACCCGACTCTCCTTACCCTTTCGCGCCCTGTGTGTGTATATATAATTTTGTTTATTTGTATGTGTGTGTGTGTGTATATATATATATATATATATATTATCATCTTACCATGAAGGTTATGTTCTTGGCAATAAAGTTAGTAGAGTAAACTTGAACGGAGCCACTAAATGATGTGCCATGTGAAGAATTGGCAGTGTCATTCCATGCAATTGCAGTTGAAGTAAAGCCTTGTCCTTGGAATGTCACATTCGTTTTGGTTCTTGGAACAGTAACTTTCTCACTAATCAATAATGATAGCCAAGGAATTTCATAAAAGCAAGCAAGAACAAAAAAAGTTAAATTGAAAATAATGAATTCAAGATATTGAAGGGAACACCAATCCATCCTGTGACTATTTGCAACAAATGCATATAGCTTCTTTTCTTTTCTTTTTTTTTTTTTTTGGTATCATTTTTATTTTTGGCAAAAATGCAAATTTTGCACCCTTAAATTTGACCAAAATTTATTTCGGTTATCTAACTTTGATATCATTCAATTGAATCCATTAAGTTGTTGTTGTTGTTGTTGAATTTTTTTTTTTTTCATGAGAAATAATCTTTTTTTTTCTAAAAAAAAAAAAAAAAAAAGTTTCAAGTTCATTTAGTTAAGGTGATTGATTCCATAAAATTCTATTAAATATTGTGGTTAAGTATACAAAAAAAAAATTTCTTCAAATTTTTTAAATTAAAAAATCCAATTAATTATTGAAATATATTTTCTAGATATTTTAAAAAAATTTATCTGAATAACCTTCATTGAATAAACTTGAAACTTAGTTACTTTGAGGATTCAATTGAACAAAAGCAAAATTGAAGGACTAAAATGAATTTTTTTTTAGAGTTTCAACATATGGCGTCCGCTTTGTATGATAACTCTTTACCATTAGTCTAAGACACCAATCGATTTTTGGTGTAAGCGGAGATTGAACTGCAAATCTCTTATTCAACTATAAAAGACTTACCAGTTAAGCTAATTGGAATCCACGGCTAAAATGAATTTTGGTCAACCTTAAAGGGCACTTTTGCTTTCTTGCCTTTTTTTTTTTTCTTATATTAAAATTAAAATTTAACAAAACTATATTTATTTGAAGATATGCTAATTTTTAGCTTTATGTCATACATTTAATACAAAAGTTATCAAAATTATTTGTTTTGATAAGCTATCGAAAACTGAGAGATACCCAAAATCCAAATAGACATAGAGTCCATTTAAATCTTTGTTTTTTTTTTTTGTTGATACAAGTCCATTTAAATCTTTAGTTTTTATTTCTTAGATCTAACAATATACAAAGTGCCACATTATTTTAAAATTTTAATACAAAATTTGTAATATTTATTTAGAATTATAAAATAGATCTATTTCAAATAGAGAATGTAGATAAAATTTAAGAAGATAATAACTTACTAGTAAACGCCGGTATTGATCCATATAATGGTCCTATTTTGGCAGAAATCTGGAACAGCATCAACTGCTGCTTGCACCGATGTAAAATTACAACACCCATTTGGATCAACACAAAGATAAGAGGTTGTGTTAGTGTCCTTAGGAAAGTCAGGTGAAAATCCCTTGCACGGAGTTACTATTTTCCCCTCATTATTGTGTCTATTGTACTGGTGATGATGCCCTCCACTGTTGTATGCGATGACTGTTGCAGTGATTGGAGATGATGAGAAAAAGGTGAGACTAAAATGAATAAGATATTTGAGGAATGATGGGTTTGAATTTGTTATATGTGTGGATGCCAAAACCGCAAAAATGGCAAATAGAAAACTCAGAGATACGCTATGGAGATTCATTTTCTGCATGAAGGTAATGAGAATAGGGATAATATGCTTTTGGGGGGTATGAATAGATATGCAATTGAAGTGAAAGATGCATATATGCTTAAGAAAATAGCTAACTTACCAAATTTGAGGTGGGAAAAGCTTGAATTGAGAATGCAGCTTACCAAATAAAAGATGTACTGGACTTTGAATCATGTTATGAGTCCAGCTCCAGCCCCATTGATTGGCTATACGATGTGGTAATATAAAGTTTAGATTTGTCCCTGATGATGCACAAAAACCGTCAGTGAGTTGATCGTTCACACATGTGCTAATGGGTGTACCTGAAGAACAAAAGAGAAGAACCAATCAAAGGGCACCGGTGGGATGTTGGCCAAAGACCTTCCGAAGGTTAAGTTAGTGATAGAAGAATCTCCAAGAACTCAAGAGTACAAGAGCTTGGGAAAATTCACGCACCTTAAGGAAGAGGAGGCCTAGTGCTTATATAGTTGTGTAGAGCTGACCAAGATCCCTTGAATGTAGGGTTCTTCCTTGTAGAGAAGATTTGAAGTTAAAATCCCGAGATCTTGAGCTTTTCTTCCCATATAGGGAAGACATGAGCGTGGAGTATGGTCTTTAGGCGTGTAGTGCAAGTTATTTTCCATATAGGGATGCATGAGTGGAGAATACGTAAAGGTTTGTGGGACCCAGTTACTTAACCGTCGATATGACTATCTGTCCGTCGGTATGAATATGAAGGATAAGACATGACCATCCGTCGGGTACATATGCAACCATTCGTTGGGCACATACATGGAGCACTGATTTGCAAAGACTTCAAGGAAGTCAAATGAGGAGTTCATCTCGATGGGTCCGTAGTTAGCAAGTCCCACCAAAAGAGGGACAAACCTTGACGAGTTAGTGGCAGAGTATTCCATCCTGATGGGTCAAACTGCTCGAAGGACTTTATTAGACGAAAATGCCCTTATTAGTGTGCAAGTTGGTTTATTGATTGGACAAGTATAGTGGGTTGTCTGCCAAAAGTGTCTCATCGATTTAGACGAGTTAGTGTCTGCATGTTCTGGGCAATGAGTAAGGTACTTGACGACCCTTTGATGTGTAACGACTGTCAAGGCAGAGCATGTCGTGCAGTGTTAGGGAAGGTACCTGACGACTGCTGGGTACCTGACGACCCATTGGTACCTGACGACCAATTGATATGTGACGACTGTCAGGGCGGAGCGTGTCGCGCAGTGTCAGGGAAGGTATCTGACGACTGTTGGGTACCTGACAACCTTTTGGTACCTGACGACCCATTAATACATGACGACCGTCAGGGCGGAGCGTGCCGTGCGGTGTTAAGGAAGGTACCTGACGACTACTGGGTCCTTGACGACCTCTTGGTACCTGACGACCCATTGATACATGAAGACTGTCAGGGCAGAACGTGCCGCGCGGTGTTAGGGAAGGTACATGACGACCGTTGGGTACTTGACGACCAATTGATACGTGATGACTGTCAAGGCGGAACGTGTCGCACGGTGTCAAGGAAGGTACTTGACGACTGCTGGGTCCTTGACGACCCCTTAGTACCTAACGACCCATTGATACATGATGACTGTCAGGGCAGAACGTATCACGCAGTGTCAGGGAAGGTATTTGATGACCGTTGGGTACCTGACGACCCCTTGGTACCTGATCACCCATTGATACTTGACGACCGTCAGGGCAAAACATGTCACACGGTGTCAGGGAAGGTACCTGATGACTGCTGGGTCCTTGACAACCCTTTATGACCGACGATACTTTTGGTGACGGAAGATTCTTTTGGTAGGCTCATGATGCTTTTGGTAACCAAAGACACTAAGGTGTTAGAAAAAATTTTCTAATTGGTGAAAATATTTCGTATCAATCCCAATTTTGTTAATATTTTCTCTTATTCAAATTTAAAAGGACTAGTAATGTAGCATTTCGATTTTTTAAGATTATTGTATGATAAGGACCTTTTTCGTCCTGCGTGAGTTTCATTATTTATCCATCCCTCGAGCTCCATTAGGCATAAGTGATCGGACAGAAAGTTTCTCCTCCTTGTCTGGCGAGATGTTCACAATAACTAACAGCCTCGATCCTCGCCACCCCCGACATATGAGTCACGAAACCTACCAATCACAGGTCCATTGGGCTTTAAGCCTCGTCAGAACCCTTAAAAACTAGACGGATCGATATGCCACTCTTTTTGAAGACCCGTCGAGTAACTCTCACATGTGCCTGACGGACGATTCACACCTTGTCCTTTGCGTGTAGGCGAATGGATGACCATGCTGACAGATGAGCATAACGGGTCCCACAACCCTCGGCATATTCTTCATGCATGTGTCCTTACTTGGAAATAACTTGCGCACCTTGCCCAAATACCCTACTAAACATTCATATCTCCCCTATATGGAAAGAGAACTCTAAGATCTTGGAGCCTTAACTTTAAATTTCCTCTACAAGGAAAAACCCTTGCATTTTAGGGATCTCGGTTCACTCTTCACCACTATATAAGCATCAGACCTCCTCTTCCTTATGGTACGCAGAAAATCTCTAGCTCTCTCACTATAAAGTTCTTGGAGATTTTTCATTCATTGACTTAACTTTTGGAGGGTCTTTGGTCAACACCCCACTGGTGCTCTCTATTGGTTCTCGGTATCTTGTTCTTCAAGTACCCATTAGAGCGGTCAAGGATAACCAGCCCACTGACGATTTTTGTGCATCAATTGGCGCCATCTGTGGGAAGCGAGTGATTAGCCATATCTCCACTTCTAAGACAAAGAGCTGCATGGTCCAGACGCGATCGATGGTTACCATTAACTAGGAGACAAAGAACCCCCCCAACGCCTTGGAGAGACAAGTGCAAACCCTGGCCGCTGTAGTTGAGCGGCTCACCCAAGAGTTGGAGCAACAGCTAAACCAGAGGAACAAATGATATCCTGCAGATTAGCACGATGAATGGGACAAAGAAAAACAGAACGGTAGTCACCTTCGGAAGGGAGATTGACGAGAAAGGCAAGATTAGGAAGAAAGGAACATCTCTAGTAGGCGAGACAGGCAGGAAGATACCGACCGGCCATCGGAACTGGAGAGCAGCGCGATACGCGTGGCGCAAGACACGCAGATGATGAAAAAGAAGATGGACATAATGATGAACATGATGAGGGGACAAGGATCCACCAACGTGGACGAGCTAGTTTAGCGGACTGACTCACCCTTCACAATGCAGGTGACTTCCTTCCCCCTTCCAACCAAGTTTCGAATGCCACAAGTGGAAACGTACGATGGATCATGGGACCCGTTCGATCATTTGGAGTAATTCAAAACCCTTATACACCTACAAAGGGTCCTGGATGAGATCATGTGTAGGGCGTTTCGGACCACAGTCAAAGGACCGGCTAAAATGTAGTTCAATAGGTTAGCCCCTAACACCATCTCTACCTTTAAGGAATTGAGCGGACACTTTGTCACCCACTTCATTTGCAGCTAGACGTACAAAAGGTCCTCGGCAAGCCTGTTAAATATCAAGCAATGGGAAGATGAAAGCCTGAGATCATACACAACTCAGTTTAACAATGAGGCCTTTTTGATTGACGAAGTAAACGACAAAGTCTTAGTCACTGCATTCACCAACGGATTCTAATTGGGAGAATTCCTTTTTTCCATTTACAAGAATAACCCGAAGACGATGGCTGACATGTTGTACAAGGCCACTAAGTACATGAACGCTAAGGATGCCTGAAGAGGTAAACCAAAGAAAAGGGAAAGACAAGACGACACATGTCAGGACAAAGGAAAAAAGTATGCCCGAACGAATGGCCGAAGGGACAATAGGAGACCAAGACCTCCACCTAGAAGGATTGTTAACTTCACCCCACTAAACACTCCGCTTGACCAAGTCCTCATGTAGATAAGGGATGACACGACACTGACTTGGCCAGACAAGCTAAAGGGCGATCCAAACAAAAGACATAGGAACAAGTATTACGGTTTCCACCAAGACTATGGGTACAAAACTTTTGAATGCTATGAATTGATGCAACAAATAGAAGCCTTCATCAAGTAAAGGAAACTATAGCGGTTCGTCAGGGACCGAGAGAACCCACCGAGGGACTCTGAACCCAACTGACGAGCCGAGGAGCGGCCGAGGGCTCTACTCAGGGAGATAAGGGTAATCGTAGGAGGGAGTACAATAGTTGGTTCCTTCAGGAGAGCAAGAAAGACATATTTGCGGATGGTGCAAAGCATCTAAATTTTTGGCGAATACCTAAGATGACTAAGGTTTTTAGCCCGACCATCAGCTTCTCAGAAAAGGATGCCCGACGACTCCACCACCCCCATGATGATGCTCTAGTCATCAACCTGTCGATAGCCGACTTAGATACCCAACGCATCCTAATGGACAATGGGAGCTTAGCCGACATCCTTTACTATCTCACTTTCTAGTAAATGAGGATAGATAAGGAGTGGCTTCCACTCTCGGACACACCGCTAGTAGGATTCAGTACTACCAAAATTTTCCTTGTCGGGACCATCACCATACCAATAACCATTGGCACATACCCTCAACAACTCACTAAGGAAATCAACTTCCTAGTCGTCGATTGCTCCTCCGCCTACAACGCCATCATTGGGCGACCTACGCTCAACACATGAAGAACAGCCACATCTACATACCACTTGCTAGTGAAGTTCCTGACAGAGTACGAGATAGGGGAAGCACACGGAGACTAAATGACAGCTCATGAATGCTACATAGCCATGTTAGAAATGGATGAACACCTGCAGGTGTTGAACATCGAGGAATGACGAGTCACGGTAGAGCTGACAGAAGACCTGAAAGAGATCTCCCTAGATGACAACTGCCTAGGTCGGATCATTTGTATCGGCACACAGGCCGACCCTTCGATTTTTAAGGAGCTCACTCTCTTCCTGAGGAATAATCAGGACGTCTTTGTTGGGAGCCATGAGGGCATGCTGGGGATTAATCCAACTGTCATGGTTCATAAGCTCAATGTGTCTTCATCGTTCCTTCCTATCCAACGGAAGAAGAAAGTCTTTACCCAAGAGAGAGACAAAGCCATAATGGAAGAGGTCAAGCTGCTAGAATCAAATTTCATTAGAGAGGTATATTATCCTGATTGGTTGGCCAACGTAGTGATGGTAAAAAAGACAAATGGCAAGAGGAGGATGTGTGTGGACTTCACTAACCTAAACAAAGCATGTCCAAAGGATAGTTACCCATTCCTATGTATCGACCACCTCATGGACTTGACGGCTAGACATCAGCTACTAAGCTTCATGGACACATTCTCCGTCTACAATCAAATTAGGCTGGATGAAGCTGACCAAGAAAAGACTTCGTTTGTCACAAGCCAATGACTCTTTTGCTATAAGGTCATGCCATTCGGACTAAAGAATGCGGGAGTGACGTATCAAAGACTTGTGAATAGGATGTTCGTCTAGCAGATTGGATGGAATGTCGAGGTGTACATGGACAACATGCTGTTAAAAAGCAAAAAGGAGGGTCTTCACCTGGACGACTTTCGAGAAACATTTAAGACCCTCTATCTCTACAACATGAAACTTAATCCCAACAAATGTATATTCGGAGTATCATTAGGAAACTTTCTGGGCTTCATGGTGTTGCAACGAGGCTTAGAGGCCAACCCCGACAAAATTCAGGCCATATTAGAGATGACACCTCCAAAGAACGTCAAAGAGGTACAAATTTTAAATGGAAGAGTTGCGGTTCTCAACAGATCACTTGTATCAGCATACAGGCCGACCCTTCAATCCGCAAGGAGCTTTCTCTCTTCCGGAGGAATAATCAGGACGTCTTTGCTTAGAGTCATGAGGACATACCGATGATTAATCCAAGTGTCATATTTCACAAGCTCAATATGTCTTCATCCTTCCCTCTTGTCCGACGGAAGAAGAAAGTCTTTGCCCAAGAGAGAGACAAAACCATAGTGGAAGAGGTTTGCAAGGTGCTAGAAGCAAATTTCATTAGAGAGGTATATTATCCTGATTGGTTAGCTAACGTAGTGATGGTAAAAAAGGTGAATGCCAAGTGGAGGATGTGTGTAGACTTTACTTACCTAAACAGAGCTTGCCCAAAGGACAGTTATCCACTCCCGTGTATCAACCTCCTCGTGGTCTCGATGGCTAGACATTAGCTACTAAGCTTCATGGATGCGTTCTCCGGCTACAATTGGATCAGGATGGATGAAGCTGACCAAGAAAAGAGTTTGTTCATCACAAGCCAAGGACTCTTTTGCTATAAGGTCATGCCATTAGGATAAAGAATGTGTGAGCGACGTATCAAAGATTTGTGAATAGGATGCTCGTTTAGCAGATTGGACAGAATGTTGAGGTGTACGTGGACGACATGCTGGTAAAGAGCAAGAAGGAGGATCGTCACTTGGACGACCTTTATGAAACATTTGAGACCTTTCGTCTCTATGATATGAAACTTAATCCTAGCAAATGTGTGTTCGGAGTATCGTTAGGAAAATTTCTAAGCTTCATGGTGTCACAACGACGCGTAGAGGCCAACCCGACAAAATTCAGACCATATTGGAGATGATGCCTCCAAAGAATGTCAAAGTGGTACAAAGTTTGAACGGAAGAGTTGCAGCTTTAAACAGATTCTTCTCTAGAGTGACGAAAAAATGTTTACCATTTTTCAAAAAACTAAAGAAGGCCTTTGAGTGGACCGACGAATTCCAGAAGGCCTTCGGGGAGCTGAAGACGTACCTTACATCCCCACTGCTACTTAGTCCGTCTAAACCCGGTGAGGAACTCTCCTTCTACTTGGCCATGTCCCCAACGACCGTCAACTCAGCTCTCATTCGGGAAGAGGACCGCGTGCAGTTTCCCATCTACTACGCTAGTTGAGCGCTCCAAAGGTGGAGGAGACCTCCTATTGAAAATTTAGCTTTTGCTCTAATCACGACCGCTCGCAAATTCAAGCCATACTTCCAGGCGCATACCATAGTGGTCTAGATGGACAAACCACTATGAAAGGTAGTGAACAATCTAGAGGTAGCCAAACGGTTGATTTTATGGGCGATAGAGCTCGGCGAGTTTGATGTACTATATCACCCAAGGATGGCAATCAAGGCCCAAGCCTTGGCCAACTTTGTTGCTGAATTCACAGCAAAAGAGGATGAAGGCGGGGGACCGGCACCACGGATGATACAGACGAATGGATCATCCAACCAACATGCATGAGGAATTCGGTTTGTCCTACAATCATTAAAGGGGATTTGATAGAATGCGCAATCCATCTCCAAATCCTAACGACTAATAACGAAGCTGAGTATGAAGCGGTCCTGATTGGTATTGACTTAACCAAAGCAGCAGAGGCCTCATTGGTAGTCACACATATCGACTCTCTAGTTATCGTCGGACATATCAATAGAGACTATGAGGCCAAAGGGGAACGGATGAAAGAATACCTAAGCATGGTCAAAGAAAGGGTAAATCAAAAGTTCTTGGTGAGATTTGTGCAGATCCTGAGAGAAGAGAATGAGCAAGCTGATCGTCTTGCCAAAGTAGCATCCGTAGAACACATGGTCATCAACAGTCAGGTATTATCTTTCGTCCAATACTCACTGGCCATGGACAAGAAAGATGTACAGGTGATCCCCACGGGAGCCGACTAGATGGCACCAATCGTCTCCTACCTCTAGAATGGGACACTTTTGGAAGACCACAATGCTTCTCGAAGGCCAAAGGTATAGTCGTCATGCTTCATGTTGATTATATATTTCCTTTACAAAAGAGGTTTCTCTCGTCCGTACCTAAGGTGCTTGGTCCCCAATGAAGTAGACTACGTCATGAGGGAAATCAATGACGGAGTATGTGGAAACCATTCAGGGGCACGATCATTGATTCACAAACTCATACGAGTAGGATACTACTGGCCCACCATGCAAAAGGACACCCATTCCTATGTAAAGGCATGTGACAAATTTCAACGCTTCAGTAATATCATACAGCAACCGCCAGAGCAGTTCACCCTGTTGATACCGTATTTTGTCTGCCCTCGATTTGCGTGCTAGACCCTAAAAAATAAAAAAATATTATTTTCTCTCCATGGGGCCGCGAGAACATCTAGAATGACGTGGCGCAAACCGTTTAGACACTAGAGCACTCAAAGTGCCTCTTTTAGCCAAAATGACCAAAACGCTCTTGGTCATTCCTGGGTTGGCCGAAAGTCAAACGAGGTCAAAATCCCCTCAAAACATCACTTTTCATAGTTTTACATCAAACCTGAGTTTCTTGGAGATTTTTGGCAACTTTGACTAAGTTTGACCTAGAGTTGACTCTTAGGGTCTGTTTGGATACAGATGAAAACTGAAAACTGAAAACACTATAACAAAATAATTTTTAAATGTGTAAATAGTATCGTGGGATCCATTTTTAATAAAAAAGTTACTGAAAAGTGAAATTTGTGGGTCCGTGAATAGTAAAATTTTGTGAAAAAGTCAAATTTTGCGGCTACTGTTCAATGAACAGTAACCGCAACAGTAATGAACAGTACACAAAAGTCGGTGGGAAAGCTGAAAAGTAAAAAAAAAAAAGCAAAACGCAACGCAACGCAAAACGTGCCAGCCAAACTGATCCGTTTGGATACAGCTGAAAACTGAAAACTGAAAACACTGTAGCAAAATAATTTTTAAATGTGTAAATAGTACCGTGGGACCCATTTTTAATGAAAAAGTTGCTAAAAAGTGAAATTTGTGGGTCCGTGAACAGTAAAATTTTGTGGAAAAGTCAATTGTTGCGGCTACTGTTCAATGAACAGTAACTGCAACAGTAATGAACAGTACACAAAAGCTGGTGGGAAAGCTGAAAAGTAAAAAAAAAAAAAAAAAGCAAAACGCAACGCGACGCAAAACGTGCCAGCCAAACTGACACTTAGTGGGCCCTATAAACCCTAATTTTGATCTAGTCGTTAGAACAGGTTGAACCCAATTTCATTGCAAAGATTATCAAATTCTCATTCCAACGACTACTCAGGGTCAACATTGGAGTTAAAAAGGTTGAGATATCACGAAAACTGATTAACACACCAATTGATGCACTGCTAACTTCTCGAAGCCATAACTTTTGATCCGATCGTTGGATTTTTGAGTTCCATACCTTTTTAAAAATTGGAAGTTAAGATATATCTAGGGGTGTCAAGATCAACCCCATTTGAGGAGCTCCACAGGTGGTGGCCCTTGCCGTTGGCGGCCCTACAAGTGCGCCACTTCGTGAAGCATGCCAGGGCTATAAAAGGCCCCAGGCACCTCCAGAACAAAAAAGGAGATTTTCCTGGGTCTTGCTCTCTGCTTGGATGTTTTCTGCACGCTTCCTCTCTCCTCCAAACACATTTCTACACACAAGAACACCCAAAAAATAAATCAAAGCCTCTTGATTCTTCTCTTCACAAAAAATACAAGGTATTGTTCTTATACCCAACTATCTTTCCCTTGGTTCTACACCTTGGATTTGAGGTTTAAGGGGTATGGATGTAGCTTTTTAGCTACTATCCATACCCATTTTTTCTTCAAAGCTTCATCTAGCTTTTATCTTGCTTGCTCTTGCCTTAATAACATGATTTATTGCTTTATCTAGCATGATTCTTGCTTTATCTTGTTTTTAGCATGCTTTTTTGCTTATTTCCACATGCTTCCATGTTTGTTCATGTGTTAGTTGCCTCTTCTACATGTTTTATGCTTTATGCCATGCTTTAGATGCTTAGATCTTTTCTTTCCCATGTACTGATGTTTGGGTCTACATGCTCACATGCTTGATATTATGTCTCCAGCTGTGCCTTGCTTAGATCTACATGTTTGTATGCATGTTCTCTGCTCCTATGCCTATGTCCATGTCGGTCACATGCTTGTATGCTTGGGTTTGCATTCTCCCATGCTTTTATGTTTATATCTACATGCTTAGATGTATATCCACATGTTTACATGCGCATTTCCATGCTTATATGTGTAGATCGGTGTGTTTACGTGCTTAGATCGATGTTCTCTAAATGCTTTATGCCATCATCTATGTGCCTGCGTACTTCATGCTATATTTATGTGCATAGGCCTAGGCCTTTTTTGTCATGCCATGTGCTATTGTAGCCCTTTTGTTCATTTTATTGCATTTTCTTGTGTTTTAGCCTTATGGTTAGGACCAGATCTAGACCCTATGGTCTTTGTCATCGTCCATACACCAAGGCCCACATCAAAGGGTTTGAATCATCCTATTTGCGTGTCTATGCCTGCTTGATTAAATGCTTTATGCTTGTGCTAGCATCTCTTGTTCTAAGCTTTGCCATGGTTGACGCCCTCTGTGGGCTTGATCTTGTTTGGTTACATTCGACGCCCATGAGGCCTTGTTTGGATGTGATCATTTAGGAAGCATCTTCGGATGCCGAGTTGCTTCGTATATACCCTTCCCTTTCCACTTTGTGCGACGCTATGCTTACCATGTTTGTTCGTTGCACCCGTTGGTTTTCTATGCATCTTTACACACTTGCTCACATGTCCATGCATAAGGCTTGCTTGCAAGTGTGTTGTCCATGCTTCAACACAATGAAGTTATGGACATTCGATCCAAACCTACATTTGTCCCTTGCAAACACCACCTTTTGTTTGCTTTCTTGCTTGTTTACCTTCTCGTTTGTTTGCTTGCTTTCTTGTTTCTTTGCTTGCCATGTCTATCATGCTTATCTGTTTTATGCTTTTTTCATATGCTCTTTGCATATTTTCCTTCCATTGCTTGTCTGCTGGTTTCTTGTCTTTGCCTTTGCATGTACATACATGGAGCGAGGACGCATGGAGCTAAGGCACGGTCTCCCAGGCGTAAGCAAAAAATGCGAGGATACGAGCATGTGGATATAAGTAAAGTGGCTATGTTTAGTAGATTTAGGGGCCTAGCCTCTCCTATTTGCTTATGTACTCTTTTAAACCTCATTCCTTCCTCCATTTTTTCTCTCTTAGATGGGTTGTATTAGGTATATCATGCCATGTACCTTTCATCCTCATCTCTAGAGTATGGCGACCCCTGTTTACTTTCCTGCACCTATATTTTGAGCCATGCTCTAGGGATGTAGGCATTTACTTTCCTGCTCTGTGTACTTGCATTGTGCATGATGTATGTATATATATACCTGCTCGCCCCTTCCAATGTGATTGTCACAGTCCATGTCACCTAAGGCAAAGTGATGCCTAATTTCCGCCTCGAAAGTAAGGTGATATATCGCCGGATTTTCGCCGTGGAAATCTGTTACTTTGCTCGAATGCCTTAAGAAAGCATAGATTGGGACCACACCCATTCAAAAGCCAAACCTCAAAGCCCCCCATACATGCAAAGCCTCGAAAGCCAATGCCAAAATCATGTTTTTTTACTGCTAATCTCCGAAAATTACAGTTTTATCAAAACAAAGGACTATCCTTGGACAGGCGTTGTGGGGTGCCTAACACCTTCCCCACACGTAACCAAACTTCCGGACTTAAGAATCAAGATTTTTTGCCATCCACATTAGATTAGGAAAAATGCCCTTTTTCTTAGCCTAGGATTGGTAATAAAATCAACTAGAAACAGGTGACTAATCATACCGTAGAAAAAACCCAATGATTGGTGGCGACTTCACTTACCTTTGGTAATCACCTAAAATTTGACCAAGATTCCTGCCACACCTCCAAAGGTAGACCTACCTTCCTCCCCCGAGAGAGAGAGAGCACCCGAAACTCTGTGCGAACCACACCATTATTGAAAGGGGCCTCCAACGGGCCCTACGCGGGCAGGAGCATGCCAACGGTAGGTGGTTGAACGAAGGCCTGACAGTTTTCCAGCCGTTAGTAGCCCGACATTGACACAACCCAATGAATGCTCCTTGGCCATCTGCTTAGTAGGTGCTCGACATAATGGGACCCTTCCCCATGGCAGTACGGCAGCTCAAGTTCTTTGTCGTAGGAATCGACTACTTCACTAAATGGGTCGAGGCAGAACCCTTGGCCACTATCACTAAGAAAAACGTCCAAAGTTTCGTTTGGAAAAACATCATTTGCCACTTCGGAATCCCCAGAGTCTTCCTTTCTAATAATGGGAAGCAATTCAATAATGACACATTTATGGACTTCTACCAACAGTTGGGAATAAAAAGCCAATACTCATCACCCACCTACCCATAGGCTAATGGTTAAGTTGAGGTTACAAATCGATCTTTGCTCAAGATAATCAAGACTCGGCTCGAGGGGGCAAAGGAGATATGACCGAATGAATTGCCAAGTGTATTATAGGCATACTGGGGACGGCCCGCACGTCAACAGGCAAGACACCCTTCCACCTTGCATTTGGGAGCAAAGTTGTCATTCCAGTAGAATTCAGATTAACCAACTATAGGGTAGCCTACCATGACGAAGGAAGGAATGAAGAGGGAATACACCTACAATTGGACCTTTTGGATGAAGTTAGGGTGACGGTTGAACAACAGATCTTATGCTACTAGGACCACATGGCTAAGCACTACAATACCAAAGTCTGACCCCAACACCTTGAGATCGAGGACCTCATCCTGAGGAAAGTAATGATAGCTACCAAGGACCTCACAAAGGGCAAGTTGGGTCCCAACTAGGAAGAACCTTACAAGATCGTAGACTGTTATAGGAAAGGCACCTACCACCTAGAAACGCTTGATGGACAAAGACTACGCCACCCCAGGAACGCTGAGCACCTAAGAAAATACTACCAGTAGTACCACCAGGAGTTACAAACTATATTACCACTCTTTTTCTTTTTTTTTTTAAATTCTGTTAAGTTTTCAAGTTTTCAGATTCTTAAAGGCCCGATGGACAAGATTATCTACATTTTTTATTCAAGTTATCTTAAATAAAGGAATGATTCTTGAGAAATTATGTGTCTACAAGTAATGAAAGGTTCAAAAAATCCTAAGTCCTACCTACGAGATGGACGGATCACCAAGGACACTGATGGGCGGGTTCGAAAAATCCTAAGTCCTACCTATGGGATGGACGGATCACCAAGGACACCGACGGGTGCCTGGTCAAAAAAATACTAATCCTTACCTACGGGATGGACGGATCACTAAGGACACACACAGGTGCTTGGTCCAAAAACCCTAAGTCCTATCTATAGGGTGGACGAATCACCAAAGACACTGATGAGTGCCTGGCCTAACTATCCTAGCATGAGCCTAGCCCAAAAGCAGACGGGCACTCAGGTGCAATACATCTTGAATATACACAACAAATGATAATGAGGAGTAAGTAAAATCCTCTTACACGAGAGCGACGGTAGCAGTAAATGCATTCACACACACATATTGGCAAAAGAAATACCGGCGATTGTTTTAAATAAAAACTTAAAAATGTCATATGTGCCAAAATAGGGCACCCAGCTTGTTCTTGAAATGGAATGAAAATTGCATAAGAAAAAAAAAAAAAAAAACGTAAGGAATTTAAGCAGTAGAGGTAGGATTAGCTCTATCTTCCGTCTGGCCTTCAGGTTGCGTTGGACCATCACCTTGGGCCACTCGAGGGGCCAAAGTATCTCCTTCAAGTGCCTACTCGTCCTCTCCATCCTCAATGTCAACGACCTCATCCCCTTTAGGGGTTATTAGGATCGTGGAATCAATCTAGACGGAGGAGAAGTCCACGTCTAGGAAGAGGACAATGACTTGCTTCCGAAAATCTTCAAAGCCTTTGCCATATTGAGACCCTAATAGGTCGAAGAACGGTTGCGAGTCCTTAAATTCCTTGACAGAGTCAGCTTTGGCCTTTTCCACACTCTCTCGAAGGGAAGCCATCTTAACCGTCAGGATGGAGTTAGCATTTATCAGCTCCTCAACCCAATAGGAATCACCATCAAGCCTTTTCACTTGGTTTTTCAGCCTAGTGGCTTCTCCTTTAAAGGTTCGCTCCCCCTCCTTATACTTCTTCAGTTGGTCCGCCTCACCCTTCAGGCGGCTCCTCAGGCACTTAACGACGGCTTCATAGGCAACACACCTAATCTGGAGTGCAAGCATCCTCACCAAGTCCTGACATTAAAAAAAAGAAAAAAGAAAAAAAGAAAAAAGACAATTAGTATGCTTGTTCTACACGACAAAATAAAAATAGGATTTAAAGTAACTCACCCTTGTCAAATCGAAAAGGCTAGAGTCCCCTAGAGACTTCGTTTCATGCTCAGAACACTCACCAAGATCCACTTCCTAGATGATAGATTGAGCCGTTTGGACGGCGTGTTACTTGTCTCTCACCAAAAGAAGGACATGTGAATAAGCTAGCTCATTAAGGACGAGACTGTAAGCCATCATTAGGCCCTTGCCCATGCCATGATGAGGAAGGTTAAAAGTGTCTTGAAAACCTGATGGGTCTGAGACGACGGACTAACTAACAATCTTCTTCAATGGACGCTCCCCATTGCCTTGGTTTTCCTCTTCAAGTTCGTCTTGGCAATGGGGGCGGACGAACTACTAGCTTTAAGTTGAAGGGCCATAGCTTTCTTCACCGCCAAAGCCCTCTTCGTCCCCAGCTCCATCTTTACAACACCAAGTATGGTAATGAGGCAAGAAGGGACGAATCAAAATAAAAAAGTGAAGACCAATAGGGACGGATAGAAGTACTTACGTCAACGGGATTGAGCGTCCAACCTTCTCGCTTCATCCGTTGGCACAGATCCACCATAATACGTGTGGAGAGTGTCAAGCATGACCAAAATTTTCCAACTCTTTCTACTAAAGGAATCTGTAGGATCCATCCCAAAAAATCCCTCTGCTCCAAGCTAATCACCATAGGCTTTTGGGTTGACGGACCAAAACAAAGGAAAGAAGCAAGAGTTAGCGATGGAAGAGCAAGAATAAAAAATAAATAAATAAAGAGAAACAACAGCAAGAACCCCCACGGACGATTGATTATACGACGAACGACTCACCAAATGTGTCTAAAACTCCCCAAGTATTATCAAACTCAACTACATTCACCCATTCTTCAGGTCTACACATCTAATACATCCCTTGGACAAAGAAATATTTGCCCTTCTAATCGCGGTTGGAATCAAACACGTTCGTCACCAGTTTCAGCATCGGCTTGCACGTCATGAAGTTATAGAAACCCTTCGACGATGCTATTGGGGTTTATAGCAATAGAAGCACTCATCCAGAGTTAGTTGATGGTGACCCCCACTCATCTGCCCCCATAACACCTCGGCACCCATGAAAATCCTCCAAGCATTAGGGTAGATTTGGCAGATGGACACACCTAGGTAATCTGCCAGTTGATAGTGTAGCTCAGTTAGGAGCAACCTTAGCCTTGCAATGAAGATGGACTTATAAAAGCTGACGTCTGCCATCCGTCCCATGTAGCACTTTTTGTTCTTACCCAGCATCTTTAAAGGTGTGTGGCTAGGTATCTGAAAACATACATAAAGTTTATTGAACACCTTCCTCGACATTTTTGGGAGAAAATTGTTTACTGACCAAATCTTGGGAAGAATGAAGGGCCTAAAGTCATCCCCGACGACTCAGAGCTCTTTCCTTCCCCTTCCCCATCTCCTTTCCCTTCGTCTCCTTCTTCATCTCCTTCATCTTAGTCCACTTCTCCCTCCTTTACCTTTTCTCTCTCTTTCTCCCTCTACCTCTTTTTCGTCTCCCTCCATCTCTTCTTTTGAAAGGTGAGCCGACGGCTCCCTCTCTTGAAAGCCAGTCCAATCTCCCATCATAAGGTCATTGCCTGATGGATGGACGTCTTCGTCATCTAGACGAATCAACGGGATATGACTGCTTGTCGCTTTACTATCACCTGACATCCTCTCACCTATAAGCAACGAATGAAAACTAAGCGGCCACTCACACGCAAGCTAAATACTAGATCGACGACTGAGGAAGAAAGAATGAAGGTACAATAAAATAAGTACTAAGAGGGAACAAGAGGTTACCTTATGAGCCAACGGGAGAACAATGGCCTCGAAGAAGCAATGGACAGCAAGGACGAATAATAGGCTACGTACAGGTAAAGCTAAAGCTAGAGCTCTGAGCAAGTTTTGAAGTAAAATAAGAAAGTAAAATCTGGGAGGGCATTGACATATTTATAGAACGAAGGAGCATAAAAAATGAAGAGACGCGACGCTTCCTATCAACTAGTCAGAAGACGCCATGTGTCATTCCATGAAACACAAAGACTTTTTTACCCCTCATTTATGACATAGATTTTCGAGATGAAAAACATTAATGGTGGGAATATTCTTTGCGTACTCCGCAACCCTTTAGCTACCCCAATGGGTCACGGAGTAAGAGGCAGCTAATATGGGCTTTTTTTGTCCTGTGAGATTTTTATTATTTATCCATCCCTAGAACTCTATTAGGCATGAGTGTCTGGACAAAAAGTTCCCCTTCCTCGTCTGGCGAGATGCTCACAATAACTGATGACCCCGATCCTCGCCATCCCGACGGATGAGTCTCGAAACCAACCAAACACGGGCCCGTCGGGCTTTAAGCCCCGTTAGAACGCTTAAAACCTAGATGGATCGATATGCCACTCTCCTTGAAGACTTGTCAGGTAACTCTCACATGTGCCTGACGGATGATTCACACCTTGTCCATTGCATGCCGACAAATGGATGACCATGCCGACGGATGAGCATGATGAGTCCCAAAATTCACTACATATTCTCCACACACGTGTTCCTACATGGAAATAACTTGTACACCATGCCCAAAGTCCCTACTACACATTTATATCTCCCTTAGATGGAAAGAGAACCCTAAGATCTTGGAGCCTTAACTCCAAATCTCCTCAATAAGGAAAGACTCTTGCATTTCAGGGATCTTGGTTCGCTCTTCACCACTATATAAGCATCAGACCTCCTTTTCCCTAAGGTACGTAGAAAATCCCTAGTTCTCTCACTATAGATTTCTTGGAGATTTTTCATTCATTGACTTAACCTTTGGAAGATCTTTGGCCGAAACCCTATCGGTGTCTCTGTTAGTTCTCGATTTCTTGTTCTTTAGGTACCCATTGGAATAGTCGAGGATAACCAACTCACTGAAGATTTTTGTGCACCATCATTGTATTTGGCTTCAATGAGTATATTTTGTGATAAGGCATACATATTGACAAGAAATATTGAATATCAGAATATATATCCCAAAAGTTTTAGTTTATTTCCTCACACCAATCTAATCCCCTAACATGTTAAAATACTTTGAAAATTTTATACATATCTGATTATGTATCTTGATGTGAACTCAAGGAAGGTGGGAAGCGTACAGCCCAAAATTACTAGTTTGAAAATTGTGACATGTCTTAAAAATTTTTGTTAAATTCTGTAAGGTTGAATTTTATCAACCATCTTGTTGGCTTTATTCCGTGCCAAATTTGCTTGTATTTTAGCATTTAGTAACCCTATATTTAGGTGGGAAACTTGTAAGGGTTGTGAGTGAGAAAGTGTGAAGAAATGCTCAAGATTGTGCAAAGAAACAGAGACTCGCGACTGGATCTCGCGGGTGACTCGCGGCTTACAAGTCGCCAGAAGTTGCACACGTGCCAAGCATGTCAGAAACTGAAGAGTCGCACCAGTTGTTGCACTATAGGACAAAAGTCCCAGGCTAGCCAGGCCGTTAGCTCGCTGCTTGAACTCGCGACTCAACCCAATCGCGAGGTCAAGTCGCCAGAATGCCATGTTTAGGAAAAACTGATGTTTCACATTCCATTCTAATCCTAGTATAAATACCCCTCATTCCCACGAAATGTAGAGAGCTTCCAGAGAGAATTTTGTGAGAGAAACCCTAGAGAAAAACAAGATTGCCTCATCCACAATCTTCACTAAGAGACTCTTCAAATTCCTCTACTCTCTTCCTCTCCATCGATACATACTTGAGATGTCATTGACCAAATCCTTTTCTCATCACACTCACGTCTGTGAGAAGGTTCATTTGGTGCTAAGGGAAGCAGTTTGGAAGGAACCAATATTCATTGGTTGATGCTATGGTTTAGTAGCGGAATTCGGTAAGCTAGAAAAAAAAAAGGTTCGGCGCAACCTCGTTGGAGCAGGAAGCTTGGAGGGCTTAGGTACCTGGGTAGATTAGGCTTGGAGGGTCTATTGCTGTTCATGTATCCCAATTACAATTTCTAGTGGATTATTGACCGCTTGGAGGGCGGCGGAGAGGTTTTACGCTGAGGGCTTTGGTTTCCTCTTCGAGAACACATCGCGTGTTGTCCTTGTGTTTGCATCTCTCTTCTCTTTATCTTTACCATTTAATTACTGCTGTGATTATGATTATTTATGGTTTAGATTGTTTATCAATTATGTTATAAGCTTGTTATCATTTTCCGCACATACATTGTTTGATATAAAACTTGAATTGGTAATTTTGTAATTGGGGGTCTAAACGTTCATAGTGTTTTCAACGCTATTTGAACATTCAAATTCTCTTTTATCCAAATTTTGTTTCTAAATTCTTCTAAAAAAATTATTTCTAAACAAATCCAACCACCTATAAAAATCATATACCACTATGCATTTCATTTTAGATATACTAGTACATAGTCCGGTGCATATGTATGGGTACAATTAAAAACAATCACAATTATATAGTTCAAATTATACATTTTTTTTAGAAGATGTTCAAATTATACGTGGTATTAGTTTACACTTTTTTTAAACCATACATTTCTAAAATATGTAATGGTTTTTCATTATATATATATATAATAATAATAATGGAGATGACAAAGCTAAATGGGTTTTATTTGGTCAGATAGGTTGCAATCAAATTTTGTAGAGTAAACACACCAATTACACCAATCTTGTCAAATTTACTTGGAGCAGAAATGCCATAGATTGCCACATTTGATCGGATCGGTTTTGGTTCAAACCTTTTGGGATGATTGGTTCGGTCGGGTCCGGGTTATGGATGGACAATTCTAATTTTATTGTTTAAGATGAAATAATTGAAATTCAAACTCAATTTTCTTTATAATGAGATGAGCTTGATTTTCTTCTCATAAGAAAAAGAAAAATGAAAAAAAAAAAGGTGACCTCGATTTCAAATTCACAAATCAATTACAAAATGATTTGAGTCCGTTATGCAAATTATATTTTTAGAATGTGATTTTTTTAATCAAGAGTCTTGTGACTCAATTGACACTTTCCAGTATTCTTGATAAAATGTTCACAGTTCAAAACACCCCTTCCTCATTGTCTATCAAATCATAAAAAATTATATATTATTTTTTCTATGCTAAGTTCCATCTAACCTCAAAAACACATCAATAGCCTTCTCAGACTAAATCTAGGTCAACGAGGAAGTCTAATCAAGTTCAAACACATAGTAAATCAGAAAAAAGAGCCCAAAAAAACATGGCAAATCACAAGCCAATTGCTTATGAAGTTTTCTGATTTCTTATATAAAAAACAATCACCAAGATCACCCAAAATGTGTATAATCTAATGAAGAAAAGTTTAAGAAACTGGCGTTAGTTTAACTCCAGTGTTGTTATATCAAATGAGCTATTTAATTACTATTAATTGTTACATACTTACATTTGAATCATGGTCTTCTCCATATACAAATGAGAATAAATTTATTTTTTGAGGAAGAAATGAGAATAAATTTAGATAATTATATTATCATAGTACATGCATAGGCCTAATTGTAGGGTTGCAGCCACTGATCCCCATCGACAAAGGACAAATTAAGGAAAGGAGAAGCTTGTGTGTCATTGAGTCTCAAAACATAAGGAAGCCTCATGGTCATATTTGCACCAGGACCTAAGCAATTATATTCTCCAAAGAATATAGTCCTACAGTTTGAAAATTAAATCAGACAACAGTTTATTAGGAATTCAATTGATTTAGACCAAAAAATCATTCCCAAAAAAAGCCATATATATTGCAATCTGTAGGTACATACTTGTCTCTTGTAGGGTCGTTAAAATCATTCCAACCCTCTGGAGCAATGATATCTGACATTGATGTGTTGGCAAAAACAACACGAGCGAATGGCCTCCATGCTCGACCTAGCCAAACTCTTCCATTGCCACCCACTGTGCAGTTGGTGAATGCAAAACCAGTGTTCTCGTCCTGAGAAGTTCTGCCATGAGCCGTAAGAGCTCCATTTATGCCTTTCGATCCTGGGTCTACTGGTTTTGCCATGGAAATCAACAGGCAATTCTGTAGTGAACAATATAAGGATTACTTGTTGTTTAATGTGACTTTTGAGTATACTAGCCAGTTGGAAAGCTAGCTGAAGCCTCTTTGGGAAATATATACGACTTAAATTAAGAATTTCATTTTTTTTTTTCCTATTTTGATTATTTTAATTATATAATATGGCCGCAGGTCTTATTTGACATGTAGGAAAATTTAACCTATATTAAATGGTTTTTTTATTTTATTTTATTTTTTTAAGATTCCAAAGAATAGAGCACTATCCTTCAATTTCAAAGAATTTACAAATTTATTTATTTTTCTGCATTTACTTTTTTTTTTTTGTTTAGTGAAAAATGAGAGTGATATTTTTTGGGGCATTTCTTAGAATGGAGAAAAGTGGACACTAAAAGTACATAATCTAATTTATAATATATATATATATATATATATATAATCATACAAGTTTGAATTTTTTATGATCTCATAATATTTTGCCACATTAATTTCGATGCTACAAAATTTAAACTTTATTATTTTAGACTACCCATTAGAATCTTAGCACACCAATATTTATTTTTATAATTTTAAAAAAATAGTAGAATAGATAGCTTCATATACAAATATAGTCATAATAAAATACCATAATTATCAAATTTTATCTTTAGACAAAAATAAGCTTTTATATATATATATATATAAGCTTATTTTTGTCTAAAGATAAAATTTTATAATTATGGATTTTATATATAAACCTTTCCGGGCATTCTATTAACTACGACTAATATATAAGAATAAAAAATAACCCATATTACAGTAGCTTGAAATTTTACCGCAATAACTTTCTTTTGGAAAAAAAAATATGAAATAGGTTTCATTTAGTTTTTCACCTCAAAGTTTTCTGTTTATGTCAAAGTATTAATTCAATTTCATGTGTTAATAGAGTAATTGCATTTATTTTTATGCATTAATTATCTATAGTCAGTGCAACAATTATTTACATAAAAAAAAATTTTCTTTTGTCATTTTTTATAAAATACTTATTATCAAAAGAAAACAAGTGATTTGGATTATTTCGTTTTTGCTCATGCCTAGTTCCCTTTCCTTGGAAATAATTGAAACAAAACTCAACAAAAGGTAAAAGAAAATGTAGTTACAAATGTAATAATAAAATGTATAAAAATAATTATGAAGTTAGTCAAAATAATTAAATATTTGTAAACAAGTACCCCATTTATATATATATGTTTGTGTGTGTGTGTGTGTGTGTGTGTGTGTGTGTGTTTGTTAAAGAGGGAAAAGTTTTTTAGCTTTTCTGTTTTTGTCTCAATTTTGTTTTGCAAATAATCTAAATTCTAGGTGTTTTATTTTATTTTATTTTATTTTTTTTAAGTTAGCTTTTAACTGTATGTCACATTTAACTTAAAATTTACCATTTCCTAAAAAAAAAAAAAAAAAAAAAATTAAAAGTTACCAAAAGTATATTTTTCAATAAGGTGTTAGTAGCCTATGTATGTTTTATATTAGTAAAAAGAGTATTATTGGGGTATGTATATGTATTTGATTTCAATGTATTAGTTATTTATACATGATATCCTAATTATTTAATAAAAATGAATTTTTATTATTATTTTTTTTTTATATAATTATACAAGGAATAATTCATTTGGACTTGGATGATACGATACTTTTGTTCAAATTTAGTTATTTTGGCAACAATTGAAATTGAAAAGATATATATTAAAAAAATTTCATAACACACGAAATAATCAAACATTTGTAAATTTACTCAAGCAATGTATTTTTAAACATAATTATTTAACAAGTTCATTTTCCTTCTTTTTTTTTTTTTTTTTTGACATGAAATGTTAAATGAATCTAATTTTCAAATATTATAATCATAATAAATGGTACATATGGGTAAAAAAAAAACAAAAAAGGTAATTTCTTAAAACATATTTTATAATGAACCACATATAAATAGGCGCAAAGATCAGCCTAGATTACCTCATATAGTGACCTTCCATTCCCGAAGATGAAATCAATGGAACCCTGGATATAGCAATCTCTGAAGTAATGTCGACCCTTATCATCATGAAGGGTGTCTTGAGCTCCAAAGAATCCACAACCCCAGAACGCTGCTTTATCACCAGATATTTTAATTGCCACTGCTTGGGCACCAATATCACCAGGGTTTGGAATAGGAGCTAGATTCTAGCACGAGAAAAATTGAAGTGTTAGATATATATATATATATATATATATATATATATTTATATGTAAAACTTTCATGTCTGTATATAGATATATATGTTATATTGACTTACCATGAAGCTTATGTTCTTGGCAATGAAATTAGTGGAGAAAACTTGAACGGAGCCACTAAAAGATGTGCCATGTGAAGAATTGGCCGTGTCATTCCATGCAATTGCAGTAGATGTAAAGCCTTGTCCTTGAAATGTTACATTCGTTTTGGGGCTTGGAACAGTAACTTTCTCACTAATGATAGCCAAAGAATTTTCATTAAAGCAAGGGAGAAAAAAAGTCAAATATAAAATAATGAATTTAAGATATTGAACGGAACGTGATCCTAATTGACAGAATTATTTCAAGATTAATTTTTTATTTTCTGGATCTAATAGTCTATAGAGTGTGACATGTTTAAAACTTTAAATGACATAGTACTTAGAATACTTTAAATTTAGAATATTTAATTTGAACTATAAAATAAATCTATTTCTAAGGGAGAATATAAAAAAACTCCAGAAACACCAACTTACTAGTAAATGCCGGTATTGATCCATATAATAGTTCTATTTTGGCTAAAATCTGGAATTGCATTAACTGCTGCTTGCACTGTTGTAAAATTACAACACCCATTTCGGTCAACACAAATATACGAGGTCGTGTCAGTATCCGTAGGAAAGTCAGGTGAAAAGTCCTCGCAAGGATTTACTGTTTTATTCTTTTTATGGTGTTTATGATGCCCTCCAATGTTGTATGTGATGACAGTTGAAGTAATCGGAGATGATGAGAAAAAGGTGAGACTAAAATTAATAAGATATTTGAGGAAAGATGGGTTTGAATTTATGATGTGTGTGGATGACAAGACAGCAAAAATGGCAAACAGAAAACTTAGAGATATACATATGCTAGGGAGATTCATTTTCTGCATGGATGAGAGATGGGTAATGAGAATAGGGATGATATGTTTTATGTAATATAGAGGGTATAAATAGATATGCACTTGTAGTGAAAGAATTGATAACATGTCTTGCAAATCACCCTGTCCTGTCCTGTCAATATATATGCTTAAAAAAATTGCTAACTTTACCAAACTTGACATGGGGCTATGCTTGTATTGAGAATGCAGCTACCAGTTGTACTGGACTTTGAATCATGTTGTGATCAGTCCAGCTTTAGCCCTAATGGATTGCTGTACGCTGTAAAATTTGGAGTTAAATCCCAATTGTATTAATTTCTTCTCATATTCAAATTAATATAGCATTTCAATGTTTTAAGATTCTTCCATTGTATTTGGCTTCAATGTGTATATTTTGTGAGTGTATATTTTGTGATAAGACACACATATAAACAGGCAATATTGAATATATAAATACTGGAGGTTTTAGTTTATATTTCCTCAGACCTATCTAAACCCTTAACATGTTTAATTGGCTTTGAAAACTATAACCTTTGTAGTTTGTATCATGGCACTAATCTGTCTCCCAAAAATATCGAACGGAGTTTTTCATACATATCTGCTGAAGTGTCTTGATGTAAACTCAAGCTAATTGGAAGGTGAAGCGTAATGCACAAAAAAAGTAGTAGTTTGAAAATTGTGACATGTCTTACCATGGAAAAAATTGTGGCCTAATAATTAGGTGTAGTTCAATCACTAACTAATCAAGAGTTTAATGAGACTATTTGGTTCTTATATAGACCAGAACCGAAATTCAAATCTTCATCATCCACTTAATATATATATATATATATATATAGTTCTTCAAATTTGGGACGTGTAAAATTGGTTTCTTAACTTTCAACTGCTCTATTTTACTCTAAATTTTAACAGTGTAAGAATTTAGTCATGCCATTTCCATCCAAAATTTGGACATCCACATTAGGTAACCGTTAGCCATGGCAACAAAATTTAGATGGAAAGTCAATGCCATACTAAATTGTTATATTTTTGAAATTTGAAAGACTATGATAGAGCATTCGAAAATTGAGGAACCAAAATCATGCATACCGCAAATTTGAATGTTGAAAAATGCAATTTACCTTAATAAAAAGAAGATAATTAAAACTAAACAATTATGAGTAATATTTATTCAAAAAATCTTTTACAAAACTTATGATAGGAAAACAAAAAGGGTTCAAGACAAGTCATAAAAAATATGCCCGTGACAGTTGAAATTTAAGCAAGGTAAATGGAAAAATAAATTAAAATTTTAACAACAAAGAGGCCAATGAAAACAAGGCTCTAAAAATGAAATGAGTTGATTCTCAAAATCTACTCAAAAGAAGAAGAAGAAGAAGAAGAAGAAGAAGAAGAAGAAAGATATATTGAAATGACTTTTTTTGGTTCCAATAAAACATAATCTGAATGTGGCAAAATTGAAAATTTTCTAATAAAAAAATTATACTTTTTTAAAAGTAATTTGAAAGTTTTACTAACTAAGAGCTATAGATATTTAAAAAGAAAATATACTAATGGAAAATTTTAGAATGTTCAATTCTTTGCATTCAGTCATAGTTGGCTTGGAAATATATATATATATATATATATGAGTTGGGTTCCACCCAATAACTTGTTGATAAATTTATATTTTGCAAATTCCACTGTTAGATTACATTTTCTATATGTTCTAAACATGCATGCTAATTTTCATACCAATCGGATGTTATTTACTATTTGATCCATAAATTCATCTTTTATGCATTATTTTAAACTATAAAAACTTGAATTTATATAATTGATAGATGACATGACTATTGATTTTTGATCACTTTAAAATTTTGCAAATATAGAGAATATACAAAGATAATATAATCCAACGGTTAATTTGTCAAAATTCACATCCAATTAAACAATATTGATTGGTTTAACATTGTTTAGAGTTACACCAAGTGTAACTTGAACCCACCTCCTCCCTCCCCAACATACACGCGCGCACACAGATATATATATATATATATATAATTTTTTTTTGTTTTTTTTTTTTTGGGAAATCATGGACCCAATATCATTATATAATGGTCCAAATTCAACCCTTTTTATATAAAAGAAATTTATTGTGCTTGTAATAATTATTTCTAAGAAACAATAATTTTTGACATAAAGAAGTAAATATTTGGAAATATTGTTTGACTTTGACTAACACTTTTAGGGAATTTTATAAATATTGTAATGAAATTTTGAAAATCTCATATAAGAAATTGTTAAAAAATCAGTTACTTTTTTTTTTTTTCATAAAAAGTTTGTAAAATCATTTCTTATGCAAATGCCTTTAGGGCACCAATTAACCAAAATCTATAAATAAATACTTGAAAGATAAACTTTTCTAAATTTGGAATGAATGTTTTTTCAGCTTGTTAGCATTTATTACTACCTATTTCTTAAAATAGAAAGTGAATTTCTATAAGTGCTTATGGGAGTGTGGGGGGTAAGGGCCGGAGTTCAAGTCTCCAGCAGGAAGCTTCAAATACGTATATACTTAAATTAAGTTAGAGTAAAATTTATATTTTGTAAAAAAAAAAAAAAAATCTCTTTTTTTTTTTTGGTTGGGGGGTAGTTGGGTTACTTTTGTATCAAAATTTTTTTCTAGAAAAATCCAACCACCTATAAAAATAATATACCACAGTTGCCTTTCATTTTAGATATGTTATAAATTCGTCTATTTGAATCGGAACCAAATCATATTCCGAATTTGAAGTCAATCCTATGATTAAGATTATATGATTATAATTCAAATTTAATTCAATGCATTAAAATGAATTGAACTGGATTTCAAATAAAATGATTTGAGTTGATATTCATGTTATTTGTTTACAATATAATGGACACAATAGGAAGTGGCATGTACTAAACAAATGAATTAGGCTATAAGGACATATTCGGTTAGTAATATTTACAACAATTGAGAAATTAAATTTTTGTCTATTTGAATTCCTGAAAAAGAAAAAGTGTATATATATATATATATATATATCTATATAAACACAAATGTCATCAATAATCAGAAAAATACTATATTTCACAAAAGTATAAAACTCACAATCTTAAACTTAATTAGTAGATGTTCATTATGAAAAAGTAAACAAGACCTACTATTAATTTATTTTACATATTTCTAACACAAATCATTTAAATATTTCAAAGCTATCATTTTGTTATCATACATAAATAATACTTCACTTTTACTTTTTTTTTTTTTAATAAATACAATTTTATAGATGTAAAACCAAAAATTACGTGGGCACGTCATTATGTTAGACCAAATATTTTAAATAATATAATTTCGAATTAGCTCAACTGCTAAATCTCTTGTCATCAAATAGAATATCTAGAAGTCCCACCCAATCTACACCATTAATAGCCAATTATTGCCTTGGCTTGATATTTCAAAAAAATCATTATGGTTCAGGTGATATAGGTAAAAATTTTATTTCATATATATATATATATATATAATAAAATTTTTGTTATGTATTGATTATTTAATGTATGTAATATATTTTTTTATTTTAAACGAGTTCTATGTGTTGGAGAGAACACTTCATAATCTTATATATATGATCTTCCAATCAGTTCTAAGAATTCACTCATTCTTTAGTTTTAAAGAAGCCTTTGAAACTAATTACAAGCAATGTTACACCAGGTGTAACTTGGGTTTAAGTTATACCTGGTGTAACATTGCTTGTTATACCATCTGATAACTTGTTATAAAATTTATATTTTGAAAATTTCACCGTTGAATTACATGTTCTATATGTTCTTAACAATCACGTCAACTTTCATGTCAATTAGATGTTATTTACCATTTGATCCATAAACTCATCTTTTGTGCATTATTTTAAACTACAAAAACTTGAATTTAAAAAATTGATTGATGACATGGCTATTAATATTTGATCATTTTGAAAATTTGCAAACATGGAGAATATATAAAGATAATGTAATCTAACTGTAAATTTGTCAAAATTTGCATCCAATTAAAAAATATTGAGTGGTGTAACATTACTTAGAGTTACACTAGGCAGAGACGAACCCAGGTGGGGGCCCAAGAGGGCCCGGGCCCCCCCTAGGTCCATTTTTTTTTATTTTTTTATTTATAATATTTTTCATTTTTGTAGTTAGGCCTCCTTTCTCCACAATAAGCCAACTAGTCTCACTCAAATAGCAACTATCCAACCAAAAAACTTAACAAAAATAATAAAAATATTCACAATGGTGATTATATTTTAGCAAAAAAAAAAAAAAGTTATTTTACCACAAAAGAACCAAAAAATCATGTGTTATTGAAGAAACTAAAACTAAATTTTTTGCAATTACAGTAAACTGATATAAATACTAGTTAATTGTAGTAAGTTATTAAAAATAAAATACAATATTTTATTAAGATTATATCTCTTCATTCAATTAACTAACTCAAATTCTCTCACTTCCTTTATTATTTTAATGAATTGTTTATATTATTTTAAATGAAATTGAAAGCTCGAAAATGTGTTGAAAACACAAGAGCTGTTTAGATCCCCAATTAAAATTACGGCTCGATAGATTTTACACTAACTTAATACTAAGTGCGGAATAGTGAAAATGTGAGCGGATGAACACAAAGCTACTCTAATCCAAAAACTAAGCAACACAGCAGTATAATGGAATATAAAATAGTAGGGAAGAGAGATGCAAATACAGAAAACACCGATATGTGTTCTCGAAGAGGAAATCGAAGAACTCGGCGAAAAACCTCTCCGCCGCCCTCCAAGCGGAAATCGATCCACTAGACAATCAGTTGGGATACATGGGTTAGCAAGAGACCCTTCAAGCCTAATCTACCCGATGTACCTAAGCCCTTCAAACTCCTACTCCAACAAGGCTTCTCGGAACCGTGTCTTGTCCTAGTTCTCCGGATCCCGCAACAAGCTCCATGTTGCATTTGCCATCCTTGGCTTCTTCCAATGCTTCCCAGCAACTCCAAAACACTCTCTACACTCTGAATGGGTGTGGGTTGTGTTTGGGTACAAATCTCCCCTCAAGGTATGATAATGGGAGAGGGATGGAGAAGAGGTTACAATGATTTCTCACTAAGGAAGAGTAGCTCTCTCTCAAAAGATGGGTGTGTGTGTTGTGGAAAACCTATCTAGGGTTTTTCTCTTTGAATGACCTCTCCTACATATGTGGGTAATAAGGGTATATATAGAGTGGGTAAGGATAGAGTGTATCAAAAATGACAGATCAGCTAAACAGAGCGTGTCGCGGGTATCTCGCGGGAAGGCCTTACCAGCAAGTTACTCGCGAAACACAGCTGTCTATATCTGTCTTGACTCTTCGCATTCCAGCATGTGCAGGACACATGTGTCACTTCTCGGGAAGCTAAGTCGCGACATACCCGCGAGAAATCTCCAGTCTTCAAATGTTTAAGTCTTCACACACTCTTTCTCTAACACACAACCCTTACAATGAAATCCCACAATAGATACAGGGTATAAACAATTGATAATAATTACAATCAAATTTGGCACGGAATAAAAGCCAACAAAATACATAGTTGTAAATAACAACTTTACAGAAATTATAACAAAATAGAACATTTGATATTGGATGTATTGTAAAGTAAGGTGGTAAAATAGAAAAATTAATTTTTTGAAATGCTAAAAGCTAAAATTTTTAGCACCACTGAGGTGAATGCACTAATTTCAAAAAAAATATATATATATCCTAACCAGCCTAGTATTAAAAAAAGATATTATTTTGTTTTCTCTTTTTGTCTTTGTTGGTAAATGATTGCATCTTAATGTATTTAAAAATAACGATTTTGAGTATTTATAATTTTTAATACTATAGGGATGCCTATTTGGAAGTTTTTTTTTTTTTTTTTCTTCTTCTTGTTTATACTTCGACCTCCACTAGCTTAAAATCCTAGGTCCGTCTCTGACACCAGGTGTAACTTGAATATATATATATATATATATATAAAGATGGGGCCAATATATATAAGTCCCTTTGTAAAATAAGTACAACTAACTTTTTTTTTTCTTTTTTTTGAGCAAAGACGATAGAGTAAAATTAACTTTTATTTCTATATAAATACATGCAAGAATATCTAAATTTGATACTATTATATACTGTTAAAAAAATATATTAATACTGCGAATACTTTTTTTTTTTTTTTTTTACTTAAGAAACAATCTATTATTTGACTTCCTCCCCCTCCCCCACTTCCTTTAAAAAAAATAATAATAATAAATAAATAAAACAGAAAAAGAAAGGAAAAGAAAAGAAAAGAAAAAAAATAGTGGAGAGTGAGTCACAGGTTCAATCCCCTATATTAGTATTACGGTATTACCAACCAAAAAGAAGAAAGAAAAAAAAAAATTATATATATATATATATATTGGTAGAAAGAAGGATGAAAAATATGTTTCTTATCAATCAATGCTTAAAGTTAAATATTGGTCCATGTTTCTAAGCTTAACCTGCGTGGATATTGAAGAAATGGCTACAGTAAGTCAGTGATCGTTCACAACGATCTTTATTTGCTGTAATGGAATTAGAGTACCTTTCGAAATGTTTGCTTTCTTTTCTTGTGTCATTTTGTGATGGCATATTAGCTGCTCTTTATGAATACATATGGAGATTTTTTCCTTCTTTAGATATAATGTTTTCTCATGAGCTCTATGGATTATGCTAACATTTTTTTTTATATATATATATTTTTTTTACAAGATAAAAGTTATTCTCTATTCTAATTTAAGTGTATATGTGTGTAAAACTGCTTCGGGAGACTTATGAAGAGTTCTTAGTTTGACACATAAATAAAGCCCATATAAACATGTAAAATGGGGCCTTCACATCAACGAATAACCACTCCTCTCTGCATTTTAGGCCATCAAACAATTTTTGCATATTTGGCAAGGTGTACTTATATGATGGCTAGTTGGTAATTTGATATATACATTTGAATACAATGTTTAATAAGGGAGATGTGTAAAATATAGTTAAATACCCGTAAAGTTTGTGCTAATGTTTTAAATGAGAGATTTTTATTTAGATATATATTATAGTGTGAAACTTTTTATTATGGTTAGTGGCTGCCACCTGCTCGTCAGCGATTACCGTTGCGAAGAATGGCATAGTCTCAAAGCTTTGTCGTGCCATACACCCTCTCAGCTGTTATCCACACAAGCGTATGATGTGTAAGTGTGAATAGAGGCCAAGAACTATAAAACCCAAGGAGTTGTTGGCCCTTCATGAATGTTACAAGGTACCGATGCCCCATAGCCTTGTTTTTTAAAAACTATATGGTAATGTTATGTAGGTCCAAGATTTCAAAACTGATTAACTTGATTTTTAAATCTAATTTGAATCTTAAATCGTTACTCATTTTTCTCTTATTTTTACAGTAATTAAGGATCAAGTTGATAGTTTTGAAAATTTTTAAACTAGGCTTACATTAGCCCAAATTTTAGAGATATTAACTGTATTTTGTCCTAGGGAAATTAATATTTGGAAATTTGTATATTATTGACGAATGTTATTGTTAATTGAAGTTGAGGATGACAATTTACTACTTTTTATCCTTTCCTTAGAGGGTGAAGTTGCTTTATTTGGAAAGACGCTCATTGCTAATAGTGAAAGGTTTGGGAGTAGGTAATCCTTTCTTGGAACTTGGAAGTATTACATCATTCTATAAAACGCAGTTGATCCATATATGACATTACAAGAGGAATGATGAGAAAAATAAAACAATTTGATTTTGACATTCTATTCAAACAGAAACGTAGGTTGAAACAGGAATGATGGTTAACTTGGACCGCAAAAAATTATTATCGGTTAACTAGGACCCACAGTCGGTTACCACGTCAATTAAAAAATAAATCATTATGGTGCAGATGATATTGGTAAAAATTTTATTTCATATATATATATATATATATATATAAAATATAATTTTTGTTATGTATTGATTATTTATTGTATGTAATATATATATATATATATATATTAAACAAGTTCTATGTGTTGGAGAGAACACTTCATAATCTTATATATATGATGACGATGCAAAAAAAAAAATCAGTAGGCTGAATGCTTCGGGGTTCAATGGGCTAGTGATTGTTTTGAAGGCCTGAAAAGAAAAAGACACAAGATCAAAGGTGACCGGGATGAATCGGCCAAGAACCCTCCGATGCTTAAGTTAGTTTTCTCTTTGGAACTTTAGAATTCCAACTTTTTGAGTAGTGTAAAAACTTACTTCCATTTGATGTGGATAAGTGCTTATATAGTGTGCTTTGGAGTGGTTACTTGTCTCGTAACTTCTCCAATATTTGAGGAAGTTAGAAGGTTCAGACTTGACTTCCACAACTGCTATAGGAGTTAGAATGTTCAATCTTATCTTCTACAACTGTCATTGGAAGTTAAGTATTTAGTAGGAAGTTATAGCGATGAACCAAGATCTTGCTCATGTTTCAAAATAGTAACACGTGGTTCGATTCACAAGTTTTTGTAAATAAATCTTTCTGGAAATTTCCCAAGTGTTGGGGGTCGACTAGACGCTTTCTTGATGGACGACCCTTATGCCTATGGACGACCGTCCTACTAGGGATGACCATTCTTATCTTTCTGACTTGGACGACTCTCATGGACGAATTAGAGTTGATTCAATTTTTAGTTCACCATCAGTTGCTCCCTTGTCCAAGGGTCGTCTAGAGTACTGTGGAATTTATTGCTGTTCTTTGGACGTGTGTCTTTACGTCAGTGGTTAGATGTCGTGCCACGTGTCATGACCTTATTAGTGACTAGTCACGCCGATTTAACTTTTCAAGGAATATGTCACGTGGCATTCTCTGGTTAGTCGCATCGTTTCAAATGCCAAATTTCACTGTCTATAAATAGTAGAATTCCTCTTCTACCCTTCACATTTCCTAAATTTTCTCCCTTGACATTCGTTGTCCAGTGCCTCGTCTAGAAGTATTTCCGCGTCTTTAGTCCTCCTTCGTTTAAAGCCAGGTATTCTCTTCATCCTCGTTTTTAGGTTTTCCTACAAATTTCTTCAAGATGTCTGAGATTGTCATTTCTTCATCTAGTTATAGTGTTGATAAGGCGATAGACGAATACCATGACACTACTAGTTATAGTGGTTCTAGTAGTGGTAGTGGTAGTAGTAGTAGTAACAGTAATAGTGGGGGCCTAGGGGGAACACCACGGACGAGGAATACACGTCTGGTGTTCCTGGGATTCCTCTAGAGGTTTTTTAGGAACATCTTAGGACGAGGGTAGCTTCCGAGTCTCAAGCTGGTACCTCATCGAGTGTTCCTCCATCCAATCCTTTAGACGAGGTAGAGACAGTATACAATTGTGCTGTAGGTGTCCACTCCAAGATGGATGAAAGGATACTTACTTCCCTTAGGAGTTGGTATCAAATTCTAGACGACCATAACCCTAGGTTAGCCGTCCATAGGGAATGGTGTTGTAACCCTCGCTTTGGAATAGGCGTTTATGAAGCTTACCTTCTAGGAGGACTTAGGTTACCCCTTAATGCCTTCGCTAAAGAGTTACTTACCAGGTTGAGTTTAGGAGTATGTCCTAATGCATAGAGGCTAGTCGTCCCTATGCAAGTTTTGTGGAAGGAAGTGTTTAAAGCGGATCGTCCTTTTACTGTGGTCGAGTTCCTCTATTGCTACAAACCCTCAAAGATTAAACAGTCCCTTGGCTCTTATCAGTTCACAGCCAGGGGCAAAGATTGTAGATTAATAAAATCGCTTGTAACATCAGATAGAAACTGGAAGACGGAGTTCTTCTTCGTCTCTGTTTCTGATCTAGAGACCTTGTTGGGGTTGGCAGGAATCCATTCTCCCCCTATACTGGAGAGTTATGGAACTTTCATCCTGAAGGTATGTGTTGTGTTTTGTTTATTTATTTATTAATATTTTTATCTTTTGCTTATAATCGTCTAACCCCTTTCTCTCTCTCTCTTTTTTTTTTTTTAGTTGTTAGACGACCTTCTTTAAGTAGATTCTATCTTAAACATGTCCAGAGAGCTCTTCTATATGCTGACAAGAGTTTCCATTCATTAGTCACCCTTCCTCGTCTTGTGACTTAGGGACTTGGTCCTTAGCCATCTCTTGAATCTTTAGCCCATGAACTTACAACTCGTAGACATTAGTTTTTACTTAAAAGATTATTTAAATATTATCTTTTAAATAATTCTAACATTTTTCTTTTCAAGGATGGCAACCATGAAAGAAAACAAGGGAAAGGGGGTCGTGGACAAGGTAACCAAGCCAGAGGCTCAATCTCAGCCTCGTCCTTCTGTTGGAGACAAAAGGAAAAGTTTATCCAAGACGTTTGATTTGGGAAATCTTCCCAGTCGTCAAGGAAACAAGAAGGCGAAGCATGGGTCGTCCAAGCCTGGGGTTGTCAAGCCTAGCCAAAGAGACTCTTTTTAGGACGAGGTCTCCAATGTTGAAGCACCAGGGTTTCACCATTGCATCATATTGTCTACCCATGAGGTTTTTATACCTCGCTGTCATTTGCTCCGCGTTCATCCTTACCTCTTCTATCAGATCAAGGTTGAGACGGTGTTGTTCTTCATTGTCCTCGTGTTGATACGTCATCACCCTGTGGTTTGCCATGTGCACTTCCACAGGTATAACTGCTTCGTTTCCATAGGCTAGTTTGAAAGGAGTTTCCCCTATGGGGGTCCTCACAATTGTCCTATAAGCCCATAAAACTCTTGGTAGCTTGTCTGGCCATATTCCTTTTGCCCCCCTCAAACCAAGTCTTGATGATTTTCAACAAGCATCGGTTTGCTACTTCTGCTTGTCCATTTGCTTGTGGGTGGGAGGATGAGGAATAATGATTCTTGATTCCAAATTGCTTGCAAAAGTCTCTGAAATGTGTGTTATCAAATTGCCGTTCATTGTCTGATACTAGTACCCTAGGTATCCCAAACCTGCATACAGTGCTCTTCCAAACGAAATTTTTGACATTTTACTGTGTGATCTTTGCTAGGGGTTCGGCTTCCACCTACTTAGTAAAGTAATCGATCCCTACTACCAAAAATTTCATCTGCCTGGTTCCAAGTGGAAAAGAACCTAAGATATCCAATCCCCATTGTGCAAAGGGCCATGGGGCCATCATCGAGGTGAGATACTCTGATGGTTGTCTAGGGACATTGTTGAAGCATTGACATTGGTCACACACCTTAATATAAGCCTTTGCATCTACTTGAATAGTTGGCCAGTAGTAACCTGCACGAACGACTTTATGGACTAGTGCCCTTGCTCCTGAGTGGTTTCTGCATACTCCTTCATGAACTTCCCTTAACACATAATTTGACTCGCCTGGAGCTAAGCACCTTAAGTAAGGCTAAGAGAAGCCTCTTTTGTATAATACCTTGTCTATGAGAACATACTTGGCAGCTTTGATCCTCAACTTTCTAGCCTCGTCCTTGTCTTTTGAAAGCCTTCCATCTTTGAGGTACATTACTATTAGAGTCATCCAATTTTCTTCTCCTTCAATTTGCTGTACTTTTGGAAGATCTATGTTTGGCATGTACTAGACTTTGTCATATTCGACTATAGCCCCCTCTGCTGAAGCTACTTTTGCCAAAGCATCTGCTTCCATGTTTTCCTCCCTTGGGACTTAAACAAAATCGGCTTCTTTAAACTTTTTGACAAGCCGCTTCACCTTATTAAGATACCTTTTCATATGGTTTTCCTTAGCTGCACATATTCCATTCACTTGATTTATGATCAACTGAGAATCTCCTTGGACGACTATTGACTCTGCCCCTAAGGACTTAGCCAATTCCAACCCTTTAAGGAGTGCTTCATATTCAGCATCATTGTTGGCTGTTTGATATTGTAGACAAGATGCATATTTCAACTTGTCCCCTTCAGGGGATTTTAGCACAACTCCAATTCCTCCTGCATATAATGTGGACGAACCATCCACATAGACAACCTACTTCTGAGCTCCATTAACCTCGTCTAACTCACCTTGGTTGGGAGTGAACCGTGTAATGAAATTTGCCAATACTTGAGCTTTTATCACGCTTCTTAGTTGGTACCTGACATCAAACTCACTAAGTTCTATGGCCCATTGGATTAGTCATCCTGCGGCTTCCAACTTGTTCATGGCCCTCTTGAGTGGATGATCTGTTAGGACGTTGATGACATGAGCCTGAAAAATAATGTCGTAATTTCCTAAAAGTTGTGACCAAAGCACAGGCTAACTTTTCCATCATAGTATATCGTCCTTCCACTCCTCTTAGTGCTCAGCTTGTATAATAAACCGGATTTTGTATCTTCCCTTCCTCTCTAATTAAGGTTGAGCTCATTGCATGTGGAGACATTGCCAAATACAAGTATAATTCTTTGCTTGGTATAGACGGGCTTAGTAGAGGAGCTGTTGTGAGGTAGGTCTTGAGGTCTTGGAAAGCCTTTTGACACTCGTCTGTCCATTCAAATGCTTTCTTAAGAACCTTAAAAAATGGTAAACACTTATTAGTAGCTTTAGAGACGAACTTGTTAAGGGCAGCAACTCGCCTAGTAAGTGACTGGACTCCTTTGATATTCCTTGGTAGCTCCATATCTAGTATCGCTTGAATCTTATCAGGATTTGCTTCAATTCCCCTATGTGAAATCATGAACTCCAGAAATTTTCTGGATGAAACCCCAAAAGCACAATTACTTGGATTTAACTTCATGTTATATTGTCTAAGCGTATTGAAGGTCTCTTGAAGGTTGTCCAAATGCGTTTCCTCGTCTAAGCTCTTTTCCAACATATCATCCACATAAACTTCCACATTTCGTCCAATCTGTGGACGAAACATATGGTTAACTAGCCTTTGATAAGTTGCCCTCGCGTTTTTCAAACCAAAAGACATCATCTTGTAGCAAAACAGGCCTTAACTGGTGATGAAAGATGTCTTCTCTTGATCCATCTCGTCCATATTTATTTGATTGTAACCTAAGAAGGCATCCATGAAACTTAGCAATTTATGACCCGCAGTTGAGTCCACCAACTGGTCAATGCTTGGTAATGGATAGCTATCCTTGGGGCAAGCCTTGTTTGAATTGGTGAAGTCCATACACATCCTCCATTTGTTGTTAGCCTTTTTGACCATCACCACATTAGCCAACCACTCCGGGTAATAAACTTCTCGGATAAATTTTGCCATGGTCAACTTCTAAACTTCTTCTTTAATGACATTATCTCGTTCAGGAGCAAACACTCTTTTCTTTTGATGTACGAGCTTGGAGGAAGGATACATGTTTAGATGATGGGTAATGACACTTGGGTCAATACCTGGCATGTCCTCATGACTCCATGTGAATACATTAGTTCTTTTCTTTAAAAACTGGGCAAGGTCTTGCTTCGTCTTCTTTTCCATGCTTGCTCCAATCCTTGTAAACTTTTCAGGGTTATTCTCATCCAAAGGAATGTCTTCCAGTATTTCGGTGGGCTCTGCAACAATCCTTCTCTCCTCAATGCTCATCGTCTACATGTTCTCGTCCATAGCCAACATGGCTAAATAACACTCTCTTACTACTAACTGATCTCCTTGCACTTGTCCTATCTCGTACTCTGTAGGGAATTTGACTGATAGGTGGTAGGTAACTGTAACTCCCTTCCAACTGTTCAAAGTTGGCCTTCCAATGATGGCGTTATAGGAAGACGAACAATCCACCACAAGGAAGTTCACTTCCTTGATTATCTGTTGTGGGTATGATCCCACCACTATAGGTAATGTAATGGTGCCTATAGGTTGCATTTTCATTCCTCCAAATCCCACCAAAGGTGAACATACTGGACGAAGTTGATCTCATTCGAGCCTCATTTGCTGGAATGCGGGGTAATATAAGATGTCTGTCGAATTTCCATTATCTACCAACACCCTTCTGGTTGTATAATCGGCAATGAGTAAAGTGATGACGATTGCACCGTCATGTGGGTGATGGAACCTTTCAGCATACTCGTCCGTGAACGTAATAGCTGGCTCATCTGTCCCCTTCATCCTTGGTGATCGTCCAGAAAGTTGGACGTTTTGTACCACATTGAGATACATCTTCCTTGACTTGGAAGACTGCCCTGTTGAAATACCTCCTATAATAACCCTTATTTCTCCAAGCAGGGGTTGTGATGACTTTTTTGCTTTTCCTTTCAACTTTTCGTCTTTATGATCTCTTCCAACGAAAGGCCTTAACTTTCCTTATCTGATAAGATTCTCTATCTACTGCTTTAAATCATAGCACTGGACCGTGTCATGCCTATGGTCTCTATGGAAGCGACAATATTTGTTCTTGTTGCGCTTATTAGGATCTCCCTTCATCTTCTCTAGCCACTTCAAGGATAGGTCGTCCTTGATTTACATAAGTACTTGATCAAGTGGAGCATTCAAGGGCGTGTAATGCTGACTCCTTCCTGAGGACGAACTCGCCTTCCTGTTGTCTCGATCTTTCTTCTCTCCTATCCGGGCCTTCTTTGGACGAGGACCTTGTTCTGGATGATGCAAGAGATCTGCTTCCATTCACTCGACTTTCTTCCTCTTCTTGGCTATGATTGCATCCTCTGCATTCATGAAACTTTGGGCTGAATGGACGAGTTCAGCCATGGTTTGAGGCTTAGAGCTTATGGATGAATAAATCGGAATTAACTTCATTATGGAAGGCTACCAATAACAACTTGTCATCCATCTCGTCTACCGTTAGGGTTTCCATGTTGAAACAAGTAATGAAGGACCGCAAGCTTTCATTTTCCCCTTGTTCTATGGTTAATAGGCTGGATGAAGAGCGCTTATACCTTTGTCCTCCAATAAAATTGTTGACAAACAATTTACTCAATTCTTCGAAAGAACTCATAGTGTTTAGAGGTATCTTACTGAACCACACTCGCGCTGGCCCTTTAAGGGCGTTAGGAAAGGCTCTACACATGATCTCGTCTGGAACCCCTTGAAGGTGCATCGTAATCTTGAAGGTGCGATATGATCACATGGGTCGTGTGTTCCATCATATGAGTCTAAGGAAGGCATTTTGAACTTAGAAGACAGGGGTTGACTATTGATGGTAGCCATGAAAAGGGAATCAGTTCAATGAATTAAATCATCCATGAGATTCGCCCTTCTAATGTTCTCCCTTATTTCTTTCATGGCCTTCCTCATTTGATCCATCTCCCTCTCCAAGTGTGGCACTCTTCTGAAGCGGTACCCCTTGACTGGTTCTCATGCTCAGCGTTTTCTCATTCTCTAACTTCTTAACTCTGGGCTTGTCTCCTTAGAGTAATCTCTCTGGTCAACTTTTGGTTCTGACAGGTTAATTATGCTACTGCGGCCGCCATAGATTGTACTTGTAGTATGGAAGGCGGTTGCATGATAGGTGCTGACTGGCGATCACGGTTGGGATGACTAGAAGCATTCCCACTCTCCTGGTGGCCTAGACTAGTGGCCATTGATCTTATCCGAACCATGCAGCCTTTTGTCAAAGAAAGATAAATTGCAAAATGCAAGTTTAATCTTTCTCATAGACGGCGCCAATTGATGATTCAAAGAAAATCAGTAGGCTAAATGATCCGGGTTTCAATGGGCTAGTGATTGCTTTGAAGGCCTGAAAAGAAAAAGACACAAGATCAAAGGTAACCGAGATGAACCAGCCAAGAACCCTCTGATGCTTAAGTTAGTTTTCTCTCTGGAACTTTAGAATTCCAACTTTTGGAGTAGTGTAAAAACTTACTTCCATTTGATGTGGATGAGTGCTTATATAGTGTGCTTTGGAATGGTTACTTGTCTTGTAACTTCCCCAATATTTGAGAAAATTAGAATGTTCAGACTTAACTTCCACAACCGCTATAGGAGTTAGAATATTCAATCTTATTTTCTACAATTGTCATTGGAAGTTAAGTACTTAGTAGGAAGTTATAGCGATGAACCAAGATCTTGCTCATGTTTCAAAATAGTAACACATGGTCTGATTCACAAGCTTTTGTAGATAAATCTTTTTGGAAATTTCCTAAGTGTTGGGGGTCGTCCAGACGCTTTCCTGATGGACGACCCTTATGCCCATGGACGACCGTCCTACTAGGGATGACCACTCTTATCTTTCTGACCTGGACGACTCTCATGCACGAATTGGAGTTGATTCAATTTTTAGTTCACCATCATATGATTTTCCAGTTAGTTCTAAGAGTTCACTCATTCTTTAGTTTTAAAGAAGCCTTTATATTTTGATAATCTTAGAATTACATGTTCTATATGTTCTTAGCAATCATGCCAATTTCTATGTCAATTAGATGTTATTTACCGTTTGATCCACAAACTCATCTTTTGAGACTTACTTTAAACTACAAAAACTTGAATTTAAAAAATTAATTGATGACATGACTATTAATCTTTGATCATTTTGAAATTTTGCAAATATGGAAAATATATAAAGATAATGTAATCTAACTGTAGATTTGTCAAAATTTGCATCTAATTAAAAAATATTGAGTGGTGTAACATTACTTAGAATTACACCAGGTGGGGGCCCAAGGGGGTCTAGGCCACCTTTGGGTCCAATTTTTTTTTTTTTTTAAATAATATTTTTCATTTTTGTAGTTAGGCCCCCTTTCTCCACAATAACCTTAACTAGCCTCACCCAAATAGCAACTATCCAACCAAAAAACTTTAATATATATATATATATATATTCACAATGGTGATTATATTTTAGCAAATATATATATATATATATATATTACCACAAAAGAACCAAAAAATCATGTGTTATTGGAGAAACTAAAGCTAAATTTTTTGTAACTACAGTAAACTGGTATAAATACCTCAAATGAATATTTTATTAAGATTATATCTCTTCCTTCAATTAAATAACTCAAATTCTCTCACTTCCTTTATTATTTTAATGAATTGTTTATATTATTTTAAATGAAATTGTAAGCAAATAGAACATTTGATATTGGATGTATTGTAAAGTGATGTGGTAAAATAGATAAATTAACTTTTTGAGGTGGTAAAAGCTAAAATTTTTAGCATCACTGATGTAAATGCTCTATCTTCAACCAAAAAAAAAAAAAAAAAAAATCCTAACTAGCCTTGTATTAAAAAAAGATATTATTTTGTTTTTTCTTTTTGTTTTTATTGGTAAATGATTGCATCCTAATGTATTTAAAAATAAAGATTTTAAGTATTTATAATTTTTAATACCATATGGATGCCTATTTGGAGTTTTTTTCTTTCTTTATATTTCGGTCTCCACTAGCTTAAAATCCTGGGTCTGTCCCTGACACCAGGTGTAACTTGAAAATATATATATATATATATATATATGTATGTATAAAGATGGGGCCAATATATATAAGTCCATTTGTAAAATAAGTACAACTTTTTTTTTTTTTGGAGCAAAGACGATAGAGTACAATTAAATTTTATTTCTATATAAATACATTCAAGAATATCTAAATTTGATACTAATATATACTGTTAAAAAAATATATTAATACTACGAATACTTTTTTTTTGTTTTTATTTTTTTTGTTTTTACTTAAGAAACAATCTATTATTTGACTTCCTCCCCCTCCCCCACTTCCTTAAAAAAAAAATTAAATAATAAAACAGAAAAAGAAAGGAAAAGGAAAAAAAAAAAATAGTGGAGAGTGAGTCACAAGTTCAATCCCCTATATTAGTATTACGGTATTACTAATAAAAAAAAAAGAAAAAAAGAAAAAAAAAAATATATATATATATATATATTTGAAAAATAATTACAACATGCTGCTAACCTCGCAGCTCAAACCCTTTCTCCCTTAAACCCCCAAGTACTTTGTGCACGAAGATGTGTCAATTCAACTACAAAGCCTTTGGCGCGCGCGCGCGCGCACACACACATATATATATATATATATATATATATATATATTGGTAGAAAGAAGAATGAAAAATATGTTTCTTATCAATCAATGCTTAAAGTTAAATATTGGTCCGTGTTTCTAAACTTAATCCAGCGTAGATATTGAAGAAGTGGCTACAGTAAGTCGGTGATAGTTCCACAACGATCTTTATTTGCTCTAATGGAAATTAGAGTACCTTTCGAAATGTTTGCTTTCTTTTCTTGTGTCATTTTGTGATGGCATATTAGCGGCTCTTTATGAATACATATGGAGATTTTTTCCTTCATTAGATATAATGTTTTCTTATGAGCTCTATGGATTATGCTAACTCTTTTTTTATTTTGTTTTTATTTTTTTTACAAGATAGAAATTCTACTCTATCATAATTTAAGTGCATATGTGTGTAAAACTTCTCTTGGAAACTTACGAAGAGTTCTTAATTTGATACATAAATAAAGCCCATATAAACATGTAAAATGGGGCCTTCACATCAACCAATAACCACTACTCTCTGCATTTTAGGCCATCAAATAATTTTTGCATATTTGGCAAGGTATACTTATACGATGGCTAGTTGGTAATTTGATATATACATTTGAATACAATGTTTAATAAGGGAGATGTGTAAAATATAGTTAAATACCCATAAAGTTTGTGCTAATGTTTTAAATGAGAGATTTTTATTTAGATATATATTATAGTGTGAAACTTTTTATTACGGTTGGTGGCTGCCACATGTTCGTCAGCGATTACCGTTACCAAGAATGGCATAGTCTCAAAGCTTTGTCGTGCCCATGACATACACCCTCTCAGCTGTTATCCACACAAGCATATGATGTGTAAGTGTGAATAGAGACCAAGAATTATAAAACCCAAGGAGTTGTTGGCCCTTCATGAATGTCACAAGGTACCGATGCCCCATAGCCTTGTTTATAAAAACTATATGGTAATGTTATGTAGGTCCAAGATTTCAAAATTGACCAACTTGATCTCTAAATTTAGTTTGAATCTTAAATCATTACTTATTTTTCTCTTATTTTTACAATAATTAGGAATCAAGTTGGCTAGTTTTGAAAAATTTTAAACTAGGCTTACATTAGCCCAAATTTTAGAGATATTAACTATATTTTGTTCTAGGGAAATTAATATTTGGAAATTTGTATATTATTGACAAATATTATTGTTAATTGAAGTTGAGGATGATGATTTACTACTTTTTATCCTTTCCTTAGAGCATTAGCATTAGGGAATGCAAATGTCAAATGTAAGGAGAATTTGACATTTGCAGCCCCAAAGTGCTCTGCATCAGAGAATTGTAAGCCCAGGTATTGCAAATTTTTTTGCAATACTGTTACAGTGCAATTCTACCTTTAGAATTGCACTGTAGTACAATTCTAAAACAAAAAAACTAATATTTTATTGTGTCTCTCTCTCTACCTGACTCTCAATCTTTGATTCTCTCTCCCTTCAGTCCTCACTCACTCCCTCTCTTCAGACTCAAAATTCCATAGCCACCAAAACTCCAGATCAGTGTGGTGGAGTGGAGATTGGCGTTTGGGGTTTGGCGCAGAGATTGGTGTTTGGGTGTGGTGTGGAGATCGGCGTTGGGTTGTTGGTTTGCCGTGGGTTGTGTGGGTTCGGATCTGCGTGGATGATCGGTGTTTGGGTGATCGGCGTTGGGCTGTGAATTTCTGTAGGTGGTTTTTTTTTTTTTTTTTTTTTGGGTGATTGGTGTGGTGTTTGGGTGATCGGTGTTTGGTGTTTGTTGGTCTTTTTTTTTTTTTTTTTAGTGTTGATGGTAGATTATGGGTTGCTGGTGGTGGTGGTGGTGGTGTCAGGTGTGTGTAGTGCAGCGATGGTGGGCGGTGGTGGGCATGTGGTGATGGTGTTTTCTGTAAAATTTGTGGTTGTTGAACAGAAAGAACGAGAAAGAAAGAAAGAATAAATGATGGTAATTAGGGGATATATTATTTTATTATATAAATATATTTTTTTAATGTGTAAAATAAGAAAATAAAAGTTTGAGATGTTAGAAGTATTATAAAATGGTATGGTATAATGATAAAATGACTTTTTAGAATGGTAAAATAGAGTAGAATTAAAATTTTTCAGTGCTAATGCTTTTACAGGGTGAAGTTGCTTTATTTGGAAAGACGCTCATTGCTAATAGTGAAAGTTTTGGGAGTAGGTAATCCTTTCTTGGAACTTGGAAGTATTACATCATTCTATAAAACGCAATTGATCCATATATGATATTACAAGAGGAATGATGAGAAAAATAAAACAATTTGATTTTGACATTCTATTCAAACAGAAACGTCGGTTGAAACAGGAATGATGGTTAACTTGGAGTCTTGGACCGCAAAAAAAATATTATCGGTTAACTTGGACCCAGAGTCGGGTACCACGTCAATTAAAGCCTTTTACCTTTTTGAAATTGGAACTTTTTGTTGGAGTTGTTAAACATCTCATTTTCAATTTTTAAACAATATTACACATATTTTTACACGTTTTTTTTATTTACATGCATTTTAAAAAATTACAAATAATATTACTCAAACTTCTCTACTAAATGGGCATTTAAAATCGCTAACTTGGAAAATAATACTAAAGGTGTGTTTAAATATCGCTTATTTGCTAAAAATTGAAAACTTGTTGTTGAAAATTGAAAATTTATTCCTAAAAATACTGTAATAAAATAATTTTTAAAGATGTGAATAATACCGTGAAACCCAAAAATATATTGGTATGTGCATTTTTATATTTTTGACTAAGTCGTAAACAGTAACATAGAATCCAACTAAAAACACAAACGCTGGATTGCCCCTGGAAACACGCAGTGCAAACGCACACTAATTCTTATTAGAAATGACTTTCTAATCTGATGTTATAGTTTTCCCGAAAGCCTTTGATAATTCTAAGATACCAAATTAGTCTAATCTATGGCCTTTCTAATCTATAGTAGCTCTTGCACACTTCCGTGATTTACCGAAAAGAGAGGAATTCTTAAACTAAACGGTCTATATTTTTATCAAAAAAAAAAAAAAAAAAATTCTATATAGTGGCGCTTTTTATTACCACCGTAATAGGACTATTGTGACCTTCTATTTGTGGCAGTCTGAACTGCCGCCATAAAAACAGCCGCTAAGGCCATATGTGTCTTTAACTGCGCTTTTAGGGTTTTTAGTGGCAGTTTTGAAGCGCCTCAATTGATTTTTTTTTTTTTTTTTTGGTAGTGAGTTTTTTAATTATGACTAGCCTTTCCCTCCCCTCGGCTTTCTTTTGTGTAACACATATTTCAAATTTTAATTTTTACCAGTCAGGCTCTTGTAATATGCTATAATAATATAATTCATTCTTTAAATTTGCAGATTTTAATGATCTTGAGAAGACATAAAATTACTAAGTCAAAGAGGTATATTAACACTCAAATTTTCCCTTAGGAGTAAACCTGGACAAAATTGCTAAATGCCATTTTTGGGCAAACTAAGTAGTGTTTTGCCCTATTTTTCAAACTAATTAGGGAAATTCCCCTCTTTTGAAACTCGATTTTTTCAAAATATAGTTATAAAATAAAAAAATATAAAAAATTTCTAGAGCCCTATAGCGGCGTTTTTAAGGACCTATAGTGACGTTTTCAGGACCTATAGTGACGTTTTGTAACTCGACTTCCATGAAATCGAGTTATAGGCAATTAAAATTTTTTTTTTTTACCTATAACTCGATTTCATATAAATCAAGTTACAAAACGCCACTATAGGTCCTAAAAAGGTCACTATAGGCTCTTTAAAAACGCTGCTATAGGGCCTAACTCGATTTTGAGAAAATCTATTTTCAAAAAAGGGGTATTTCCCTAATTAGTTTGAAAAATAGGACAAAACGCTGCTTAGTTTGCCTAAAAAGGGCATTTGGCAATTTTTTCCGAGTAAAACCTCACCCCCCGAATGCAGCGATGCTTTTTTTTTTTTCCCTTCTTTATTGATTGCATGTAAGCATCATCCATTTATATTTATAGTGTGCCTCTTTCTTTACAAATGCAACAACTTCTTTAGATATTTTCTGTCTCTTTATCTATGCAAATTCATCTTTACATTTACTCTTTCTATCTCAGTAACTCTTTATGTGCATTTTTTGGCTATGTTTTGTTATGTTACTAAGATAGGTCATACTTTTCTAACTTGTGGATTATGTTTTCCAAGATTTTCTTTTACACAACTGAACTTTTTAATTTTCAAAGTTATTACTGTATTTTGGTGTATTTCAAATTTCACATTTTTTAAGGAGATTATCATGATAATTAAAACCTATCATAAAATTATAAAATTATATTAAATTTAAAATAAAATCAAGGCATAAGAGATAAACGTAATAATCAATTACTTAATTTCTTGGTATGAACGTTCAAATACATAGCCAAGTAGATTGTATTTTGATATAAACTCAAATTCCTACTTTCAAAACCAATTAATATTCTCTTCAAAAAAAAACCAATTAATATTAACCCAATGTAAAAAATTAAACCAAAGCCATAACATGGAGATAGACTAATTGCATTTGGGATTTATGAAACACAGCACCAAAACACATCAACCCAAAAGACAGTGCCAAAAACACAACAACTCATCAATTCAAAGCGATGCTGCAAAAAAGAATTAAAAAGAAAAATCCATCAAAAGAAAGAAGAAAATTGAAGAGAGAGAGAGAGAGAGAGAGAGAGAGAGAGATCACTTTTTTTTTTTTGGTGCACAAAACATGTACTAAAAGGTAGAGAGAAGTGCACAAGGAATAATAACAAATTTATTGAAAAGAAGATGTAGAAACTAGAAAATAAGAGTCGAGATTTGGTTGGAGGAAGACTGATAATAAGATAGTGAATAACGGGGAGAAGAAAAGCAAAAAAAAAAGGGAGAAAAATGGGTGGACGAAGAGTAGCAGTATGGTAGGGAATAATGGAAAGAAGCAAAGCCAAAACAAGAAGGGGAATGGTAAAAGGAAAATAAACAGTAAAGTGTTGAATAATGAGGAGAAGAGAGACAAAAAAAAAAAAAAAAAGGGATTGATAGGAAACAGGTTCCTAACGTGGCACAATTAGTAAGATTAATTTCTAAAATTTCAATTTTATATATTGTATAGAAACTATAGATTTTAATCTTATATAAGTCATATTCCAATGCTTATTTGTTAACCCACATCATACCATAAAACCAAATGTATCTATCATATGTTGCATATTTGAATTTTAGTAAATGAGAAATTGTTAATCAATGTTGATGTTAATGATAATGGTGAGGATGACAAGAAGTAAGATTTTTTATTTTTTATTTTACATAAAAGAAAAGTTGTGTTACAGTTTTAGCACCCCTTACCTATGACACACACCCCAAAAAACTCATGTACCAATAATGTGGTGAATTGAACCTGTTATATGACTAAATGTATATTTATCATATGTTGTATATTTGAATTCAAATTTTTATTTTTCAAATGTTGATCGATCTTGATAATAATGATAATGACGACAATGATGATGACAAATAAGAATTTATGCATCATGAGAAAGTTGACGAGAAAGAGGAAGAGGAGTACACACCGAACGGAGAAAACTATAATTAAATATTTAGCAAAAATACGAAGTAGGCTATAATTATTCAGAGTGATGAGTAATTGAGTATATTACAAGGAAATAATATTCTATAAGAACCCAAAATACAACAATTCATACTGATCAATTACCGTCCATCCTAATCATCTTAGGGCTAAGCCTATCTTCATATCATAACAAAATGTAAAACATACATATCCACGTGTTTGACAATATGATATATAACACTGTAATAAGGTTGAAAATTAAGAGTAGCTAATAATGCTCTTCCAACCAATCAAAGATTGATGTAATCTTAGTGAATCAAAAGCCACCCATTATAATTTCAAATTAGCAAGGATTAGGGGTGCATTTTGACTTTGCCAAGTGCAACTTTTTTTTCCTTTTGATGCCAATGGGTCCCATTATGAGCTATCATTCAGCCCCTCTTCCCAACCCATTTCTCACTCAAACATAATCTATCACTATCAATGAAGTTTTTCAGAAACCGCTGATATACCCATCTACCTTGACGATGCTTAAAACATGTTTCCTTCCACTTCGCTATTGGATCCCCTTCACATTTCCAATTAATTTCATGAGGCCTAATTCACAATTTCATCGAGATAATCTCTTTTTTAATTAACGTGCAAAAATGTATAAAGCATCTATAATCTTTCGGCCTTGTGATAAAAAGGTTTGGCGGACAAAGGTTAGGTCAAAACTTCTTTTAAGCTCTTTTTTTTTAAAAAAATTAATATAATTTATAATGTTTGCTTTATGATGATTGTATTTTATTATCAAACTAAGAGATCAAAATTTTTTTTTTTTCTTTAATGAGAACTAAGAGATCAATTAATTTTGGTGTAAGAAGAGTTTGAATCATAAATCTCTTATTTTATATAATAAAAGACTTTATTAGTTTGGCTAACTAGAACCTACTTTCTTGTATTTGTTTGGTAAATAAATAAAATTCCATTCCTTTATTTTTTTTTTTTTATAGAATATTCCATTTCTTAATTTAAGAGAAAATAACAATTTGTCACTTTAATTGGATCTTTTAAACCAAGGGTATGTTTGGTATGCTATAATAACTCTTGTAATGGAATAGTTATTCATGTGTAATAGTAATTCAGTCATTTGGTTACATCTTTATTACATAAATTAATTATTACATTGAAATAACTATTATTTAAATTGAAGAATAGCTATTCATCTTTAAAATGGATGTAATAGCTATTCCTTAGTGCATATAATAGGTTTTAAAATTAATATATTTCCCAAAATATAAAGTTTCCTTATACATTATTATTTACAAGCTTTCCATATGTAACAACCAAACTTATGAATAGTAATAGTTATCCCATTACAATATTTTCTGTTCTGAGTAATAAAGATTATTATTCCTAATGTAATCTATATTCAGTGTATCAAACCTACCCCAAGTATTTGAAACCTAATTCTTAACGGGCTTATCTGCACGTGTTTGACTTCGTTTTTCTTGGTTTAAATGGCTTTAGCGTTTTGCTAATAAATAAATAAAAGGAAAAATAAAAAGTTTTTTTTTTTATAGCTTATTTTAATAGGTAGATATAGTTTCATAAAGTTTTTTTTTTTTTTTTTTTGGTCCTCAATAGTAAATACAACTATATTTTTGCTCAACTTATTTTTTAAATAAAATGATTTAACCCTAAAACGATTTCCGTAAATGAATAATTACATAATCAAAACCATAGATATATCCTTTAGTTTTAAAATAAACTGTGACATTTTATTTGCATCAGTTCAAACCTATAATTTTGAAATTGCAGAAATTTAAATCTTTAAAAAAAAAAATTAATGGAAATCCACGAAAGGCTTTAAACACTCTAATTTGGAAAAAAAAAAAAAAAAAAAAAAACAACCGTCAATGTATAAAAAAGACTGATGAAACAACTTAAGAAATCCTAACAGATAAGCAAAATTTAATAAAAATGCCACAATTTTATGAGTTCATTTCAACACTAGATACAGCTTAAATCCCCCCCCCCAAAAAAAAAAAGAGATATCAAGTGACATATATGTCTTTTAGTATCGAAATAAATTTTAGGTATAATTTATTTTAATTTTTGTTACTTTAGTTCGTAATAACTTGTTGAAAATGAAAATTGAAACACTTAAAAAGTTTAAAGTTTTAATTGAACAATCAATATTAAACTAGGAGATCATTTGCAATATGTTTTATGAATGATGAAAAATTCTGTAACGAGCAAGATTTATCTTTTTGCTAATTGATAAATTGGACAAAAACTTAGATGGTGGATGGTTGTAAATTAATTTCAAATTAGTGTGTTAATTTATCGATTATTATAATTTATCCATGATGTAATGTGAAATTATCAGTAGTCAAAATTTTTTGGAGAAGAATCGGTAGTCAATTTAGCTGAATGTACTAAGGATAATATATAGCTTTCAATTTAGTATATAATCTAAGAGATTTTATACAAGAAAAATAATCTAATTAATATATAATTATGCAAGAAAATAAAAATAATTGTAATAAAAAAAAATCTAATCCACAGTTAATTTATACAATTATGACGGTTTGAGTCTGAAACCACTATGTTCGAAAGAAGAAAAAAACAAATCACTTAAAAGACGATCGATTTCAACATCTAAATAATAAATAAAGGTAAATTGTTAAAAAGAAAAACAAGTGGGTTGACTGAATTTAATAAACAGATTTGCACTCCAACGTTATTGAATATATTCATTGCAACCGCACCAAAAAAAACCAACAAAAAACATTGATTTCCCTAAAAATTAGGTAGCCAAAGGGTCATTTGCCAAATTCCCGTCAATCCAGAAACAACAGAATATGAAGTCGTGAATAGCTGCCCAGAGGAAATGAAAAAAAAAAAAGAAAAAAAAGAAAAAAAAAATTCCCCCCTTATCCAAATTCTAAGCCACATTAAAGTGTGTAGCCGACAATCGACAATTTCTATCAAAGTGAAAAGAAAAGGAAATGTATTTACATTGGTCAACAATTTCTCCCTAAGAAAAGTCAGTACCTAACTTTCTTCTTTATGTCTTTTTCTCAAAACAAGAAACTGTTACTCCTACTCTCATTGGAGGGCCTAACAGTTGCAGCAGGAGGTACTTGTGAGGAAGATGGAACACCAACACCTTCAATCACAAACCCATCAGAGACTACCGATCCCATGTTACTACTGGGTCTTGAGCTTCCAAGTCTTTGAAGAAGAGCATGATCTTGGCCATGATGTGTACTATTACTACTATTGTTTCCTAGAGAAAACATGTATTGCTGCTGGCCTTGCTGATGATGATGATGATGAGGGTATAGTAACTGTTGTTGAGGCTGTAAATGAAATCCATGACCTGTAGGAGGTAACATCATTGCTGGATGATGATGAGCTTGACGGTTGGTTCCTAATGCAAAACCAAAGTTTGGTGGTCCACCATGGTGAGCTCCTGTGGCAAAGGGTGCACTAGGGCCGCCAGTGAATTGTTGCACCATGGCTCTGAAATTTGTAGTGTCCGTGTTGAGTAAAGTTGTTGGGGTTCGTCTAGAAGCCCTGGATCTCCTACGTATTGGCTTGGATACACGGCCTTCTGGGCTCAAGTGACCAGTGTTTGCGCTGGAATTGCCGGACCCAATTGGACTATTCAACATGCTAGAGGAAGTGACAGTGGTGGTTACAATTGTGGAATCAGACATCTGAGAAGTAGAGAGGTTTTGTGGTTGATAGAATTGGAGCCAGTTTTCAGGGCCAGACATGGTTTCACTCATGGCCCCCAGAAGAAGAAAAATGAGGAACCAACTTTAGGACTTGAACCAAACTCTTCCTTTTGTAAGAAGGAAGGAAGAGAGCGTGGGGTGCTTGGCTATTTATGGAGGCTTAAAACGTGGTCAAAAGTATGACTTTGATTAAAGAGATCATGACCGTCAATTTGGAAACCATGGTAGATTCCAAGTGATGGCACGTGAGACAAGCACGTGGAGGTGTGGCGGAGAAATGTTTGGCATGAGCGAGCTAGCATAATGTGGAATAGAAGGGTTTCTGGAAAGTCTTTGAGGCAAAATTGGATTTTTTGTTTTAATTAAGGATGGAATTGGAAGAAAGATATTGATGCAAATAATATATATATATATATATATATATTTGGTTCCACGAAGCAACATAAGTCACAAGCTTTGTAGATTTTAGATTATAGATAAATCACCATGACTTCATCACCCCGGTGGCCACGTAAGCATTGGGGCTCGTGGCGGTAGGTAGACTTCGATGACTTTTCTTTGAGGATTCTTCCTAGAACATGAGGCTGGGGCATGACAAAATAGCATCATTTTCTTTTTCTTTTTTTTCCTTTGGGTAGATAGGAAGCAACCTAGTATCTTCTTCCAAGCCTTTTATTGCTTCATGGGTCATTCTCATTATGTTTTTATTTTAACCTCATTTCTTTGGCTAGATAGATGAATCAATTGATTAATTTGTTATTTGTGTCAAGTATGAAAAGCATATTTTCTGCAATTCAAAATAAAGTACAGAAGAGAGGGATTAGGTGATACAAGGAAGAAAAGGGATTAAGAGTAGGATAGATGTTATCTCGTTTGGAGAAAAATCCAACTTAGTATGCGGTAGTTGAAATGATTATGTACGGATACTATTCAAATGACACTTTTAGTATTTAGTATTAAGTTTAAAGTCAACTAATTCTTATACATCTCTTCTATATGTCAATTTTCGTTTAAAAAATATAAGGAAAATATTTTATATTATATCAATAAATTTAAGGCTCAAATGTTATAAAAGAAAAAGAAAAAGAAAATTAAAAAAAAGGGCAAAATAAAGAACCAAAAGTTAAGTTCAAATCATAATGTTACCTATCTTAATTTTATATATATATATATATATATATATTTTTTTTGCGTAGTATCTCATTAATGATTATAAAAATGTGTAATGGTATTTGAAATAATTATATAATAATTATTTTCAAGTTAACCTCTAAAAGTTTGGACGCACAAATGGTTTCTATATGGTATAAAATTGTTATAATTTAATCATTTTATGAGTTAATAAAAAATTGATATAAGCTATACTTGAGGTTTATCTAATTATATGAGAATTGTAAGGTTGAAATTTATCAATCATCTTGTTGGCTTTATTCCGTGCCAATTTGCTTGTAATTTAACACTTAGTAACTCTGTATTTAGGTGAGATTCATGTAAAAGTAGTGTGTGAAGAGAGTGTGAAGAATTGCTCAACTTTGTGCCAAGAAACAGGGACTCGTGGCTAGGACTCGCATCTTGCAAGCCACCAACTGCTGCACACGTGAGAAACATGCGGGGAGGTGAAGGGTCACGCCAGCTATCACACTACAGGACAAAAGTCCCAGGCTGGTCAGGCCGTTATCTCGCGACTTGAACTCGCGACTTAGACCAGTCGCAAGGCCAAGCCGCCAATCAGCCATGTTTGGGAAAAACTGACTCTTCGTATTCCAAACACACACCACTATATATAGACCCTTATACCCACGAAATGTAGAGAGCTTTTAGAGAGAATTTTGTGAGAGAAACCCTAGAGAAAAACAAGATTGCCTCATCCCCAATTTTCACTAAGAGACTCTTCAAATTCCTCTACTCTCTTCCTCTCCATTGATACATCCTTGAGAGGTTTTTGACCAAATCTTTTTTTCATCACACCCACGTCTGTGAGAAGGTATTTTGGTGCTAAAGGAAGCAATTTGAAAGGGACCAATGGTTATTGGTTGATGCTATGAGTTATAGCGGAATCCGATAAGTCAAAAAAGAAAAAGGTTCGGCGTAAACTCGTTGGAGCAGGAAGCTTGGAGGGCTTAGGTACTTGGGTAGATTAGGCTTGGAGGGTCTATTGCTGTTCATGTATCCCAACTACATTTTCTAGTGGATTATTGACCGCTTGGAGGGCGACGGAGAGGTTTTACGCTGAGAGTTTCGGTTTCCTCTTCGATAACACATCGTGTGTTGTCCTTGTGTTTACATCTCTCTTCCTTTATCTTTGCATTTTATTTTCTGCTGTGGATGTGATTATAATTGACTTAGATTGTTTATCAATTCTGTGTTTGGCTTATATTCATGTTTCGCATATTAATTGTTTGATAATAAACTTGAATTGATATTTTGTAATTTGAGGTCTAAATGTTCAAGGGTGTTTTACACACATATTGAACATTCAAGAATTATAAGTGGAGTTTTTACTATGAAAAAATTACAACGTAGCTTACATAGCAAATAAATTCAATAATGGATATGCTTGCTACCTTTTATGGGTTCTCTAACATTTAAATAACATTTTTTTTTAGAGAATTTTAACCTATAGCGTCTGCTTCTAATGATAATTTTTTATCATCAGACCAAGACACTAATGAGTTTTTGTTTAGGCGGAAATTAAATCTCAAATCTCTTATTCAACTATCAGAGATTTTACTAGTTGAACTAACTGGAACCCACATTTAAATAACAATTAGCTAGTATTCACACAATTGACATTTTATGATATATATTGGTCAAAGTATTACATATATCATTTGTGTGCGTGCTTGTCCACTCTCTCTCTCTCTCTCTCTCTCTCTCTCTCTCTCTCTCTATATATATAAATATATATATGTTAATCATAAATTTTGCCTCAAACTTAAGGAGTCCCACAATAGTGTTTATTAGGTAATTTTTTTAGGTATATAAGTGATTACAAAAAACTCCAATTAAAACTTGACTAGTTGCTTTGGAGTATAAGTATAGATGTGGCTAACACTTTCTTCTGGCCATTACATTAGACATTTTTCATAAAAGAAAGCAAAAAAGTTATATAATTTTTAGAAATTTCTATGGTATATTGTTAAAATTTTAAACCCCATGTCTTGTCCCACATTAATATACATTAAGGGTTTGTTTGTTTGAAAACCAAGTAGATAGAACGTGGGAGAGAGAAAATGGGTAATGAGTGTGTTTGGTTGGGAGGAAAGAGGTGGGAGAAAATTTTTAGAGCTCAAAAGTCTTCTCTCTGGCCTACCAAAATTCAATCCTTCCAATTCAAAAAGAAAATTCAAACGAAATTACCTAGCCATGTTTTGGATGATATTACCCCAGCCTAATGTTTAGATGTTTTAAACTTTTCTGTCCTTTTCTTCTTTGCTTCTTTTGTCTTTTTCAATTTCTAAGTTCATTCGGTTTCTTTTTTCTTTTGTGCTGATCTTTTCTTTTTATATTCTTGTATGCTTATCCTTAATTTTCTTAACAATTAGTTAGTTAGCTTCTTTTTTTTTTTTTTTTTTTGATGAAAAAATGTTGGGTTCTTGAATTTTTTTTTTTTTTTTTTAGTGTGGAAGTACCATCCATACTACACAATTTTTTAATAAAAAAAAGTGTTATCTTTTATTTATTTAATAAGGATATAATTATAAATTCATAATAACTTCATTTCTCTTCTCAATCAAGCAAATGAGTTTTCCATTTCTCTATTTTTTCATCATCCAAACTAAACAAATATGAGAGAAAACTAAATTTATGCTATTTTCCCAATTTTCTATCTTCTTATTTTTCTACTTTTCCATCCAAACAGACTCTAAATAAATTTATAAAAAGCCAGTATTAGGATGTGTTTGAAATTCTCAAATAAAGTAAACCACTTGTTTCTTTAAAATAGATATTTCATCCTTCAACTCCTGTATCTCTATATTTTCTTCAAAAATTATTCATATCCGTACATAAGTATAACGAGAAAGGATTGGTCCAAAACCCCAAACCCCAGACACACCTTGAGACATGAATAAACATTATTGAATGTCCATTATATACTTGCACTTAAATTTACTTCCAAGCTACTTGATTGTGTACTTATTAATGGTCTGTTTGGATTGAGGGGAATGGAAGGAAAGTAGAGTAGAGTAAAGTAGAATTGACTCAAAATTAGCCTATTTTCAGCTAACACTACTTTACTCCTCTCCTCTCCACTCCCCCTCCTTTCCCCCTCAATCCAAACAGGCCATAATTCTTCCAATTTGATCCTAAAATATTAATTGAACAATTTCAAAAACATATTAGACATGGACACAAATAAGTATATAATTTTTTTAAACCATACTATAATATAGCTTTCCTTGCTTTGGTGCAAGTGTGACCCCATCTTTTTTATATTACATTATGAATATTCAATGTGTTTCATGAACACCAATATATGTCTAATAGTTAGAGCAAACATCAGTGATTGCAAAAATTTGCAAAATACAAAAATTGCTCAATTTTAAACATTTTAACCTAGAAAACACTAACATCAGTACTTGTAAAAATGTGCATTAAAAAAATACTTTGCAAATGAACAGTAACCATGCATACATGCACAGTTACTATTTATGTGCAAATGATTTTTTTTTTTTTTATTCTTTTTTTCTCTCTCCTCGTGAGGTTGCTCTCTCATCTATCTTCTTCTCATAACAAAGAAAGAAAAAGGTGGGTGGGGCCATATGGGTAGTGGTTTGTTTGATATAATAAAAAATTAAAGAAATATTATTATTTAAATAAAATAAATGATAGAATAGATAAACTGATGTGGATATTTTGTAAAACTGATGTAAATATTTTGTAAAAGTGAGTGTGTAAAATAGAAAAAATATGTTTTTTTTACAAAATAGACAAGAATTTTATACAGACTGATGCGGTTGCTCTTATATTCATGTGGTTTTGAGTTGGTCAACACCGTTCATCTAACCCTCGAAATAGAAACAGGCTTGGGTCTGGTGTACTATTAGAATTTAGACACGTCAAATAATTGCCCTCGTAATAATATTACTTGTGCCGACTATGATATGAGGCTAACCTAACTTTACAAACTATCCTAGCCGACTTTGCTTTAGAGCACACACATACACACATATAAAGCATCATGGTAGCCGCAATTATTTCAATTTTTTTCTGCAAAATGATTGTGTTAACTTTTCGAAAGCATAAAAGTTGAGAGAATTATAACCATAGCCTCCCAAACCAAAAAACTTGTGGTCTTGTTGTAGTTGTCTGACGCTATTTGCAACACTTGTCATGAATATTTTTGTTTGAACATTTTTAGAAAAAGGGATGAGAAAAGTGATAGAAATTTTATTTAGGGGAGAAAAAAAAATTGCAAAGAAAAAAGGATGACAGTAAAAGACTTAATAAGGAGAGAGAGAAAAAGATGCAAGAAGTATTTAATGAGGAGAGAGATAATGAAGATGCTATTAATTAATTAAGTTTTAATGATGTAATGATGAATAATGTTTTCTTTTTATTTGTTTGATCATCTGAAAATCTATGACTTAAAAAATGTATAACTCTTGTAAAGTTATGCCAAGTGTAATATATATATATATATATATATATTTGTAATTTTCCTACTTTGTTAGTGAAACTTTTTGCTAGATGCTGCCTATTGATATAAGCCTGCCCAACCATATAAATCTAAGTATTTCATGTGTGATTGTATAATCCATTAAAATTTGTATAATCCCACTATCATTTAGTTACACACAACAAATAAGTATCAAAACTACCTCTATCTCAACAAATTGGTATCAAAGTAGTGGGTTCTTTTGTTTGGATTAAGGGATTATATTTAGTTTTTCTTTTTAGTTCTTTGTTCAATCAATTGATTGCAATAGTTATCAAATCTATTAGGTTGTGTAGTTATCAGTTTACTTGGATTTTTGGGGATAGCAACAACGTTTCTTCAGCAACATTTGAGATTTAAAAATAATAATGGGAAGAATGATTTTAGTTTGTGAAGTATAAAGACGTGTACTTTGGTAATGCAACGAGATTTGGGGAATGCATTGAAGGGCAAGGATTCTTTGCTAGCAATGCTATCAGAAAAGAAAAAAATATCTCTTGGAATGGGTAAATAGTTTAATTTAGTTATCTCTAGCAGATGATGTTATGAGAGAGGTTGTAGAGGAGAATACATCTACAAGATTGTGGCTTAGGCTAAAAGGTTGGTACATGACCAAGGGTCTAATAAATTGTATGTATATGAAGCAACGACTATACACCATTTGAATAAAAGAAAGTACACCCATATCTCACCATATAGATGAATTTAATATAATTATTCCTAACTTAAGATCGCAGAGTAGAGGACTAGGATTCATCCATAATATTGCTGTGTTCATTACCTCCTTTCGAACACTATGTTGGTATAATGTTATATGAATTTAAGGAGTTAAAGAAGAAGGTTTCTAAAAATTGGGGAAATAATCAGGTTGAAGGTCTTACTGTCAATGGTGGATCTAATGAAATGAAGTCTAGTAGCAATTGAGGCAAATCTAGATATAAAAAGGGTACATATTACTATTATATAAATAAAGGGCACTGAAAAATGAATGCACATTATTCGAAGTGAAAAAAAAAAAAAAAAAAACAAAAAAAGGATTTTTGATATTAGTGATACAACTAGTTTGCAGATGAGAATTTTGAGGGTAATGAGAATGTTTTACTAGTATCTTCTAGTTACTCTGGTGATACTAGAGTTCATAATTCAACTTTGTCTTATTAACTCTCAAAAGAGACTGGTTTACTACCTATTAGTCAATTAGTGGTGAACTCCTAATGGGACATATATAATGTAACCTATAAGGTTGTGGGAAAATGAATTGTGAGAATTAAGAATCTAAGATGTATGAAGATATTGCTAGGATTTCAACTAATGTTCATAACATGCTAGATTTGAAAAAAAGTCTTTTTTCGTTGGGTATATTTGCTTCCCAAGGTTATAAATACACCATGACAGTGGTTTTAGAGAATTAGTAAGGGTTTTAGGCACCTCATATTGTTCCAAGTATGACTTAAGCCTAATTTTAAAAACTAGACTGGACCGGCCGGTTCAACTAGTACAAGGAACTAGGCACCAATCAGGTTTGGTAAAACGCTTCAAAACCATTCAAAAACTGGGTAAAACTGAGAATCGGGACCAAAACTGACTTTTTGACAGTATCGATTTTTAAAACCATGCTTAAGCCCTCACGCCTAAATTAAGAAGTGGGACTAATCCTAAGAGTTCATAGCAAAACAAACCATAAAATTGGAATATTTAAAAAATGGATAGTTGAACTCGATGGTTGTATGGCATCTTCACCAGGTATAAATGATGTTAGAGATTGATATGAAAAATGCATGGTTGTCTCATGCACGTTGTGTGTAAATGGGAAATGTTAGATGTTTTGGGCTTGGCCAACCCGAATGATTATGCACACAATGAGCTTAGTCCAATCCATTCTCAAGTGTTGTCTTGCTTGGTTTCCTATCTATTACCAAAAATTATCCCCTTAGTTTACAAATGACTATTTGTGAGAAGTTTATAAGAGTGAGGGGGAGGGGGGAGGTAAAGGCTTATTTTTTTAAGACACAATTTCGATGGTGTTGAGTTGATTACGGATGAAGTGAACTCTTTGCTCACAGCAAAGTATGTGAAAAAAAAAACAAAAAAACATATTCAACTACAAAAAAAAAAAAAAAAAAAAAAAAGATTGAACAACTTGGTTAAAAAAAAAAAAAAAAAAAAAAAAACAACCACACCACAGATTAAACAACTCACATGATTGAAACATTCAACTACTCAAATATTCATAAAAATGAAAATAAATAGACAAAGAAAAAAACATATTCATTATATTTCTCTAATACCCACAAAAATTCCTTAAACAAATTCACAATCAAAAGAAAGCATAAAAGCCTAGGCATTAATCATCAAATAAATTCACATACTAGGAGGAGGACTAGAGAAGCATGGTAGCTTGTAGCTGTATAGAGCATCAAAACCATCTTCAGAAACTTCCAAAGAATTGCTTTGACAAAAAAAGGAGAGAGGAGAGGTGAACATGTGGAGAATGGTGGCATTGAGCGATTGAGGACGGTGGCTTCAAGCGGCAGTGGGCGACAGAGGCTGAGGAGAGAGAGAGAGAGAGAGAGAGAGAGAGTGTGTGTGTGTAATCAGTTTGATATATAAATGGGAAAGTGGGATTTTTAACCTAGGGTAAAACAACACCATTTTGAACATGTTATTAAAATGATTGTTAAGTCCAAAACGTGTCATTTTAATATCAATTTTTGTTTTTGTTTTTGTTTTTTTAAAAAAAAAAAACACTCAAAGTGACATCATTTTGTGATATATAACAAAACCCTATTTATTTCATTTTTTTTCTTCTTCTTCCTTCAAACTCAGCCGCCTCTCTCTCTGTATCTCCTCTTATCCTCTCATTCTCTGAACTCTCCATCCCATTGAAAAACACACATATATTATATAAGCAGTGCAGTGCGGTTCTCATTGGTGGGCAAAACTCATCACCACTTGCCGCACCTACTAGTGTCAGTATTCAAAAAATGTTACTGACCATTGCGCTGAACACTTGCGGTGGTGCTCTACAGCGGTCAACTTGGTGCGGTGAAGGGTAGTCCTATCAGTGGCAGGTGGTGGTTGAACAGGCCTAGCTTAAAGCACTCAGGCTAGATAGATTACCCCCCTTATTTTTTCAGAAATTTTGGTTGTGCATTGGGGAGGAAATCTCTCAAGCAGGCTGACTTGTTTGAATTCAAGTTCTATTCCCTCATCTATTAATTGCAAATTCATCACTCTAATTCCCAAAGTTAAAAGTCCATCTAGAGTTTCTGAATTTCGACCTATAGCATTATGTAATACTATTTACAAACTTGTTTCAAAAGTTATTGCAGACAGGTTTAAAAAAGTTCTCCCTAACATCATCTTTGAATCTCAAAGTGCATTTCAATCTGACAAAGCTATCTCAGACAATATCTTGATAGCACTCGAGATGCTTCATCACATGAAGACACAAAAATCAAAGAAAGCAGATTTCATGACACTTAAATTGGACATGAGCAAAGCATAAGATAGAGTGGAGTAGCGATTTTTTATAGAAATCATGAAGAAGATGGGTTTTTGTGAAGCATGGATAAATTTTTATTGTATTAGCACAATTGCCTATTCAATCTTGGTGAATGTTGAACCAAAAGGAGACATAGTCCCAACAAGAGGAATCTGATAAGGCGACCTTCTATCTCCATACCTCATTTTATTGTGTTCTGAAGGGCTGAACATAATGATACAAAAGGCAGCCCAAGGAAGTCATATCCGAGGTTACTCCTTATGCAAAATAGATTACTCTTTTTTTCTTTGCAGACGACAGCTTGCTATTTTTCCTAGCAAGATTGGTAGATTTGGAAGTAATTGAAGACATCTTGGTGATGTATGAACAAGACTCGGGGCAGTAAATTAACCGAGACAAGACCACCCTTTTCGCTATAAGCTGTTTCAAATTACTGGTGGGATTATGTCATGACGTTGAAATGCTTATTCAGAAGTTTTGGTAGGGGGAGAGTGGTGATTGTAGAAAAATTCACTAGAAGAATTGGGAGACATTATCCAAACACAAATCTGATGGAGGATTGGGGTTCAAAGATTTTGTCAAATTAAATGAAGCGATATTGGCCACACAAGTGTGGAGGCTGCATATTGATAGGACCTCACTATTTTTCAGGGTGTTCAGTGCTAAGTTCTTCCCATTAGGATCAAAGTTTGATGTAAAAAGCTCAAATGGCTCTTTCGCATGGCAAAGTATTCTCAAGGCAAGACCTGTCATCGAGAAAGGGATGCTATGGAGAATCGGTGATGGCAAACAGGTTCGTTTGTTCCATGATAATTGGATTCCTGGTAAGTTTCAAACATAGTACCTTGCAGGTTAGATGCTCTCAACGATTCCATAGCCTCTGCCATGATGGATCCAGATTCAAGGGAATGGAATGCAGAGCTACTGAGAAATTCCATTGCTCCTTTCTTAATGCAGAAAATTATGTCCATTCCGACCTGCTGAACTACCCAAGACGACATACTAGTTTGGCTGTGAAGTAAGTGTGGTTCATACACAATTAGAACAGGTTACCAACTCCTTTGCGAATTGGAAACCATTGAAGGTGCGTCTAGCTCAAGCTCAGCAATGCAAAAGGCTTTTTGGAGTCGTATATGGAAGTTAAAAATTCCAAATAAAATGAGAATATTTTGCTGGTGTGCTTGCTCTGAGGCTTTACCAATATTGAAGAATCTGCATCATCGAAAAGTGCTTGACTTTGCATTATGCAGCGCTTGTGGAGAGCACGAGGAATCTACTCTCCATGCCTTATGGAACTGTGGAACAGTCCAACCAATATGGGGACCCAAATTTAATGCCCTTCGAAGTGATGTTCATGAGTTCTCTTCATTCTCAGATCTAGTATGTATGATTGGACAACTCCAGGAAGATTTGGAGCTCTTCATGGTTGTGGCATGGTTCATTTGGTATAGAAGGAATAAGAACAGATTCAATGAGCCATGTATCCCTTCTAGTAAGATTTTTGAGGCAGCACAAACACTACTCCTTGAGTTTCAAACCAAACTATTAAGGCAACCTCCCTCGGCACCACCTGCTGGCGTGAAATGGAAAGCACCAAACCTAGATTTTTACAAAGTTAATTATGATAGGGCTATGTATGGGTAATCAGATGAAGATGGAATTAAAGTTGTGGTCAAGAATGAAAATGGAGAAGTAATGGCATCCCTAGCAGAAACGATTACCGTACCAGCACGTGTTAAAGTTTTGGAGGCTCTGGCAGTAAAGAGAGTAGCAATTTTTTCTATGGAATTGGGACTGCACCGAGTCGTCATTGAAGGAGATTAGAAAATTGTATTTTAAGGCCTTATTAGGAGAGTGTTCAGATTGTTTTGTATTGGTAATATCATCAAAGATTGTAAGTAGGGCTGTCCACCGGAGCCTGTACTCGACCAACCCGAGGTGAACCGTTCGATCCATACCCGAAACTGGCTGACTTGACACCGGTGATAGTCGGCAGCGGGTTTCAACCTCCAAAAACCGAGACCGGCTAGTCAGTTGATGGGTCTACCCTTTAAAATTTGATTCCAACCGATCCGACCGCCTATATAGTGGAAACACCCACTAATTTTCTCAGGTATGAGGATTTTCGATCATTTCTCGACATATCTGTTGAGATCCAGCAAGATCTCTTTGAGAACTTGACGATATCTCTTTAAGATTTGGTGAGTACGTTTAGAAATCTTGCTCGATCTGGCCATGTTTTGGCCAGATCTAGCAAATTTCGGCCAGTTCCGACCTGATTTTGCTTGGTCTCGTCTTCCCCGAGTCCAACCGACCATTGACCGATCCGTACCCGATATCCTAGTCCGAACTGACTCATCTAACGGTCGGCGGCGGGTCTGGATGTTAGAGACTTGACATGGTCGGGTAGGTTCTGAGTTGGGCACAAACTTGACTCGGATCGACTTATGGACAGGCCTAACTGTAAGTCTATTTCAGGTTTCAAACCTGTTCCTTATCTCATACCAAGCGGCAGGGCAACTTTGTGCCCATGCCTTAGCCAAAAAAGCAAGAAAGTCCTCCCCTCTCTTAGTTTGGATGAAGTCTATTCCACCAAACATCTCTTATTTAGTTTTCGTTGATGTAACCCCTTAGTTCTTTTTTTTAATGAAATGACTGATGTTTTTCTCAAAAAGAAAAAGAAAAAGAAAAAGAAAAAGAAAACCCTAAGGAATATATTACTTTCCTTTGTAATAAATCGTTTATTTGGTTGTTTTTGGTATGTAGGAATAGATTCAGGAATGAAATTTTTATTCCTTTATAATAATCGTTAAGTTATTTGATTGTGTTTTCATTATAAGGAATAGTTATTCTTAAAAAATAAATATTCTTTAAAATGAGAAATAGTTGTCCCTTTTTAAAAGGTTGATAATATTATTTCTTAAGCAATTTAATAGTTGAAAAAAAATCCCAAATGCAATTGTTGGCTATTGAAAATCTCTCTCTCTCTCTCTCTCTCATAACTATCAATTGAATTACATTATGATAATAAATTAAAAAAAAAATTACAAACTTCTTTTTGATGTATTAATTTAAATTTAAAATATGAATTCAATCCTTTATGAAAGAGATTTGGAAACATCGGCTTGTGAGGTGGGGGTAAGGGCTAGAGTTTAAGTTTTCAGGAGAAAGTTTCACACACATATACACTTATATTAGGCTAGTGTAGAATTTCTATTTTGTATAAAAAAGAAAAAGAAAAAAAAAAAGAAAAAGTAGGTGATTTTGTATTTATTATAATTTAATATATATATATATATATATTTTATCTTTTTACATTTATGAGATAGTTATTTTGAGAAAAAAGACAGATATTTATTATATTATTATCTAATTAGAGATAGTAAAATGGTAAGTGAGACATATAAATTCAAGGCTTTTCTTCTTGCGTTATCATCAAAATGAATAGAAATAGTTATTTCAATACAATTTCATATGTGTTTTGTAATAATTATTCCTATTTCTAAGTAAACATCTTTACATAATTTTTTTTTTTTTAATTCAATTAATGGCTTTCCTTTAGAATATTTGTAAATGAACCACTTTTATTTTTTGGGTGTCCGTTAAAGTTCATCTCTTTTACTCTAGACTCAGCAGTTGGCCTTCAAATATATGGGATGTCTGCTTCTCAATATTCCAAAAGATTAAGACCAAAAAATTTATCATAATATCTTATGTCTCACATATTGGGACAAAGATCTTTAAATGAAAAAGATTAAAAAAAATAAATTGTCAAAGAAGAGTCATTGTTGATTAATTGTCATTTCTTCGTTGTTTTGTTGGATGTTGACTTTACCTATACCTTACTTGAGATGGATCCATTTTTCTGGATTAGTGGTCTAGTCGTGTATGTAAATATTGTAATCTCACTTTTGATTAGGAAAAGACTTGGCCAATTACAATCCAACCAAACAAGAATGTCATTGAATGGGATTACTCCCATTTCCAAACCCAAGTGGTTGGTCTACTACGCACTTGAACTATTTGACTCCTTATTCAACTTTTTGGGCAAATATTCTCTGTTCGTTTACTTTTCTTCAAAGACAAGTTTTAGACTCGAAGCAACCAAAACAAAGAAGAAAAAAAAAAAGAAAAAAAAGAGATACAAATACTCATTAAAAAATGCAGTTTCGAAGGTTAATTTTACAGGAATTCTCTCTAAACCACAACTGTATAATCCAAATGATCATTGTGTTTTTAATCACTTGAACTAACTATTCATAAGATTGATTTAGATTTACTTAATCGGTCATTTAATTACTCATGGATTATCATCTAACTCGCTACCCAGTACCTATGTAATGAGTTGGAGAAGGTTCTTCAATATCAGTTTAGATAATAAATTTTATTCACTTTTAAAACTCTTCCCCTCTGATTTTAGATTTATTTATTTATTTTGGGTTCAGGAAAAGCAAAACCCTGTTTTCTTTTAATATTTAGATCAACACAAAACGTAAGTTCTGGTAAATGGATTCTTACCCTAACGTCAGTTTCTTACCCTAATCGGATTAAAGAGTCTTCTTCGAGATGACGAATAGCATGACTTAAGGAGTACGTACTTGATTGAAACGAAGGTTTTGCAAGAAAATATGTCCTAAGAAAGTTGAGTGAAGGAAAGTTTATTTTATTACTTTTTCCAGAAGGGTTTGCCGGTTTGGTTTACAAAAAGACTTCGTATTTGTTTGGCTAGCTTAAAAAGACCTTTAGTGTATGTTTAGCTCCAGCTTAAAAAGTTAATTTATTTTACTATTCAGCTTATTTTTGCCACTATTTATAGGTCACACTACACTTTTTGGTTCTATTTTTGGGTTCCACTATACTAATTCAGCTAACTTTACTTTTATTTACAGTACTTTCAGCAAAATAAGCAGATTTCAAACAGACTCTTAACGGGAAAATTGTTCAAACTTTCCCCAAAAAAAAAAAAATTGCTAAAACTGTCAGATAAGATTTGGGACGAAATATTTCCTGCAAAAAACTTAATTAGTTCACACTGGAACGTACCTTTTCCTGTCAACCAAATGTACAGAAAATATAAGACCTTTTTCAACCAATTTAAGGTTTTATTTTTCCTTTCTCAAACTATATAATAATTATTTTCTATTAAAAAAAAAAAAACTATATAATAAATCGCTTCCATCACGGTCATATTTTTTGCCCTGCAAAGGAATAAATCCAAATTTGGCTTACCAATAACCGGAGAAAAAAAATGGCATCTTTAATCTAACTAATAGAGCAGTATTATATTGTTTCTCTAAAAAAAAAATATATATATATATATATAAAGAATAGTGTTTTTTTTTTTTGAAAATAATAAAGAATAGTATTAATTACACACATTCTGCTACATACACATTTACACATGAAAAATCAACGGAAATTATGACTTAAAGTCACATTTTCAAGTTGAAAATCATGACTTCAAGTCATGATTTCAGTTTTTTATTTTTAGTATGGGTAAATGTGTGTGTAACAGAGTATGTGTAATAGTTTTTCTCCCTAACAAATATCATTCAACAATGTCAAGTGATGAACATTTATTAACTAAAAAATACATATCAAAATCTTTTGAGATGTATCAAACTTATTTTGATGGGCATAACACATGTAATATTAAGAAAATTACACAGAAGAAAATGACCAAATTCAATTTTTTTTTCATTTTTAGTTAGAATGACTCCAGTAGTTAAAATTAGATGGTACAACTTTAAAAAAGAATAGGTTCAAAATCATGGAAAGACTAATCTACAATGCAATTTCTAATAAGATTTGAGCGGTTTCTAATGGTTGCATCATATAGTTGGAAGGGCAGAAATCTAAAAGTACATGAGGGGTAAAGATGTGGAGTCTAAAAGAACTGCTCAAGCAGCTTTGACATTGTTGGTTGAATATTGTGGCGCACATTCACAAGATAGTAGCGTGAGAAGAGAGCTCCCTGCTTGTAGATAAGTGATGATATGTTCAAATTGAACGTGGATGTTTTCCAAGCTGAAGTCCTCGGGTGTGGGGGCTAGAAACAACAAAGGGACTTCCAATGACAGCCATGTCCTGGAGATGTAGCAATGTGGTCCATTCTTGAATTGAGGGCGGTTATTTATTTATTAGACAAAATTTAGCTACAAAATTAGTTATAGTCTTAAACTACAACATTACTCAATATATTTTTATTAGAGGTGAATTTTGACAAGCCATTAGATTACATCTTTTTCTTATATTATGCATGCTTGCAAAATTTCTAGAAAATTAAATATCAATAACTATGTTATCAATAAATTGTTTAAATTACAAGTTTTTGTAGTTTAAAAATATGCATAATATATAAGTTTATAGATTATATAGTAATAAATTACTAATTGACACAAAATTTGACATGTGTATTAAGAACATAAAGAACATGTAATTCAACAGTTATATTTTTAAAATATGTAGTAATGTTTATTTTATCGAGTAAAGTTGTAGTCTAAGGTTACAACTAATTTTGTAACTAAACTTTATCCTTATATATTAATACTTTTAGACTTGGAAATTATGACGCATCATTCTCGAAGTACATTCAAGATAGGTTCTAAACTCAAGGATCAGAAAATTTCAGATTTATATAACTTTTGGCTGGGCAAGGAAATTATGGATACAGATCTCCTGTTGCAAAATTTTGAACAAAGGGAAAAATCTCATGTATAAGGAGGGAAGCTATTGTAGCTCATAAACTAGTTAGACACTTAGACACACACAGTTAATCTCATAAATATCTTCCCCCCTCCAAAATCAAGTGATGTCTTTGATTGGGATTTTATATATATATATATATATATAATATGAAAGCTAATGAATTGAATTTCAATAAATAAATAAAATTATAGAAGGAAAATTATCTAAGGAGAATTGACCTCTGTAATTCTACTGTAATTCCATTTAATTAATACCAATTACCAAACATGAAGGGTAAAAATCAATCAAGAGTTTCTGAAAAAGAGTTTGAAGAAGGTAAATAAGTGAGAAACTTATTGGCTTCCCTACAAAAATTTGTAAAAAAATGAAAGGTAGCATTTAGACTATGTCAACCTATATTTGATTTGATTTTCACTTTTCCAGTTTCACTTGGATTCTTACAAACTTGTAAAAAGATTGAAGTACATTGGCATAAACTAGAGATTTAGGTTTCAAATTATGCGATGTCATACGAATAAGAATACAAATCTTATTCTTACAAATCTTATTCTTCTTTACTACTTAATGTGTTATACTTTATATTTTTCTAGTATGTCAAGTGTCAATTTTTTTATTTATTTATAAAATCACATTAATGGAATGAGTTATAAACAACCCAATCCTATTTGAAAGACTAAATTATTATAGCACATGAGAAATATTCATGCACCAAAAATGGCACATTCAAACATGGGCATATGTTCCCGAGACATCAAGCCAAATCTCCGCCCCAAATGTGCTCCACAATCGCAATCATCGGGTATGTGGGGCAATTTGGCAAACATGAAGAGCCCTATATATACACTTGCCCCTTCCATATGCCAAGGAAAGAGATAGATCCTAAAAATATTTCATCATTGTGACTGTTGACTTTAGCATCAAAATAGTTTTAACAGGCAGCATGCAGGTGCCAACACTCGCTCAATGTGATTTTAACATTAGACTAATAATATAAACTATAAAAACATTTCACCTATGGTTTTAAAAATTAGATTGGATCATCTGGTTTAACTGAAAATCAGACCCTAAATTGGTCTATTAAAAAATTACCAAAACTGGTGAAAAAGGAAAATTAAACACTTTTCCGGTTCTTTAACCATTTCAATTTTTAAAATCATGACTCCAATATATATATATATATATATATTAAAAAAAAAAAAAAAGCAAAAGGAAAAAAATGACTAAGAGAAAGGGGAATCTTAAATTTTTGTTTTTGGACTATCCCTATAATTGTGAAAAAGTGATATCAAAAGTGGTCTTAATGAAAGCATTTTAAATTCATGAGTTTGAACGTGATATCACAACAAATTCATAATTTCTATAATGAGAGCATTTTAAATTTATGAGTTTGATAGTGATATTCCACTAAGAGATTAAATCCAATCTCCCTCTTAAAAAAGGCGACATATTTCATATTTGTAACGTCGGCAGCATTAATATCGTTTGAACATTCCTTTGTGTTTTACTTCTGCCGTCTGAAAAAAGTAGCATGTGTTTGGACTATAACAAAAATTTAGTAGTAAAATACAAACAATCTTCGTCTCCAATTTGCTGCCCATGAGGGGGAAAAAGACGGAAAGAAGGACGCATACAAAATTAAAACTATAAGAGAGGCCTGAGCTGAGTCAAAGAAGAACAAAATAGATAGGGACAGTTAAATACATTATTGTGATAAAGTTCAATGGTATGACACACAATCGCCCACGTTTATTTTGACTCTCTGCCCCCTCTTTGATGTCTCCTTCAAACCCTACTCTTCTTGCTCAATTTACGGCAACCAATATATAATTTTTATTTGACCCTCTGTTTTCTGTAAAATTATTCAGCAACGGGACCCATTGTTTTGTTTTGCGAGAGTGAGAGGGACAAGAATTGTATAATTTCTCTCCTGTTCTGTTCTACAAGTTGCATGAACCACATTCATTTGTTTTGACTTTTTGGATGGAGTAAAAGTGAAAAACATAGAAACAAAAACAAGCACCCTCTATGAAAATCGAAACCTCTACCAAGCCATATTGTTAATTTTTGGGTTTTCTGGTTTGGGCCGAAGCCAATCCAAGGAGCAAAACAAATAGATGGGTCTGGCCTGCTTTTCTATTGTGAGTCCAGCCCACATATAAAGCAAGATGCCCACCAAAGCTGGGCAGCCTCCACCACGATGAGATTAGCAAAACATGTGGAACCAAAACCCAGGTCAAAATAACCAAAAATGGATGTGTTAAGGGATTTTTAGCTCAGTATGATCAATATGGACAGGAGTCCCAAGTGAATCAAGAGACGTGAGTCTCTGAGTAAAGGCGACAGGTTGTGTTCTATAAATCGTGACATGCATGTGAGGTGAATTTGGAGAGAGCGTGACTGCCGCCTGCGGTAGAGAAGGCAGCCGCTTTGGAGAAAAGTACAGCCATAGAGAGCTATGCCTGAAAACAAAGACTACAAGCTAAAGGAGAGAGAAATAGTGGGAATGAGAACAAAGAAAAATAATTAGATTATTTTTTTAGTTGTAGACATACACAAGAAAATAAATTTGAGATTTTCTCTATGAACAAGATTTTTTAGATGCTATGACCACATGGAGTTACTGTATTTAAAGTGAGTGAAGATATCAAGTAAGCTCACATAAATTCATGCATAGAGATTTTATTGTTTGATGTGGATCTCAAGTTAGTCACAAGCTTAAGAATATTTATTTTAGTTTTATAATAGAAATCGGCTCACAAGTCGAGCGGTCTTGGATACCTAATAACTTTCCCAAGCCGTACCTTAACTCCGAATCTAAAATTTGGTATTTAGACCTATGTAAGTAACTCATTCATTTGTTTTGACTTTTTGGAAGGAGTACAAGTGAAAAACACAGAAACAAAACAAGCACACTATATGAAAATCGAAACCTCAACCAAGCCATACCGTTAATGTTTGGGCTTTCTAGTTTGGGCCGAAGCCAACCGAAGGACCAAAACAAACAGATGGGTCTGGCCTGCTTTTCTGTTGTGAGTCCAGCCCACATATAAAGAAAGATGCCCACTTAGTAAGTTAGTTTCATATATATATATATATATATATATTCATTTATTTATTTATTTAAGAGTAAAAAACAAAGCTGGGCAGCCTCCACGAAGATAAGATTAGCAAAACTTGGGGAACTAAATCCCAGGTCAAAATAACCAAAAATTAATGTGTCGGGGGAGACAAGTATGGACAGGCATTTCAGTTCTGCGTCACCTCCATTCCGAGTATGATATTTTGACGACCATAGTTTCAAATTGAACAAAGTCAGGACCATTGGAAACTAGACATCTAAAGCTTTCCATGCATATAAAATCTGAAGAAAATGGAGTTTGGAAAGGCTTCCAAACAGCTGCGCGAAAATCGATCCAAATTTCAGAAAGAGACAAAATACTGACATGGCAGATAAGAAGGGAGCTGGCATTAGTGTACTAGGGTACACTAATGCTAACCACCCCTTTGAAGGGGCGGCTAGCACTAGTGTAGCCTGATACACTAGTGCTAGCCTCCCATTTCTCAATTCCTCCTATAAATAGCCCCCCCCACCCTTTTTGGAAAAAAATCATGTAGAATTTTGTGTTAGAAATGTATGTAAAAATAGGGACAGAAAGTGAGGAAAAAACTAATGAGTCAGAGAAAAAGAAAGAAAAATCCAAAAAATCCCTTAGAACAAAAAATGTCTCTCTCTCTCTCTCTTTCTCTCTCTCTCTAAGAAACCCTACACAAAAAGTCTCATCCTTTCTTCAACATTGTAATTTTTGTGGGTAAGATTTTGGTATGGGTTTAGTTCTTTAATAACTGAACTCATCCCCAGTGGCGACTCCAGGAAATTTTTTCAAGGTGTTCCTCAACAAGCATAAATTACACAATTATAATTTAATTTAATTTTTTTAATGTGTTGTTTAACCTAATATAATATAATTTATTTATCTTTTATAATGTATTGGTTTTTTTTTTTTAATAGGAAATAATGTATTGGTTTATTATACTGCTTTGATTATTGTTATTTAGCCTAACAATAAACTATATTGCTTTAATTTGTTTATCATTAATTATACTGATTTAATTTGTTATATTGGTTAGCCCTATGTGTTGACGTGCACATAAGCACATTACACTAAAGAGCCACTGATGTGCACATTATTTACACATCTCATATCAACACCATTAGGCCTAAAAGATAATTAATATCAACACCAACGGTCCAACACACTACACACACGAACCCAACGGATAAGATATTAAGATAAACTGACAAACACACTACACATGAAAAGCAACACATTCAAAAAGACAAAAGTCAAAAGCAGAAAAAAAAAATTAATAAAGGTCAAGTTGTTCGGCCAATGAGAGACGCAAACACAATTCAAATTTCAAAAGACTAAAAGTAAAAGAGAGAGTTAGTCTTATTAAAGAGAGAGAGAGAGTTTCATTCATTTTATAATTTTCATTTCATTCAATAGAGAGAGAGAGACTGAGAGACAGAGAGAATCAGAGAGAATCAGAGAGAAAAAGAGAGAGAAAAATGAAATACCTTGAGGGAGGGAGCACCAGAGCAGCCGAGCAGGGAGGCCTAAAGGCTGAGGCCGGCGCCGCTGAGGCAGACTTGGTGACAGTAGCGACATCGCGACGACCGACGAGCGATCTCCGACGGCGATGAGGGCGAGCGACAAGCGAGGACGATCTGGACTTCCGATCTCCAATGACGATCTGGACTGGATCGAATCTCCGGCGGCGTTGCTCTTGCTCTGAGGGACTGAGGCATAACGGCGTTGCTCTTGCTTTGAGGGACTGAGGCATAACGGCGTTGCTGTCTTTAGGTAATAGGTTTGCTTTGGGTTAGGCCTTTAGAAGTTTTGTGATTTCTTTTTCTTTGATAAAGCCTTTAGTGATGGATAGATTTAGAAGTGATTTGCTCTGTTACCTGTATTGGGGTTTGGTTCTTTTCTTCTTTTTTTTTTTTTTTTTTTTTTTTTTTTTTGGGTGAGAATCCGTGGGTAAGGTTTGCTACCTCTGTAATTTAGTGGGCTTGCCGTGGGCTTCCTGTGGGCTTGTGGCTCTGTTACATTTTTTTTTTTTTTTTTTCAGATTTTAGTTCAAATTTTTTTTTGGGCTTTTTTTTTTTTTTTTTTGCTTGAAACTTGAAAGTAGAGCAATTGAGCAAATAAATTTTTTGTTTTTTTTAATTTGAGGGTGTTCCTAATTTTGTGATTGAGGGTGTTCCTAATTAGGGTGTTCCTAATTTATTATATCAATTTTTTTTTTTTTCAAGTTTTTTTCAGGTCAGGGTGTTCCTAGGAACACCCTGAACTGTGTGTAGCGTCGCCTCTGCTCATCCCTCCCATTTCACTATCATTATAATCATCTTTCATATATATATATATATATATATATATATATATGTTATATCTAGACACTAAAAAAAATTATTTTCTATTATCCTCCTTAAATGATATTAAACCCCCATTAAGCACAACATAGGTATGTCTCATAAGAATGGTGAATGCTTAAGAATTTCTAGTTCTTTATGTTGAAGAATCTATAAGGCTTGAAGGGGATTAGACTCCATTTAAGGGGGAAATAAAAAAAAAAAAAAAATCAACTTTACAATATTCCAAGCTTTTACTTTTATGTCATTTACATTCTAAGCTTTTACTTTTCTTGTCATTTACATTCCAAGTCTTTATTTTCCTTGTCATTTAAATTCCAAGTCTTTACATTTCAAGTCTTTACTTTTAAATCTCTTTATTCTTTTGCACATATTTTATATTGTTGTCTCTTTATTTTTCTTGTTGATAATGTGCCATAAAGAAAAGTGCTTGGGTATACATCTCCACTACACCCCTATTCTAAGAAAATACTTTCTTTTTAAGTTTTTCCTCATCTTTTCAAATAACTCTTGCAAAAAAAAAAAAAAAAAAAAAAAAAAAGGTATTTTTTCTAAAAATATGTGAAACCCGAAACCCAAAAAATAAATGTTAATTTTTTTTTTTAAGATTCAAAACTGTTTTTTTTTTTAAATGCAAAACTGTTTTTTTTTTTTTTTTTTTTTTTTTTTTATAAAGCTGTTTTTTCTACTTTGTTTTCAAATATAAAATCTGTTTTATAACACTTTTTTCAAAACTGTTTTCTGGAAAATAATAAAACTGTTTTCAAAAAACTTAAAAAAAAAAAAAAAAAAACTGTTTTCTGTATAACACTGTTTTCAAAATCTGTTTTCTTACTGTTTTTTGTTTTCAAAACTGGTTTTTTTTTTTCATAAAACAAAAACTGCTTTTTCAAAATAAAAAAATCTCAGCTTTTCAAAAATAACATGATTTTTTTTTTAAAACTTCTTTTAACCCCCCAAAAAAAAAAAAAAAAAAAAATCTGTTTTTACAAAAAAATTTCTGTCCGAAACTTTTTTTTTAAACAAAATAAAATCAGTTTTTTTTTTTTTTTTAAGAAACCCAAAATTCCAAAAAAATAAAAGATTTGTTTTCAAAAATCCCTTTTCTTTTCCAAAACTAATGTTTTCAAAAGGGTTTTTTTTTAAACATACATAAATAATAAAAAAAAAAAATCTATTTCTTTCAAAAATGCAAGTTTTCAAAAAATAAAGTGTTTCCTTGAAACCTTTTTCCCATATAAAAAAAATGTTTCTTTTCCAAAAATGTGTTTTTCTTTAAAAATAATAAAGTTAATATTGTAGCTCTTTTTTTTTTTTTTTTTTTTTTTTCAAGTTTTTCTTAGGATAGGGGCCAAAATTGGGAATTAACCCTGTTTGCCAAACAATATAATTAGTAGGCACTGTTACAAAACTATATTTTTCACTAACATCTTGAGTTTAAAAGACTCGATTTAAGGCCTATAAATCAAGTCTCAAAGACTCGGTTTTCCATGGCCTGATCACATCTGATGTGGCGTTTTTTCCATGTGACAACCATCTGGAAATCGAGTCTTAGAGACTCGATTTATAAACAAGTATAATGTTTTAAGCACACCTTTTACACCTTCTCATGAGAGAGAGAGAGAGAGAGAGAGAGAGAGAGAGAGAGAGAGAGAAAACCAGAAATAGAAACATGGGTTGTAGTCAGTCGAAGATCGAGAACGACTACCTCCTCTGCCATCGTTCCATCTACCTCCTCCGCAATTTGCCGCCTCTCTTTACCTTTCGCCAATAACAGTGGTTTCCCCCAATTAAACCTCGGCTTCGCTTTCCTCTCCATTCAATCGCATAGCTAACGACGATCTGGGCCGGGGTCTCTAAATTCTTTGGATTTGGTGAACAACCCGGCGAGGTGAGGTGAGCTCTCTCTCCTATTTGATCTGGGTCTCTAGATTCTTTCTCTTCAATCTAATCTGGGTCTCCTCAGATTCTTTCTCTCTCTGATCTAATTTGGGTTTTCAAGTTCAGTTTTTAGTCAAAATAGAAAAACCCAGAAAAATTGTTTCATTGTTGAATAAATAGCGAATGTGTTTCATTGTGCTGGGATTGTTGTGTTTCTAGGATTTCTTAATATATATATATATATATATATACATATATATATTTTTGGGTATTTCTAGGAATGGCTTGTACATGAGAGACTTAGACTTAAATTTTTTTCAGCTTATAAATCAAGTCTTAGAGACTCGATTTTCAGGTGGACGCCACGTGGAAGAAACGCCAAATCAAACGGATCAGAACAAGAAAACCGAGCCTCAAAGACTCGGTTTATAAGCCCAAAATCGAGCCTTTTAGACTCGAGATATTAGTAAGAAATATAGTTTGAAAACAGTGCCTACTAATTATATTGTTTGACAAACAGGGTTAATTCCCAATTTTGGCCTAGAATAGGTGTAGTTTACGGGATTGTGTTCAAAGCTCATAGCTTTAAACACCCTATAAACTTACATTTGTTTCTAACATGTTTGACACTATTACACTAACAACTCTTTATTTGTCATCTTTTGCATGAGAGAGAGAGAGAGAGAGAGAGAGAGAGAGAGAGAGATGTTAGGTCACAATTCGAATGACCCCTTGTGATTAACCCTAATTAATTAATTTAGCCAAGTAATTAATTAATCAATTAATCATGCAATTTTATGGAAGCACAAACAAATCACCAATCAACTAAATATGCAGCGGAAAATAAATAACACGGTGATTTGTTTACGAATGGGGAAAACCCTAACGGCAAAAACCCCACCGAGTGATTTTCAGGTCACCACTCCCGAAACTCCACTATTATCAAATCAAGCGGTTACAAGAAAGGAATCCCAAGTACCTTACCAACCTACAGTTGAACCCTTACCCCAATACCCAATTGGACTTGATCTGTAGTGACAGTCTCCACCTTTGATGCACGGCTCCCAAGTACGTGACTAACCAATGCGCGAATCCAAGTACGCGACTTCAGAACACCAACTTAAGGAAGAATGGTTGGCTGCAAAGTTCTTCAGTTCATCCACGTGATGAATAGCAGGAAGATGCTTGGTTACAAAACCCTATGGTGCAAAGACACAGCAACTTCTTGATGGAAGATGAACTAGGTCAAGAACTTCGTCTGTTGAGCACAATTTGCATAAACAGAGATTGCTCAATGATAATACAACTTGTGTCTACCAAAACGGCTCTTAAAATAATCCTTTTATATGTTTAGGGTTAGAAGAAAAGAGAGCCCAAAAACATATTCACGGATCCCAAGAAAATCAGATTGGAATTCTGACTTTTTAAATCTCGACAGATAGCAGGTGTCGAGGTAGCTATCAAGAGGTGTCGAGATTTAAAAACTTTGCACTTCAGCTTGCTTTTTCTTGGACAGACTTGATGACTTCAACACTTGACCTTGAAACATTGTTTCTTGAAGTATCAAAAACACCTAGATCTACCCAATTACAAGCAGAGTGCGTTTTGTCAAAGGATTAGCCAATTTACATAACTAAGTGACATATGTTCTTAAACAAGTTAAAACATATATGTCCTAACAATCTCCCCCTTTGGCAATCCGTGACAAAACCACAACAAACAAATGAGCATATGAGAGAAGTCATAAACCACTCAACTCATATTCACTTGTTGAATACAATAAAATCTATCCTAACACAAACTCTTGAAAAACTTTGCAAGAAGAGAGCTTATGATAAGTAGACTTTGACAACCTGTATTTCTGAAACACTTTAAACAAAACTCATCAAGGCATCTTGTGTGAAACAGAAATAAATAGATTGCATACAAGTATAAAGAACATGTGTATAAAGATAGAAAAGAAACAACACATGAAGAGAGAGGTGAAAGAAAACATACATCAACATATATAAGAGATAAGATAAGTACAATGTATGTAAGAATGGTCAAAGAACCTCATATACAAGACCAATGTATCTAAGAGATAAGAAATAAATACATATAGCCTCACTACATCCCTCAAAGAAAAATGACAGCACTCCCCCTATCAAAAATGTCCTATACTAACTCTCCCCCTAAGATGACTACTCTCATAGCCCAAAACTACTCCCCCTTTTTGTCACGAGTGACAAAGGGTAGAGTGTCATGTAGACATCTCATCGGCAGAACTAGCATCCCCATCATCATCATCATCATCCTCATCATCCTCATCATCTGACGTTGCTGGAGTAGGTGGTGAAGGAGTAGCCTCTGGAGCAAATCCACCTATGATCGCCTGCCGTCGTGCAATACGACCCACACGAACATTCACCTGATACAACTCAGCAGAGAGTGTATCAAGACGAGTGTCCATGCGCTGCAGCTGCGCCATGATATCACCAAGGGATACATCGCTTGAAGAGGAAGAAGGAGCAGATGTAGATGGAGCTGATCTGGATGGTGCTGAACGGGAGGGAGGAGTGGCACCTGGTTGTCTCAACCTGAACTGCGCCTCACTACGTTTTACGGTAGCAGCATCTATGGCAGATATGTGTGTGAAGTGGTCGGACACAGGAAAGGGAACGGAAAAATGGCGTAGAATCCGCGTGATAGCAGAAGGAAAGATGAGCTTATCACGAGACGTTGAATCAAGATAAACCTCTATGATAGACCGGATGAAGTGAGAAGGGAAGTCTATGGTCAAATGCTCAAGAAGAGAAAGCAAAAATCGAGCACGAGGCTCTGTGATAGAGTTATAGTGAGACAAAGGATGGAGAACAAAAGTCATCACCATGTTAATGAATCTAGGACCTTTAGCAAAAGGCCTACATGATGTGAACTGATGCTCACCCCAATCAGCAGGGCGCTCACAAAAAGCAGAAATGAGCTCATCTTTGGACACAGTCCTCAGACGCTCACAAAAGGGGTAATCTGGAAACTCTATCCTAGGAACCCTAAGCACATCCGCAACAAGCTGCGGTGTGACAGGAATGCGCATACCTCAAACGCGAGTGGAAAAATGAGGTACTGAAAGATCAATCCCGTGGATGTTGGAGTAGAACTCCTGTATCAGCACGAGAGGACACGTGACCGGGATGTCACACAGTGACCCCCATCCCCTACTGTGAATGACAGAGGGAAGGTCAGTATCGGCGAAATCCGCCAGAATGACTTGGCGTTCCGAATGAACACCTCGTCGAGAAAAGTTCTCCGAGAATGCTTTATGAGCATCCTCATCACGGAACCGAATGTTAAAGGGAACAGAATTAGAAGAAGTAGAAGCTCCAGAACGCAGAGGGTTCCGAGCAGGAGTGGATTTACGTTTAGGTGCCATAGACACTACTAACGTAAAAGAATGAGAAAGAGATAGAGAGGGAGACAATCAGAAAAGTACCAACACAGTTCAAATATATCAAATATGTTGAACAAGAAGTACGTATGCATGGGAATGCATGAGCATGTGACATGCAAAGAGAGAAAACTTCATAGGCTCAGCCCAATCCAATCCTAGCAGCACACAAACATAAAACACACATCTAAATGCATGTAAATATCATTATAATGCAAATGAAATGCAATGTATGACATTTTGAAATCATCTAAGTACAAACCCAACCCAAAATTTCAACAAAAACTCAACAATTTTGAAAAACCCCAAATTTTTATGAAAAATCCCAAAAACTAGGTTTTCAAAACATGAAATGCATGAAAAAGGAAGAGAATAGAGATCTTACCAAGTGATTTGAGCAAGAAATGAGCAAGATCCAAGTGGGTTGAAGGATTTGAGTGAAAGGAGAGTGGAAAGGAGATGAACAGGCACGGAGAGATCGAGAGAAATTGAGTGAGAAATGAAGAAAATCGCAATCTGCACTTAAATAGGCACCTCAGTAATTCTCGACAGCTGAGGTGTTGAGAGGTATCGAGGAAGCTGTCGAGGAAGGTATCGAGGAAAAAGCCTTCGACAGATGCAGGTATCGAGAGGTATCGAGATGTAAGGAGAATTTCAGATACGAGAAGCTCGATCGATCGCGAAGGTGTCGAGAAGGTATCGAGGAGACAGAAGAAATCTCGATCGATCCACAAGGTATCGAGACAGGTGTCGAGAAAGAAGACACAAACAGCACAAGTGAATCTCGATCGATCCAACAGGTGTCGAGAATCTATCGAGAGGACAGAGACTTTCTCGATCAATCCATCAGGTGTTGAGGAGATGTCGAGATTGCGATAAGAAACAACTTGAGAAGCTCGACAGATGACCAGGTATCGAGGAGGTGTCGAGCCAGCTCAAAAATTCAGTTTTTCGAGAAGGGAAAAACACAGACATGAATGCAATCCAACACACATCTCTACCAAAAATCCACTCAACATTTAAACCTCTCAAAACATCTCTCAACAAGAAATTAAGCACAAAGATCATGCAAAACACACACACACACTAAACAAGTCTAACCAATTTTATATTTCAAAAACAAGTTATGACAGTTTAGTGAGCATTCATTAGCACATGTAAAACGCTTGTGATGGCCAAATCACATTATACCTGCACATGTATCAAAAGTAGCAAAGAATATTGCGTGTTGTGTGTGAAAAACATCGCAAGATTGCATATGTGTATAGATGTTATGACGATCTGAGATATGAGTAAATAACTTTTAACTCACACACAATCATAACTGTTTGGTGGGGACTATCACCTTCAAGGTACATCCTATGACTCCCACATCTCCTAGAAAACACGCTTGCAATCATGTTTAAAGCATATTTAATCTTTTTGCTTTTTATTTTCTTTGCATATTTTCTTTTATTTTTGCATATCATACATGGGTATATAAAAGAGAGAAAAGAAATACCCAAGATGGTAAGCATAGACATTGCACTTTTGCTATGCCGAAGCATACGGATGTCTTTGACACTACACTTTTGTTATGTCGAAGCATACAGGTGTCTATGACACTGCACTTTTGCTATGCCGAAGCATACATGTGTCATTACAATGATTGGCGGGCAACAGTGGTGAGATGGTCATTTATGCATTTCTCTTAGGATTTTCTAGTCCTACTCGTCAAAAAGAGTGATATGAGCGTTAAGTTTTAAGAGATAACCTAATCTTACTCATCACAAACAAGAGCCACAAAGCTCACTTGCTTAGTTGTGCATAGAGATGCTCATCTAAGCTACAAGTGATACAAAGTTTAGAAAACTTTGTTTCATTGGCCATCCAAGGTACACAAGTACCAAAGTACACATAACACACAATGTTTTTGTATTTTTCAATTTTTCAATTTTTTATTTATTTTTATATTAAAAACAAAATAAGCAAAACTGAAAATAAACAAACAAAAACATGTTATCAAAGCAAAGCAAAAACTAGACTGACTCAGCAGAAAAGAAAAACACACAAGCAATGCAACAAACAAGAAAAACAAGAAGGGAGAAGAAAGTGATGAAATCACTTAGAGTCCTTTTTCTTCCACTCCTTGGAAGAACCTTTCCTTTGATAGAATCCTTGAACAGGCGGTGAGGGGGAAGAATTTAAACCATTCAAGTTCAAAAGGAACATGAGGGCTTTCAGAAGATCTCCAAGAGGAGCAAGAGAAGATTGAAGCTAATTTTGGCTTCCAGAAGCTATCATGCCATTGCTCTGTTGAGTGGCTAACCACTTATAGCAATTTGGTCGTGTGTGATTGGCAGCTCCACAATAATGACAGAGATGCTGCTTCTTTTGTTTAGGCTTTTGAGAGTTAGCCTTCTTAGCCCTAGGGTTTTTAGCATCTTTCTTGTCTAGCTTAGGGGGTGCTCCTAAGATAGATTTTCCCTTGTCTAAGTTCTCACTAGCTAATTTAGTCTTAACATCAATGTTCTCAATTTCAATGTTATTAGCAGGAGGAACAAAAACAGTATTGCTAGTAGAAGCATAATTAGAGAAAGAAATACCATACCCCAAACTAGTTCGATCCGAAGCAGGTTTCTGATTGCTAAGCATTTCATCAAGCTTTGCACTTGAGGTCCTCTCTAGTTGAGCTCTGACTTGAAATAGCTCTGCTTCAAGCTTCTTGGTCTTCTCAGCCAAAAAGTTGTTCTCAAATCTCAGTGCTCCAATAGTTTGATTCGCCTCATCAAACTTTGTGGACAGCTCTTCACGATCGAGTTCCACTTCACTGAGCTTCTTGGTGGCCAGCCTATATAATTTCTCATGTTTTTCAGAGAGCTTGTAAAGCTTCTCATAGGCTGAATGGATATCATCTTGATCATCCATCTTCTCAAACTTGGACTCCACCAATTCTTCTTCTTCATCCATTTCTTCAACAATCCCTTCAGTAGGATTGACTGTGGCAGTGAAGGCATTTAGGATTCCGTCATCCTCATTGTCGGAATCATCTTCAGGCTCAGTGTCACTTAGGGTTACAGCAAGGGCCTTGCTTTTCCCAATGCTCTTCAGATATGTAGGACACTCATGTTTCATGTGTCCGAACCCATGACACCCAAAGCACTTTGGTCCTGCTGGAACAGTATACTGATCGCCCTCCTTAGCATCTTTCTTCCCTTTGTCTTGGCTTTTGAACTGAGAAGAACTGAACTGCCTGCGGTCCTTATCGAAGTTCCTTCCATTGGCGTTCTTCATGAACTTTTTGAACTGCCAAGTGATGTAGGACTTCATCTTGGAATCTTCATCATCGGAAGACTCATCTGTATCATTGCTCTTCGCCTTCAAGGTCACGCTTTTGCCTTTGTTGGACTTGCCAATCCTGGATAACCCTATCTCATAGGTCTGCAAGTTTCCAGCCAGCTCAGTCAAAGGAATCTTGTCTATATCCTTTGATTCCTCAATTGCCGTAATCTTGGCATGAAATCTCTCAGGTAGAGATCTGAGCACCTTTCTTACAATCTTGGGTTCAGGGATGGTTTCCCCAAGATTGAAGGCTGAGTTCACTATGTCCTTGAGCTTGGCATAGAACTCATCAAATGACTCATCCTCCTCCATCTTTATTTCTTCAAAGCTTGTAGTGAGCCTCTGAAGCTTTGAGTCTTTGACAGCCTTTGTGCCTTCATAGGTTGTCTGGAGGATGGTCCAAGCCTTCTTAGCAGTTTCAGTTGAGGATATCTTCTTGAACTCCTCATTGGTGACTGCGCTAAAAAGGGCATTCAGCGCTCTGCTGTTGAAGTTGGCCGCCTTGATCTTAGCATCATCCCAATCGGCCGGTTCTTCTGTTGGCTTAGTCCAGCCAATCTCTACAGCTTGCCACACTTTTTCATCTAAAGACTGCAAGAAAGCTCTCATGCGTACTTTCTAGTATACATAGTTAGTGCCATCAAATAAAGGAGGTATGATTAAAGATTGTCCTCTACCCATGACAAACAGGGGTCAATGGATCAACACAGCTAAGATTAAACCCTAATCAGAGTGTGCCTGCTCTGATACCACTTGTTAGGTCACAATTCGAATGACCCCTTGTGATTAACCCTAATTAATTAATTTAGCCAAGTAATTAATTAATCAATTAATCATGCAATTTTATGGAAGCACAAACAAATCACCAATCAACTAAATATGCAGCGGAAAATAAATAACACGGTGATTTGTTTACGAATGGGGAAAACCCTAACGGCAAAAACCCCACCGGGTGATTTTCAGGTCACCACTCCCGAAACTCCACTATTATCAAATCAAGCGGTTACAAGAAAGGAATCCCAAGTACCTTACCAACCTACAGTTGAACCCTTACCCCAATACCCAATTGGACTTGATCTGTAGTGACAGTCTCCACCTTTGATGCACGGCTCCCAAGTACGTGACTAACCAATGTGCTAATCCAAGTACGCGACTTCAGAACACCAACTTAAGGAAGAATGGTTGGCTGCAAAGTTTTTTAGTTCATCCACGTGATGAATAGCAGGAAGATGCTTGGTTACAAAACCCTATGGTGCAAAGACACAGCAACTTCTTGATGGAAGATGAACTAGGTCAAGAACTTCGTCTGTTGAGCACAATTTGTATAAACAGAGATTGCTCAATGATAATACAACTTGTGTCTACCAAAACGGCTCTTAAAATAATCCTTTTATATGTTTAGGGTTAGAAGAAAAGAAAGCCCAAAAACATATTCACGGATCCCAAGAAAATCAGATTGGAATTCTGACTTTTTAAATCTCGACAGATAGTAGGTGTCGAGGTAGCTATCGAGAGGTGTCGAGATTTAAAAACTTTGCACTTCAGCTTGCTTTTTCTTGGACAGACTTGATGACTTCAACACTTGACCTTGAAACATTGTTTCTTGAAGTATCAAAAACACCTAGATCTACCCAATTACAAGCAGAGTGCGTTTTGTCAAAGGATTAGCCAATTTACATAACTAAGTGACATATGTTCTTAAACAAGTTAAAACATATATGTCCTAACAAGAGAGAATAGTGTATGACAACAAGGTGCTATTCTTCCAACCTTCTTTTCACCTTTTTGTTTCTTTTATATATATATATATATATATAGCTTTTTAGTATTAACATGCTAGCTATGTAAATAATAGATATTCACATGTTTTTGTACAATATACTTATGGATATACTTTACATGTTTTGTTTGTATAATTTGACGGAATTATTATTCACATGTTAAATATATGTAAATATTTACTCGCATGTATATATGTATATTGTTTGTGAAAACCTTTTCGAAAGGAAAAAAAAAATCAAAATTTCAAGTAATCCATTTAAAAAAAAAAGGTTAATGTTGGAAATAAATTAAAATGAGGTATTATTTTCGGATAGGCATTGTGGGGTGCCTAATACCTTCTCCACACGTAACCAAACTTCCGAGTCTCAAATATTTGGTTCAAAGACTTTTCATTTTAATTACCTTAACTAATGAACCTTTAAAATTTGGTTTAGTTAATTAGGTAACTTAAAAAAAATTAGACATATAGGTGACCAATCACACCTAATACAAAACCAATGTTTGGTGACGACTCCTAAAATAAAAATAAGAAAAAGGGACTCGCTTACACACACACACACCCCACTCTAGATACACAATCACACATGAGTCATGTTGTCAAGAATCCAATGTGTGACGACACACCCCAAAACATGGGGTGGAAAAATCAAGCGTCCACAATGGTGGCATGGAGTATACGGTATAATTGGAAAGAAGTCTGTCAATATAAACTGAATCAGGTCAGTGAGACAATTCTACACAAGGATTTCAGCTCAACGAATTTCAGACAACTAACTTCAGTGTTGCTCCGCCTGTGGTTCTGGTTTGTGCCCAATGGGAAGCTCCACGATCTCCATGGTATAAGCTTAACATTGATGGAAGAGTAACGACAGCTCTCAGTCGGCCGGTGTGGGGGCTGTTATTTGAGACACTGAGGGAAAAGTAACTACAGCTTTAAGCAAACGCTGCTTCTCCCATTGGGGCCGTTGGAAGCTGAAGCTAAAGGGATGAAAGAAGGTGTTCTTTTTGCTTGGGATGCATACAAGAAGTAATTGTGGAGAGAGACTCCTAGATTGTGGTTGATGCTTTGAATAGTGAGTGAGCCACCAACTATGATAAGTAATATTATTAAGGGGATTTGCCACAAATTTCAGGATTTTGGAAGAGTACAAATATCTCATGTCAGAAGACAAGGAAACTGGCCAGCACAAATATTCGTTCAATATGCTAAGATTGTTGTTAGTTATGTAACTTGGATAGAGAAAAATCCTAGTATGATTTAGTCAGCTTTTGTTCAAGATGTATTATTTTTATCTTTGTCTTAATTAAGTTACATCTTTTTTATCAAAAAAAAAAAAAAAAAAAAAAAAAGAACTGAAAATATGTCTTATGGTTGAACATGAAGCTTAATGGAAAGTCCATTATGAGATTTGTTGTTGACTGAATATTATGACGTGTCTTTGAGCAAAAAGGCTCCCAAGGAAGTGAAAGATATAATAGTCTAGCACTAGCATCCGATATTAAAAGTTACTTTATCTATTATACTATTTTACAACACAAACAACTCTATTTTTTTGCCACTTTATATATATATATATATATTTACTATTTCTCTCTCTCTTCCTATTCCTCTCTTTCTCCCTCTTCCTCTTAAGCAACCAACAACCACCGCATCATAGTGCCACCAGCAAACACACCAAGCAAACCCACTAGAACCACCGATAAACCCACATACACAGAATACCCAAACCCATAAACCCACCATTGCCAATCAACCACTACCTCACCAAACCCACCACCAACCCCACACCACAGCAACAACCCACTCTACCACCACGGTAACACCCTACCACCACCAGCACCACCATGAACCTATAGATGCATAGAAATCCACAAAAAAATTAAAGCAAAATTTACACAATTGAAACCCACAAAATTTGAATCCAAAATGAAGAACCCATCCCTAAATCAAAACCTATAGCAAATTCCAACCCCAAAACCAATCAAAACCCATGAACTATAAATCAACCCATCATTGCCCACGCCGGACTTGAGAGACCCATGACCCATGAAGTGAAGACAGAGAGAATGTGTGGTTTGCGTCAGGAGGCTTGTAGTGGCCAATGATAGTGGGTTCGGCCATGGTGGCTTGGAGATGGTGTTCATGTCCTCCATGGGTTTCAGGTTTGAAGAGGATAGAGCATGACGAAAGAGAGAATGAAGAGAGAAATTGAAATGAAATAATGAGACAAAGAGAGAAGAAGAATCAGACCAAAAAATAATTTTTTATTATACAATCCTGCTACAGTATCATCTTTAGATATAAGATGGTATTGTAGCAAAATAGTAAAATTTTTTATATTTAACCCTCCAGATAATGCACTCTTTTAATGATTTGATGCTATAAATTTACAATTTGAAGAATGCTAATGCTCAAAACATTATTATGTAGTTTGCTTTGTTGATCTGTGAGCAGTAAGACACCCAAGTACGAATGGCAGTCCAATTGGTAATCACGATTAATTTCTTACTTCTGCTCACATCTAGATTGTTAGAAGCAGGGCCTATTCCACAAACCTGTTGTAAAACTCTCTGTGGAAATGTTTATATTCCTTAGTCCTTACCTCTTTGGAATCGGACCCAGTTGTTACATGGACCACTAGTTCCAAATTGTTAAAGGAACTGAAGCCTTCTTAAAAAGATTTAACATGAACATAGAGGTGCTGCAAATTACTATTTTTAGTCAATTTCAAATATAAGAGGGGGTATTGTGAACTACCCCCAATTATAAAGAAGTAAGTTTTTTTTTTCCCCCCAATTTTTTTATTATATTCAAATTAATAGTAAATTTTTTTTTTTTGAAATGGGAATGAATTGGCATTAGACCAAATTAGAAAAGATATACAGAGGCAGCCTACACAGCAGGATAAAAATAGCACATTACAACATGTCAAGAAGAAGAAAAGGAGCTACAAACGGTGGAGTAACGCCTTTCCAAATTTGCTGAGTTCTGGTTCTTCTGGCATTTTGAGCAAGTTCATGTGCCACCACGTTGAAATTTCTACTCAAGTGTTTGAAGAGGCAAGTCTCAAAAGATTCAGTAGCCAAGAGGATTCCCTCAATAATATGCCCGAAGCTGGTGCCTATGTCTTTTTCTTGAATTGCTTAAATGGCATTCAAGGAATCTGACTTAATGATGATCCGAGAAAGCTGGAGCTCCTGAGCTAAAAGAATACCCTACTCCACAACCATAATTTCCGTGAGCTCAGCTGAGTAACAAGCATGAAGGGGCTTGGAAAGAGCAGCCACAACTTGACCCAAACAATCTCTAATGACAACACCCACACTTGAAAAGTTTTCCAAATCAGATGAAGCCCCATCAACATTAATTTTATGAATTCCAGGGGGAGGAGGAACCCAGCTGGTTGGGGCTGCTCTAGGTTGGCTAGGATCCCACGTGGCAGAGCAAGCAAAGTCATCAACACTGTTTTTAGCAAGCTGCCATACCTGATTTGGAAGGAGCCCACAACCTTTATGAACAATCTTATTTCTGTTATACCAAATGGCCCAGGTAGTAGTAAAGAAAAGCTCCAGGTCTTGGGGTGTTGCTTGAGAAAGGATAAAAATTTTAGAGTCAAGAAAGGATTTTTTAATACCATCTCAGTGGGTTCTCAGGCCATAGACACCAAATCGAAGATGAGAGGGCACAATGAAGAAGGGCATGGTCTAAACTTGCAACTTCATTTCTACACACCGAGCAAGTCTTAGATTGAGAGATCCCTCTATGGTTTATAACATCCATCGTGGGCAAACCGTTGACACATGCTCTCCAAGCAAAAATTTTGATTTTTTGCTTGGAGGTTAAGGTGCCAAAGCTTTCTCCAAACCAGTTTGCAAGGCTCACCATTTGAGCTTTCCTCACTCCCATTTGATTCCAGCAAGTTGTAAGCTAAATGATAGGCACTTTTGATGGTGAAAACCCCACGGTTATTCCCAATCCAAATTATCTTGTCTTCAGGGAGGTCGTGGCTCAAGGGTATTTTCAGAATTGTTTCTACTTCAAAAGGAAGGAAGGTAGCCCTTATAGTGTTCACTCTCCACCACTTTGTTGTTGGGTCAATGAGGGAAGAAACCATAGGGAATTGGGGGGTGTTGTTAGAAGGTGAAATGACCTTGTAGGTGGATGGGGTTAGCAGCCATTTGTCGTCCCTGATATGTATTAGTTTCCCATTACCCACTCTCCACCGGGTGCCCAAATGTAATACTTCAAGACTACTGTGGATGCTTCTCCAAGAGTAAGATGGGGAGTTACCAAGCTTTGCATTTAGAATATCCTCGGTAGGGAAGTATCTAGCTTTAAGGACCTTTGCCACTAGAGAGTTAGGGTTTTGGAGGATTCTCCAAAGTTGCTTTGCAAGCATTGCCTTGTTGAAGGCTTGCAGGTTCCTGAAGCCCATACCACCACAAGCTTTCTATTTGCACATTGTTTTCCAACTAACCCAACACATTTTAGCTTCTTGCTGCTTTTGGCCCCACTAAAATTTCCTCATCATACTTTCAATTTCTTCATAATGGTGTATGTGGGTATTGCCTGAGCTAACGCCTTGATGAGGATTTCTTTCCCTCCCATAGATAAAATTTTGCCCTTCCAGCCAGCAAGCTTCTGCCCAATTCTCTCCTTTAAGATAGCAAACACTTGCTTCTTTGATCTCCCAATAAAGGATGGGAGGCCCAAATACCTTGTATGTCTAGTATCTTGCATTGGGCCTAGAGTAGTCAAAATCTCATCCTTAGTTTCTTGTGTTGTATTGGGACTAAAGAAAATTGAGGACTTATCTGTATTTATTTTCTGACTCGAGGCTTCAATTCCCGGCTTTCCCCCACACTAGCTTTGCAGAAAAGGATGCTGTCGTTTGCAAAGAAAAGGTGTGTGACTCTTAGGCAACCCCTGCTAATAGATATGCCTGTCAAAAGCTAGTTTCGGGCGGCTCTATTAATGAGAGCAGAAAGCCCCTCAGTACATATGAGAAAAAGGGTTGGGGAGAGGGGGTCCCCTTGTCGAAGCCCACGGGAAGGGATAATGTTTCCATAGGTTGCCCCATTTATGATAACTGAATATGAGACCGAAGAAATGCACCTCATAACAAGATCAATCCATTTTGAGCTAAACCCCAATTTCTCCATGACCCCTTTTATGAAGCACCATTCAACTCTGTCAAAAGCCTTACTCATATCAAGTTTGGCAGCCATATATATACCCCCCCTGCATTTTTGTGATTTAGAAAGTGCATTAACTCAAAAGCCACAAGAACATTGTCAGTAATTAACCTATCAGGGATAAAAGCACTTTGATTCTTAGAAATAATGTAAGGAAGAATGGCCTTGAATTTATTGGCAATAGTTTTAGATATGAGTTTGTAGACTACATTACATAGGCTTATAGGTCTGAAGTCAGTCATTTTTTTGGGGTTATTTACTTTGGGGATGAGCGCAATGTTGGTTTTGTTGAGACATGCCATAGACATATTATTATTAAGCACATTTAAAACCATATTAGTGATGCTACAACCCACAATACTCAAATATATTTGATAGAAAATAATAGCATACCATTAGGTCCGAGTGCTTTAGTGGGGTGGATTTGTTTGAAAGCAATGGCAACCTCCTCCCTACTGAAGTTCCTGTTTATACTTTCATTCATTTATTCAGACACTCGAGTAAGAATGGCATCAATCACCTCATCAATCCCCGATGGGGAAGCCGATGCATAAATGTTTTCAAAATAGTCAATGGTAGCTTGAGCAATGCTGTCCTTTTCCTCACACCAACGGCCTTGATTATCCCAAATCCCAAGAATGGTATTCTGTTTGCGTCTCTCAGAGGCATGGGCGTGGAAGAAACTAGTATTTTTGTCACCTTCTTTGAGCCAATGGGCTTTTGCTCTTTGACCCCAGTAGATCTCCTCATCATCAAGGAGGTCATTGATTTCCTATCTTAGGCAATAGATCTCCATGCACAGTGACCCTTCCTTATCTTGTGAGGTCAACGAGTTCAGAGCGTTTCTTTTTTCCTGTATCTTTTTTGGGATCTGGCCAAACACTTTTGAACTCCATTTTGTTAGTTCCACAGTACAGCCACTTAGGTTAGACATAACTCCCTCCGGGGTGCTAAGATCAAAATCCATCCCTCATGAATTTTCAATAATGGTTTTGCATTCTGCATTCTTTGTCCACATCGCCTCAAAATGAAAGCGCTTGGCACGGTTTTGGCGTTGGATAGTTGGTTTAGAAATAAGCAGAGCACTGTGGTCGAAAGTCGAGTCGACCAAATGATGAGCTGTAACACCCCCAAAATTTTCAATCCATTCCAGGTTGGCAAAGGCTCTATCTAGTCTTAAATATATTTTGTTTTTCCCCCCTTGCATGTTACACCAGGTAAAATCAGAGCCACAATAACCTAAATCCTAAAAAGCACAATAGTCAACTACCCTCCTAAACCCATCCATTTGTTGTTGAGACCAGATGGCCCCCCCTTGCTTTTCAGAGTTAGATAATATTTCATTGAAATCTTCTAAACATAACCAAGGGAGATGTAACTGGTTATTCAGGAAAGCTAATAAGTGCCAGGATTCATACCTTCGGTGTGTCTCTGGGTGGCCGTAAAAACCTATCAATCTCCATTTGAGGCTCTTCTCTGTGTCATTAATTACCACATCTATGTGGTTTGGAGAGTAACTCTTAATTTCCAGGTCAATCTCTCTAGCCCACAGCATAGCTAGGCCCCCTTTTCTGCCTACACAGGGAACAATGAGACCATTTGCCAGCCCAATTCTATTTTTTATTCTTTTCATTCTCCTATTTTTTGCTTTAGTCTCCATTAAAAACACTACTTTGGGATTCCATCGTCGCACCATATCATGCAATGCTCGAACTGACCGGGGGTTCCTAAGTCCCCGGCAGTTCCAACTTATGGGATTCATGGCTCCCGGCGGTGCTGCCTTGTAGCCACCACCGATCTCTCATCAGTTTTAGGTTGGTCCCTTGTAGTTGCTAGCCGTAGCTTCTTCTTTGGGGTTTCTAGTTTCCCTTCTTCAAAAATTAGTTTGCCAACTCTTTTAGAACCGCTACTTAAAAATTGGACATCCTTTCCTGGGCTTTTATTTTTCCCTTTCTCCTATGCCATTCTTTTCCACTGGGCCTTTGCTTTTATTTTTCCATCTGACTCTTGGCTCGTGACCTCTAAAGTGCCTTCCTTTTTTCCCACTTGGTCAACTGTGGGTTTGATTGGGCTATTTACTTCCATGTTTTGTTTTTCTAAGTGGGCTTGCTGGCCCACTAGAGAAAGTGCATCATCAGTACCCAATTTCCCTAGCACATCACGTGGAAAGTTAGAAGAGGAGAGCTTAGTCAAGTCACATGCATCCGACGCACCAACAGTGGCTTGTTCCATCGGATCTGAGTGAGCACGTGTGACACTCTGCTTTTTGTCTCCCTCGCTGACGTCAATACGTTCAAAATTTTTTGAACCCAAATTTCTCCGATCTCCTGTGCTACCTATTGGCCCATCACCGCTGTCGGACACAGAAGCTGAGGAAAGCTTCGTTGCAGCGGCGTTAATTCCTTCATACCGGTCCTCACTGCCCTCTTCGCAGTCACCGCTACTGGTTGACCGTGATTTCTCCAAACCCATTTTTGCGTTTCCCTAAGCTCGGATCCAGTCGCCGTATTGCTTGGGATTTTGCTGATTTGGGGGCTCTTTACAATGCTTCTCATCATGACCCAGCCTCCCACACCGAAAACAGAAGGTTGGAAGCCTTTCATATTTGAAACTCACCCAAAATTTTTCACCTTCCACACTAGCAATTTTGCCCCCTCTTCTAAGAGGTTTATCAAGTTGGAGATCCACTCTAATTCTTATAAATCTCGCTTGATCCAACTGTCTTGCTCGCCAGTTTACTTTAATGAACTTCCCTATGTTGTTCCCAAGCTCTTTTCCAACTTCATCTGACATAAGTTCAAAGGGAAGCCCCCAAATTTGGACCTAAAAAGGGGAATGAGTAAAATTTATGTTTGTGGTTGAGAGCCCCCTTCGCCACTTGCACAGCAGTAATAGGTGGTTGTCGAAATGCCATGGCTCGTTTTGCTCCACCCATTTCATTTGGTACTTTGATATGAACTTGAACTGCATAATACTATTTCCCACATCCACGATCTGTAAATCTGAACCCATTTTCCACGCCATCTGTAATGTGTTCTTCAGTGCTCTTGAGTTCTGGTTTCTGTCCTCCAATAGACGACCAAATAGGCTAAGAGAACATTCCTCCAATAAGCATCTTGTCTTGATGGAAATTTCCTCTTCTTCCTCTTTTGTGAGATGTAGATTTGACAAACCCTCCACCACCATGTGGTCCATGGTAGTGTTAGGAAGGAAAATAGAGATGACTCTCTAGGAAAAAAAAAACCCTTGCTGTAGACAAGAGGGAGAGAAAAGCTCGACTGGGAAAGACGAGAGAGAAGGACTCCTACGTGGGAGAGAGCAAAATCTTTAAATTAATAGTAAGTTTACTCTGTTAAAGCTATAAAACTCTAATTAGATGTCACAATTACATATTATAATGATCCGTTTTTTTTTTAACCAATTACTATATTAAAAAACCTTAATTTAACAAAATAAATACCTAAAAGACCAACTTTTTTTAATCACCACAACTTGACCATAATTTGACTCAGGGACGGAACTAGGATTCAAACTTGGGCGGGTCGAATTTCTTTGTTCAAAGACTTTAAAAAATTGTTATGTCAATATTAGAGGTTGTCAACAATGCATTATTAGCATTAATTTTTTAATTATTTGTATTTTTTATTTCAAAAAAAAAATCACAAATGACAATTTATAATCAAGAGTTTTGTAAATTGTGATTTACAACTATGTTTTTTATTGGATTTAATTTCGTGTCAAATTTGATTGTAATTATGTTCAATCGTTTCCTTGCATTTTTGTGGGATTTAATGTAAGGGTTGTGTGTGAGAGTTTGGTGAAGATTTTGTGAAAATGAGGATTTCATGACTAGCTTGTGAGTGCCAACTAGTGAAACAGGCCACGCGAGAAGCACATACTGGAACTTGAAGAGTCTTTGCTGGACTTCACGAGTCATTCACGACTCAAGCCAAGTCGTGAGTGAAATATTCAAACATTGTAGTGTACCATTCATGAAAATCAAAATCAACTAGTTCAAATATCAAAATCACTTAGTTCAATATTCAAATATTGTTATTTCATTTCTTTATTAATGAAAGTGATGGGGATGTTAGTTTGATCAAGAAAGAAAAAAAATAGCAATCAGAGGAAAGCTTGATCAAGAAGTATATAGTGAGCATAGAAAAGCAAGTCAACGGAATTGTACCGTACCATGAGCTATATGGCTTGTAAGTCTTAACCCAACGTAGCAGTAAGTCAATAACAAAGAAAAAGTCTTTTGCCAAGAAACTTGGGAGGCTAGCTAGCCACAAAATATTTGGTCACAATTTGCTATTCACAATCAAATGACATGGAGTTAATAGTTATGACCGAGTGGGAGGCTCATGTGTGATAAAAGCACCATTTTTCTACCAAATATTAAAAGTAGTTTATCAGGGACGGAACCAGGATTCAAACTTAAGGGGGTCAAAATTATTTGTTCAAAAATTTTGAAAAATTGAAATATCAATACTAGAGGTTGACAACAATGCATTATTAGCATTAATTTTTTAATTATTTGTATTTTTTATTTAAAAAAAAAAATCACAAATGACAATTTATAATCAAGAGTTTTGTAAGTCAATTGGCATGTCCTAATACTTTCAATGTCTGACCAAGATTAGTCTGATTCTTTATTCTATCAACATTATAAATTAAAAAAAAAAATATGTACTCTTTCCACATACTAATATAATTAATAACTTCAAGATGCTATATGTATAGTTAAAAGATTCTTAAAAAAACAAAAACAAAAAACTATAGTTAAAAGTTCAAATCTTTGTCAAGCATTATATTAGTAAAACAGCCAAAATAATGGTTAATAATATCATGTATTAATATTCAGCGTAAAAAATGGTAAGACAATTATTGGTGTCTTGGTAAGGTTGAGAATTTTTCCTTTGAAAATTTGCAAGTTTGAAAAAATAGTAAAGAAAAAATATTAAAAGAAATCTATTAAACAATCACATGATAATGAACGGTAACTTTGAGTCTTTAACTAAGTAAATAATAAAGATTTTCCCGTCATTACATTAATTTAGTTAAGTCACAAATGCATGCCAAGTGTGTCCCAAAGTTAACTAATCTTACACATGCATGCCAAGTGTGTCCCAAAGTTAATAAAACATTAAAAAAAAAAAAAAAAAAATTCTACCATTCCAAAACTAGATAAGTTTTTTTCCACTGATGAGTTAAAGACACCAACTGATCCAAGTTGTTGGTGATTAACTAGTGTGTGGATGGAGCGATCAACAATATAAGAGTTGTCTCTGTGTCTATGAGGTGGAGTCATTTGAGAGAGGCATAGAGCTCTCAAATGAGAGGGAAAAATTAGGTAAAAGTCATTGACTTTTTGTGATTTGTTTTGCTAGGATTTGTAATTGATTTATTGTTATTGTTTTTGTTTAGACCATATTTATGATTTGTCCAAAGATTTTTCTTATTATTTGAGTATGTATTTTTTTTTTAAAAAGATTTTTCTTGTTATCTATTTTTGAGATTTATGGGTCATCTTGTCATTTTTTCGGGGGAGGGGGGCCAAGTATATAAATTTTAGAGCTTAAAGTAAATTTTTTATGTAAATATATATACTATAAGATTTTTTTTTCAAAGGCGTGGGGGGCATGGCCCCCCTTAGCCCAAGGCAGTTTCGTCCCTGATTTGACTTATTGGGACTTATAAATAAACCCTAGTTAAAATCCAAATTTTCATTCTAAATCATTCAATTTAACAGGTCAATGTCTAGAACACACCAAAAAAAAAAAAAAAAAAAAAAAACCACCATTTTTGCATAAAACTCTATTACTAAAAGTTTAATAATTTAATAAATCATTCAAGAATAATACTTTCATCAAATTGGGCATGCAAGTCATCAATTAGGTATCTCAATTACATATTTATGTGATCAATTTACAGAATTTAAAACTGATATATTAAACCCCCGGATGAAGCCTAAAACCTAGCCCTAACATTGGAATCTCTCAAATTCCTACCAAAATACCTAGAATTAACATTGATTCTTGAAAGAATAAGATGGACAACATACTAGCAATGGTTCAATTCAATCAAAAATCAAGAAAACTAAAAATGCATGGGTAATAAACAAGAGATGCTAAATGCAAAACCGGGTTGCAAAGCTTACTGTGGAAACGTTACTAGTATTGTTAAATAAACATTTTTAACTGATATTTAAACATAAAAATATATGTATCAATCAAATTTTGTTGTCTTCGACCTCAAAATTGCCCATTAATATCCGTATATGAATAGACAAGCAAATACTTTTAGTCCTCTAGAACCAAACAAATTCGTAAGTGCTCATATCATGATAGTGTGGTGTGCTATTACTTTTCTTACCTTCTATTCTTCAATATTTTGGAAAATAATCGTAACTCATTTATTGACTGATACAGAGATGCTAGAAAATCGTACAAATTCAAGAGGGACTTTTCAGATTTGAATCTTAATCAAGACGTGCAAGTTGGATCATTATTTTGTGGTTCTAAATACAGCGAATTTCCTTCCATTCTAAAAGTCCAAGTAAACGAAGGTATTCGGACGGTGCCGAAAAGTATCTTGGCTAGCTAGCTATGGTAGCTGTATATATCGGTATACACAGTTTGCTTTGTTGAACTCTAGTAGGACACTCAGAAACAATGGCCATGCAATTTGTTTTGCGAAGTACTTTCTTACTTCTGCTGACATGTGGTTTAGCAGCAGCACCACCACCAAATGTAAAACCGGGTTGCAAAGCTGACTGTGGAAACGTTACTAGTATTCCATACCCCTTTGGAATCGGACCGGGTTGTTACATGGATGACTGGTTCGAAATTGTTTGCAATGCAACTGGAGCCTTCTTAAAACGAATTAGCATGGAGGTGCTGGAAATTGTCATTTCTAGTGATGAATCTGCAAGAGACAGTACGGTTCTAGTCAAAAGTTCAATAATTTATTCGGATTATTGTAATAGAACTGGTGGAACTGTCAACCTTACAGGAAGTCCTTTTGTCTTCTCTAGCTCTTTGAATAAGTTCACTGCTGTTGGCTGCGACAACTTTGCAACAATGACCGCAATTGAACCAATGGTTGTAGGTTGCCAATCGGAATGCAATGTAAGCAATAGTTATAGAAGTGAAGAACTTAAATGCTCTGGAGTCGACTGCTGTCAATCAACAATACCTTCAAGGCTTAAAGTATTTAGAGCAGAGTTCAGAAGTAAAGACTACCAAAGCCCTGCAGGAAGCGAATGTAAGTACGCATTTCTAGTCGACCGACAATGGTTCGAGTCAAATATAACAGTCCCCAATTCCGTGGGAAATAGGGAATACGTTCCTGTGGTGCTGGATTGGGAGATATATAACTCGACCCAAAATTCAATTCAGATGTATCAATCATTGCAGCGTAGATCTGAATCGAATATTGTTGGTTGTTATGTTACTTTCACCACCAGCGGGAGTTACGCGATGATGTCCGGTTCCAGCTTTCGGGCATCTTTAAGCCGGAACTTCTCGAGTTTTTATTGTGATTGCGCTACGGGTTACAAAGGAAATCCTTATCTTTCCTGTGAAGGTAAACTTTAAATAATACTCAAGAGCTTTCGTAGAGCATATATTAGATTAGTCACTCCCTTTTAATTATTATTCTTGAAGTCACTAATATTTAGTTTTCGCCACATTATACGCCTTCCTACCTCATGCATCACATCCAAAACAGTTATTTTACATTACATCTCAATATTCTTGGTTATTTATATATACGTTCAAGTTTCACCTGAAATATCTCTAGGGGTTTGTCAAAATTCACACGCTCTCTGTGTAGATTATTTTGAATTCTTATTGATAGGAAAAGAAGAAGAAGAAGAAGAAGAAGAAGAAGAAGATAATTACAATTGTATAATTTGCTCCATAATATACAAAACAGAGCAACAGGAAAAGGAAAAAAAAAAAAAAATTGAAAAGAAACTAACTTCTAATCGTTGAAATAGTTCCACAAATAGTCACAACAGATATTTCTTTACCACATCGACACTGTTCTTTCTAATTACTTTGAACGATATTTCCATTCATCGCGCTTCTCTTAACACTCCCCTCTTGTTAGCAACAACGAGCTTATAGCTGCAATTGCAGTCCCTTTGCAAAGAGATGGCAAAAAATTACATTGGAATGAAGATCTTGCATCATATTACTGAAAGAAGCATAGATGTCCAATAACCCAATTTTGAAACTAGTTATGAAAAGTTAGGAAAGCTTAAAGCCTTTTTAAACGGGGGCCGTAGTTTGATTTGAGCAAGAAAAGTCTTAATAACTCCCCTTTGGATTTTGTCATGGATTAAGTGACAATCCACCTCTATACTCTTTGATCATTCGTGGAAGACTGGGTTTACTGCTATGTGAATGGCAGCTTGGTTATCACAAAATAATATAGCTGGTCTATCATGAGAAATTTCAAGTCTTTCAAAAAGCTCTTTAGCCAAACAATGTCACATGGCAGCCAGCGATATTCTGCGTCTACTTAAGAGCTAGATAAAGTACCCTATTTCTTTGATTTCCAATAAACCAAAGCATTTCCCAAATAAATACAGATCCCAGTTAAGGATCTTGTATCTGGCCAACCTGCCTAGTTTGAATCCCAGAAACTCTTAATCTGCAAATCTGAGTTACTTGGAAATAAAACACCTTTACTAGGTGAACCCAATGTATTGGACTATCCTGAGTGCAGCACGCATGTTTGGCTCTCTTGGCTGGTCCAAAAACTGACTTTAGTCGTGAACTAAGTAGGCAATGTCAAGCCTAGTCATTGTTATATAGAGCTATCTCCCTATGACTGTTTTGTACCGTGGAAGGTCCTCGACTAACTGACCTGCATCTTTGCTAGCTTTAAGTTTTGCTCCATAGGGATCTTCACAAGTTTAAAACATAGCAAACCAAAATCTGCCAAAATTTCAATGGCATACTTCCTTTGATTAACAAAAATGCCTTGCTTACTCTTTGCAATCTCTATCTAAGCCCAAGGAATATTGTAAAGAACCCAAGTCTTTGAGCTAGAATTTTTTATCTACCATCTTTTTAAACCTCGTAATATACTGTAAGCCATTAGATATTATCCACATATACTAAGACAGTCACAAAAGATTGGTAGTGTCTTGGTAAAGAGAGAGTACGTGGCCTGCCTTTGACTAAGTTCAAAGATGAAGAAGGAAGTTTGTTTATGAAATACACAGTAGTCAAAACACATTCAGGCCAATCAGACACGGGTAATGAAGACAGGAATTTTGAGGCGCTAGCATCATTCAAAATATGTTGATATTTTCTCTCAACTATAGATTTCTATTGAGGGGTTTCAACATAGCTTAATTGGTGAATAATACCCTTAGAGTATGTTTGGTAAATTGTAATAGATACTGTAATGTAATAGTTATTTCTATAGTTTAGCTATTTTTTTAGTTTTGTAATGTTTTTATTACAAGTAATAATAATTTCTTATAAATAGCTATTCATTAAAATGAGGGATAAATATTTATCTCTAAAATGGCTGTAATAGTTATTGCGTAATAATTTTTAAAATTAATATATTTCTAAATAAACAAACTTTTCCTATATGCATAACAATTATAAAAATAAAAAATCATTAAAAATAACTCATTTCTCTCTCAAATTTAAAAAATATTATCTTTAAAGAGATATAATTGTATGAATAAAATATTTTCTAAAATAGATATTAAGTTTTATTCTAATGTTACAACTTGAAATCTAACTTACGAATACGTTTAGTTATTTCATTACAACGCAATTTATTTTCAGTAATAAAAATTACTATTCTTATTGTAATTTTCATTTAGTGTACCAAACGTGTATTTATTGTCGAAGAAAACTTTCATAAAAATATGTGGTGCATTATCTCTACAAATGCACATAATTTTTTGATTAAATTGATTTTCGATGAAGTTTGAACTCCTGCAAGAAGGATGCATTTGCAAAAGGTGATGGACCTGCAACGGTAGAAAGTATTGACCCAATTCTTGTTCCTGGCCCTCTGTTAAGAGTCTAGGAAGCCTAGAATCATAAATATGAGAGATACCTCAAAATAGAGAAGGGCGAACAGGGCATCCATAAGGGCCTTACCCTTCTTTCCGGTTGAGATAGATGGGAAGGGGCCCTATCATTTAAAGGCCATAACCAACATCATTATTTACCTTTATTTCAGGGTGGGGTTATGGCTTCCTCCCTTATCCCTCACCCTACTCTTTCATATTTGTTTAAGCTTCCCTGATTTGGGGGATTAATTCATTGGATACCCAAGAACCGTAATCTTTCCTAGGAACAACTTCGATTATGATAGAGAGGGGTTAGGTTTGTTTTGCATCCACACTTAATTATCGAGATTCATTGGGCGTTTCGCGAAGATCTTTGATCCAAACCTTCGCATTCCTTCGAACCATGCTTTTTTTCACCAGTCTTGCATGGTTTTTGGGAGGACTTTTTTCTTCCAATGAGACTTTTGGGGCTAATCAACCCTTTGATTTGGGCAATGGGGATAAACTTCCAGTAAGGAAAGGGTGATCTATTATCATTGATACTATGTTCCACAAGGAAGTACCACACCCGACTATTTGTTTAGTTAAAAACAACCTGGAGTTTTGGCTTTAGACCCCATATCAAAATATCGAATTCTGGCAAGGGGCATCCCTGCAGTTCCTAAGAAACCGAACCCCAGCTTAAGCCATTACATGTAGGCGCTTTCTGGAGGTGGAATCTTCTAGTTCTTCCTATTTGACTAGAAACCGATCAATCTAACCATGTGCAAGTTACTTCTAGGATTTCTAGTTCCATGCTCTAGGGCTTTGACTTCTAAGAGTGAGGGTAGCCTTTCATGTAGCGCTCTATTCTACTAGTACTAGCGATAAAAATGTCCAATACCTTTTGTGGTTCTTTTGCATGCAATAAACACTAAATAATACAATTTAAGTGTACCATCTTCTTTCTAATTTCAATGAAAAGGTGCATACGAAGACATCTGGAACATTAAAGCGGGAAAGGAAGAACGAAATCATCGTTGCTTCCGCCCCAACTGCTGAGACATCTGCTATTTTGTAATCTATTTGAATTTAAGGGTAAAAGGGAGAAATTCATTTTTTATCGGCACGTCACCTGCATGTGACTGCTGGTTTTTTATTTTATTTTATAATTGATAGGATGGGGTGAGATATTTGAACTGTAAATGTCTCATTTTAATACCAAGAGATGCCAAACTTATAACAATTGGACTATAAGGTTAGTTTTATTACAATTGGGTGGTGGTTTCAAAATTCTCTTAAATCATAATTCAAGGTGCAATGTGCAAGTACTCATAGTGGGTTAGTGCCTTTTATTTATTTATTTTTATTTTTTAATTGATTGGTAGATAATATAAGAGTATGAGACAAGATAATACTGAAGAAATTAATTCTAGTGGATCAGTGCAATTGACCCTAAATTTATGAGAATGAATGATACTAATGAAAGTATACATTAGAAAATAAATTCTAGAAAAAGAAAGCCCCATTTATTTCCATTACATTCCTTTAATTTTTTTTTTTTTTTTTGGTTGAGAGTTTCAATTTATGGCATCTGCTCCTAATGATAATTTTTTATCGTCAGAAAAAGTTACTAATCAGTTTTTAGTGTAGACATTCCTTTAAAGTATTCATTCTTTGAAAGAAGATAATATCTTGTTGGAAAATTATTAAGTATTTTCAAAGTACAACGTTGTGATACTTCTTATTCTCATATGAATGATGAATCTCATAATGAATTTAATTAGTAAAATCTATTATTATGTGAGACTAAAGATTATAATGCTACTATACTCCCAAGATACTGATTAAATATTTTTTCTTGTGAGTGAGTATTTTCTAATTATTTGAATCTTGGAGCGGGTTTACCCAATCATGAAATTAGGCCATGTACATATATATATATATATATATATATATATATGAGAGTAAATATTAATTAGTATGGTTGTTTTTGTCAAGAGCTTTGTAGCTCAACTTATACTTTTTGATATTTCTCATAGAAACAACTAAGATTCAAATTCCCCCACGGCCCCACCCAATTATTTGTTGGAGTGGGTTTTGTTTCAAACACTTGGCATTATACTTTGTGTCCCACATTGATTAGGAGTGAACCTTGTTATGTGTTTATAAGCCACTATCCACCTTACATACTTGTCTCTATTAGGCTGTATCATTTTCCTTTCTCTTCCTTCTAGCCCTTTTAGTTTAGCCCATTGGGCATTTAATAAGCTATCCGTTGGGCATGCACAGTGACCGTTGGAGCCAGCTCACCATTCTCTCATTTCCTTTGACTTATAAAACCCTTAAGCCCTCATTTCTTTTTCTTATCTTATCCTTTTTCAGCTGCACTCCATAGCTTCTCTACTCCTCTGTTTTCTTCTCTTCTCCCACAAAACTTTATACACTTGTTTTGGGTGTAAGGAAAGGCAAAATAAGAAGGTTGTTCTTTAGTTCTTCTTGATTGGGTGTGCATCTATCTTGAAGATATTTACTATAGTTTAATCCTGGAGGGTTGTTCGGCCAAGAGAGTCTAACACACTGATCGAGTTCTACTCCGGGTGGCATAAATCAACCTTTAAGGACACCGTAATTTGCATGATTTTATAGTTTGTGAGATCATTACAACTCTATCTATATATTTTTGTCATTGCTAATTTTTTAAGGTTTATATTATTAAATCAAAACTTGTTTATTTAGTCATATTTTCCAACATTATTATAACTACTGAATTATCTAAACAAAGTGCTGCTACTCTTGGCTATTCCTAATGTTTGGCTATAATATTTTTACAATTCTTTGAGCGTTGCGCTCAATTTTGAAACATGCCATATATCATATACGTAACACGTTTGGGATGGGCACTTATTATTAGTAAACGTGTTGGAAACCAAGGTAGCCGTGTGTCTGACATAAAAAATAAAAAAGCCTCCTGTCCTGTGTGTGTATTTTTATTCTTAGCGGATGAGCTCCAAAAGGAACCAAAGTTTAACGGATTCATTAATTTGTTTGTTTGTATCAGATATAAATGAATGCGAGGATCCAAAGCACCATACATGCCCAAACAAGTCAGATTGTCAGAATACTGAAGGAAGTTATAATTGCAATAAGCGAAAATCTCAGATGAAGATCGTCATTATAGGTATGTCCCTATATTCATTAAATTCTGAAATAAAATGAATTTTTAAAAGATAAAATACATAATTTTTTTTTAAAATAAGAGAATTTTAATTAATGGTGTTCGCTTCTAATCATAACTTTTTATCATTAGACCAAATCTCTTACTCAACTATCAGAAAATTTATCAATTGAGTTAACCCACAATAAAATATGTGATTATTTGGTGAGAAATGCTAACATAACTTAATTAAAGATATTTATGGCATAACTTTTGAGTGTAGTTTGTGATATGTCTTTGTGTTTTGTTTTGTTTTGTTTTGTTTTGTTTTTTTGAGCCAGATATGTCTTTGTGTTAAAAGGTTATACACTCTCCTCCCATGTGTGTTTTTTTTTTTTTTTTTTTTTTTTTTGGGTTAAAAAAAATAAAAAAGAAAAGATTTATTGCTATAGTATAAGCACCATGACAGGATTATTACGTGGATTCCAGTGGTAAAGTTTATTATCATCAAATAAGATACCTGGTACCTTATTTATATATAAAAATAAATAAATAATTAGTGCATTGACTTTGGCGATAATGAACAATTATTATGGAGTAAATGTCATAGGTTGAAATTCTATCATATCTTAGGATCATGTCTATAAATTGGTTAACAATAACAATAACAAATTCTTAGTCCCAAAATTTTGAGATTGGTTATAGATCCTCAGCAAATTAATTAGGATCAACCATATGTATACTTTCACTACATCCAGGGCTTGATGCAGCATGTCTCTAGTAGGGAATGTCCCATTGATTAATTATAGTGGATCCATTTATATGTATATATGACTAAATGTCATGTTGGCCGTCAACAAACTAAAACCCTCCTCCTTTCAAGAGCTTGGGATCAATTGTGAGCAAAATATATGACACTAGGCATAGACACAAGCAAAGTTGATATAGGATACTTTTGTTGAACAAAGAAAAATTTAACAGTGTAAAATGTTCAAAATTAAACTTGGCAAATTTAGCTCCAGACTTGATAACTCAACTTGAACTTGTAGAAAATACCCTGACCCAACCCACTTCTTTTTTCTTTTCTTTTTCCACACAGATCCAGATGAGATAATTTGTTTTAAATAATTTATTATTTGTTCACTTATTTGTATGGAAAGAAAGAAAAAGACAATATAATTATATTTTATTATCATCATTATTATTACTACTTTAATTTATTTTTTCTGTATGTAAAAGAAAAACAGGTCAATCCATAATCTGATCAACATGACCTACAACCCGATTGATCCAATCTGTTTGCAACATGTCTCTAACGCAAACCTAATCTAATTTTAATTAACTTGACTTGACCTGTCCCGTTTGGTAAGGTTGTTCAAAATCAGCTTGGAAATTGTTAGTGATTTCTTGAATGTAGGGTAGGATACTTTTGTTCAAAAATGATTTATGCTGATTCATATATTTATATATCCTAAATTTTTGTTCAGTTACGGAATCAGGGTTTAACTTCATGAGAGAACAAATTTACAATTAACACACACGTGTACATAGACATAGAATAGCATATTCAATATATTGTATTTATCTATTAAAGGTCTTCACACGAATATATCGATTGTTTTACAATTTTAGTTAGTCAAAATTCCACTGTGGATTCATATGAATGACTTAAAATTTTTAGACAAATTTCAAGTACAATTTACGTGACTTTTATAATTTTACTCAAAATAGACTCATAAAATGTTTGATTAAAAAAATATTTAAAATGATATTGTGAAAAATTATACACCTAAAACTTTTGAGTTTTAACTTGGAATAATATTAAAATCAAACATTTATTTCGTAATTATTCCAATATTTTATTGCTTATTAACAAATTCTATGCCAAATAGTTTTTTTTTTTTTTTTTTTGAGAATAATGTCAAATAGTTAATTATGAAAAAAAAAAAAAAAAAATCAGCTTCTATTGTCATTTTTTAATCACTTTTGGATGGTACCAATAATATTATATTATTTTATATATTTATTCTCTTTGAATAAAATACTTGCTTCTTTATTCTCTTTTTTCTTAATGGTGTTTTCCTTTTTATGTGTTTTGATCTTAAAAGGAATTGATAAGATAGGAAATATTTTATTTCTATGTTTTTAATAATTTTTTTCGTGTGAAGAGGAATCTAATTTACTAACTGTGATATGAAAGAAATACATAAAAGGAATCCCAAAAAAGAAAAAAATAAATAACTAAAAATATTATAATTAGATACGGTAAGATACATAAACTACTTGTAATAAATATATATATTGGCAAACATGTGGACATCGATAAGTGATTTCCTTCTTATATTCTTGAATTATGCAGTTATTAGTTCAAGCCTTGGGGGATTGTCTCTACTAATTATTACATGGTGGTTATACAAAGTGATAAAGAAAAGAAACGAAATCAAGGTCAAGGAAAAATTCTTCAAAAGAAATGGTGGTTTATTGTTACAACAACAATTATCTTCAAGTGAAAACAATGTGCAGAAGACAAAATTATTTAATTCAAAAGAGTTAAAAAATGCAACAGATGGTTTTAATGAAAGCAGAATACTTGGTAAAGGTGGGCAAGGTACAGTTTACAAAGGAATGTTAGTTGATGGAAGAATTGTGGCAATTAAAAAGTGCAACATAGTGGATGAGGGAAATCTTGAACAATTTATTAATGAGATTATCATTCTTTCCCAAATCAACCATAGAAATGTGGTTAAATTACTTGGATGTTGTTTAGAGACGGAAGTTCCTTTGTTAGTTTATGAATTTATTCCCAATGGTACGCTTTTTCAGTATCTTCATGAAAAAAATGAAGAGTTTCCATTACTAACATGGAATATGCGCTTAAGGATTGCCACAGAAGTTGCAAGAGCTCTTTCTTACTTACACTCTGCAGCTTCACTACCCATTTACCACCGAGATATAAAATCTTTGAACATACTCCTTGATGACAAATATAGAGCAAAAGTAGCGGACTTTGGGACTTCAAAATCAGTGGCCATTGACCAAACCCATGTAACCACACTAGTATATGGTACTTTTGGGTATTTGGATCCAGAATACTTTCAAACAAGCCAATTCACAGAAAAAAGTGATGTTTATAGCTTTGGAGTAGTCCTTGTTGAGCTCTTAACTGGCGAAAAGCCAGTTTCTTCTACTAGATCACAAGATAAAAATTTATCTACATATTTCATTCATTCAGTAGAAGAAAATCATCTCTTTGATATTCTTGACACTCAAGTAAAGAAGCATAGTAATAAAGAAGAGGTCATAACAATTGCTAACCTTGCAAAAAGATGTTTGCAGTTGGATGGAAGGAAACGACCTACTATGATAGAGATCGTGATGGAGTTGGAGGGAATACAAAAAATTTCTCATTTTCAACCAAATTTTGAAGAAGTTGAATACATTATAAATGAAGAAATGGGGCCTTGGAATGATGTTTCTACTCCAACAAGATCAAGTTTCGAAATCGGCGCAACTTCATCATCAGACGTCCTACCACTTCTGTCTTTCAAGTCAGTTTGATTAATTAATAAATTATCTGTTTTGATACTCATTTATTTTTCATTCATGTTACAACGTACCATAATTTGTGTCGCTCATGTCCATTTAATATAGTTTACGTATTATTCATAATGTACCATTTGTGTACATAATAATAAAGTTATTTGGCATATGAATATTTGATTCATAATGTACCATCCATATATAACTTGTGATTTAAAAAATATATGTAAATTTTACATCTATGATGGGACATGAAGGGTAGAGATAATTTATTGACAATAAATTTTTAAAAGATTATAGATCTCATATTTGAGGAAGACACATTCTAGTTGCTCTAGAGTAATTATTTCTCTTACTCCGTATATTTGAAAATAAATGATTTTATTGTTTTTTTAGAGATAGTTTCAACTACTAGCATCTGCTCTTAATAATTGTTCTTTATAATTAGATTAAGATGCCAATTGATTTTGGTGTAGGCTGGAATTAAATATTAGATCGCTTATTTGACGATAAGAGACTTTACTAGCTAAGCTTATAAATAATATCATTAAGTAAAATAAGTTTACCATATTACTATTTTTTTATAGTAATAATGGTATTATTTCTTTGTTAGGCCTTATTTGGATCCGTTTTGGTATGATTGTAGGAAAAATTTTAATCATAGAGTTTTGCGACAAATTTTTTTACTGTTTAGACACTTCGATGATAAATTAATTTGAAATTATTATCCATGGCTTAGATGGCTAGTAACCAAATTGATAAAAAGCTTTTAGACATGAAAATTGACATTATAATAATTATTTTTTTTTCATACTTGAATCTATTTAATCTTACTACTATTATTGATGATACCAAAAATCGTCAATTGGGTCGACTTAGGTAGATTGTCCTTTTTATAGGTGACTTAGGTAGCTATTGAATATAATTAGGGTTATTATTACCCTTATTGGTACATTCTTTGTCCAAATGAGAATTTAAGACCTTGATGGTCATATTTGAATGTGTCTAATCGGTTACTCTTCTATCTTTAATGGCCTACTGATGACGCAATGGTCGTCCATTAAGATGGCTGACCTTAATGACTTTTATGGACTCATCAGTTGCCCCCCATTCTCGAGTTTGATTTTGCTTTATGCTAGTCAGGCTTAGTGAATCTTCTTGACTTGTTTAGATTCGAACTTCTTTGTCTTCAACTATTTTCTTCTTTATGGATGGTGGTTTATCTGTGACGACTTCTCAATGTCTGTGAGGTCCTTTTGGACATTCAAGGGATCATAGCTTGATCATGTGAGTTAGCTATTTTCTATGGACGACCTGGGTGAGGTTTAGTGGCCTCTTTGAATGATTTTATCGTTCTTATATTGCTTGAATAATTTTGATATTTGGACGATCTTATTCTTCCATGATTTATATTCTTTCGTGAAGAATTTATCATCCGTTGATTGGATGATTTTATTCTTTTCATGAAGACTGTATCGTTGAATATTAATTTCACTTTTTCGCATAAATTAACTTTTAATGCTAAAATGTTTATTTTACCTTGGCCGCACCATTTGTTATTTTGACAATGGGGCTTTTGAGAAGACTTGATGTTTTTCAGTTGTTGTTCGTCAAGTGATTGTATTTTGTGGAAGGACCTTCCCTTGTCATATGATTTATATTCCCACTTGAGGAATTTGTATGAATTTGTTGTTGAAAATATTCCTTGAAGCTATGTTGTTTTGGACCTTCTTGAGGCCATGTCATTATCTGCATTAAGTAGCCAATGTGCTTGCCAAAATTTGGTTAAACTAGAATTATAGAACAATTCATTCATGAATAATAAGTCACCAATAGCCTAATTGGGCCTTTTTCTTATTTGGCCAAAATTATGATCGAATCAATTACTTTCTTGTAATCATAGAACTTTTCCTCTTTTGTAATTCATCTAGTAGTACATACATTTTTGCATGAAATCTCACTAGGTATAAGTTTATAGCTTCTACAAAAATAAGCTTTGTGACGATAATATTTCATGTGAAAGGTTAGCTGTAATTTGCTAGGGAGTAGGACACATTTGCTGATCATAGTGCATAAACATTATCAAGAGAGAGAGAGAAAAAAAAAAAAAAAACTTTCCTTTCCCCTTAAATTCATGCTAAATTGACCCTTGTTAGATGCTTGCACTGTATTAAATTTTTAAGGCAATTTAAAAAGGCCTTGGTGTGTTGATAGAGAGAATGCAAATTTATTGAGAATTAACACTCATCACAATTGTTGTGTTTTATGCATTTGATGGGATTTTTGAAAATCTTCATGGTAATATTTTCAATATAGTCATATTGTTTGTGATAATTTTAATAATTTTCATAGGAATATCTTCAATATTGTTGGGGTCATATTTTCTATGTAATTGGCTAATCCTTTAACAAAATGCACTTTACTTGTAATTGGGTAGATCTAAGTTGGGTTTAATGTATCAAGAAGTATGTTCAAACATGTCAAGCGGTTTCATTAAACACATGAAGGTTGATCCAAGAAACAAGTGAAGAAAACCTATTCATTAAGTCTCGACACAAACTCGACAGATGCTGCTGTCGAGGATTAATGGAGAAGCCCGACACAAGTTCCATCTATCGAGAGCTATGATTTTAAAATTTCCAGATCTAAAATTTGGCCCATGATAACTTGTTTAATTAGAGTTTCTTTTCTCCAACCCTAGTCATATATAAATCTTATTTTAAAAGTCATCGTACATGAAAACAGAGATCTAGAACATATATTCTCTGTGTGAAGCAACGGCGTTTGTACGCCGTAAGGTTTTGTAACCAAGTGCTTCCTGATCTTCATTGTTGATGAAGTGAAGAACTTTGCAACCAACAACAACCATTCAAGTTGCCAGAGTTAGTCATGTACTGAAATCTGTGCAAAAGAGTTAGTCACAGATTGGAAATTTGTGCAACAAAGGAAAGAAGGTTGTTACAAGATCAAGTCCAATTTGGTATTGAAGCGAAGGTTCAACTGTAGGTTGCTATTTTGGGATAGGCCAAAGTAGTGGTAAGATTTTGCATATTTGTAACCGCTTGATTATTGATCAGTGGATTCTTGAGAGTGGTGACCTTAAATTCATCTGGTGGGGTTTTTGTCTTGCAAGAGGGTTTCTCAATTTGTCAACAAATCACCATGTCAATTTAATTTCCACTGCATTTAATTTATTTGGTGATTTGTTGGTGCCTCTACGATTTGCATATAATTTGACTTAATTAATCAATTTCTGTATTTGAATTGATTAATTGGGGTCAATCTATTTTAACCCAACAAATATGCAAGGCATAATAATGGAAGTGGGTGGACGTATGTCTTATTAAATTAGTAAGGGCTCCTAGAACTTGCTTGTGTTTTATTTTCTTTTTTCTTTTTTGTATATTTTAAAATAATTTCACATCTCGATATGCCTTTAGTTTAAATAAAATAATATTTCTTGCGGCTAATTAGATGCGCATGAATATTAAAAAGAAAGAAGTAAATGAATTAGCTCAATAAGACACCTTGGATCATGATATTATTTTACCACATACCTCGGTCTTTTCATTGCTAATGTTTTCTTGATGAGCTCTGCTTTATTGGGAGCTCTTCGTTACATAACTCTTCTTTGCTGGTTTTTGGAAAAAAAATTGGTCTTTGCCCTTTCTAAAAGAACAATCCAGCATTTTGCCCTCTTTCTCAAACTAATTAGGGAAATGCCCCTCTTTTAAAAATCGATTTTCTTAAAATCAATTTAGGCCCTATAGTGGCGTTTTTAAGGAGCCTATAGTAACGTTTTAAGGACCTATAGTGGCGTTTCGTAACTCAATATACATGAAATAGAGTTATAGGTAAAAAAAATAAAAAAAATTGCATGTAACTCGACTTCATGGTGATCGAGTTAAAAAACGTCACTATAGGCTGCTTAAAACGTCACTATAGGCTGCTTAAAATGTCACTATAGGGCTCCAGGAATTTTTTTTTTTTTTTTATAACTCAATTTTGAAAAAATCGAGTTTCAAAAGAGGGGTATTTCCCTAATTAGTTTGGGAAATTGGGTAAAATGCTGGATTTTTTTTTTTGAAAGGGGCATTTGCCCATTTTCTCCCTGGTTTTTGGGCATTGACTCTAGAATTGATGGGGTTCGACTCATCATTTGTGAGATTGAGGAAGTTTTTACAACCTATGTCGAAAGGAGCCCATGGGGCTAGACTCATCATTTGTGACATTGAGGAAGTTTTTACAACCTATGTCGAATGGAGCCCATGGGGCTAGACTCATCATTTGTGACGTTGAATGGTTTTCACAACCTTTGTTGAATGGAGCCCATGTTTATAACACCACCTTAGGAAACATGGAATTAATTTTTGCCATCTGCATCTCCGAAGTTAGCAATTTAGCAAATTCCTTATAGGTTTGGCCTTTTTACGTTTTATATAAACTTTAGGTGTATTGATATAATTCACACCTAAATAATATTATTTCATGCTAGAAACCAATTAGAAGATGAGGGATTTAGAAAAGATGGTCGAAATAACTTCCTTATTTCCTTTCTTCCTTTAGCTTTTGTTTTTAGTAGATGAGTTGATATCTTCCTGTTAATGTGTAATAGGTTGTGGGCCTTAGATCCACCTTGTTTACTTGTGTAGCAAATATACTTGTACTATACACTCTGCCTCTTATATAAAGGCACTCATATATATTTTATTACTTAATAAATACAATACATTGATTTAGTATTTCTAACATGATATCAGATCCACTACTTTAAGTTTCTTGTGTCTTGTAGTCTTGTCTTTGTCAGTATTTTCCACTACCTCAACTTCTCCCATTAGTAAGCCTTTTCAGTGCCTTCTCCTGACTGCTCCGCTGTTGTTAGAGGTCCTTAGGGTTGAATCTCCGCAGCCAAAGCTCACTTTTCGCCGCCAAGACCACTGCCTTCGTTGGATCTGTCACTTCTGACCTCTGATTAAGACATAAGCCATATCATCGTTTAGACCATCAATTGATCTACTCAACGCCACCAGAAATGTCACCATCAAAGCAACCACATGCCGCTCAAAATTTTGGCAAGTTCACTCCACGTGCTTCATGCACCTCACGAGCCATTGGGTTTCCTACTGATGTCATCATTGCCACGTCAGCTTCCACGTAAGGCCTAGTTGACATCATCCTCCACATCATTGCTTATGTCATCACAATGTGTCATCGCCACGTCAACATACAGTCAGCTACTTATGTCATCATCAATCGACTGCTTGCGTCATATTGTTGATGTCATCTTCGTTGACATTGCCATTAACCGTTGACTTTGACTATGACCGTTGATCTTTTGCAGTCTAGGTGATCCTAACCTAGTTTTTCACGTAGATTCCATTTTTGCATATTTTACTTCTAAATGAAGAATAATGACAGGTCTTTTTCTTATTACAACAATCGTCACTAACAATCCAACAAACGTTTATGAAAATTTTGCAAATACCTTGGTCATAATATTGAGACTTGCTATCATCGCAACAAATCAATTGTTTCCATTTCTGCTACTACTATTGCTAACACTGAGAGTATCCAACCAATGGCTCCCATCTTCGCAAAGTCCAAGTCTCTTGGATCCACTATCACCATTTCAACAATTGACCTTCAAAATATCATCGCAAACACCATTCATATGGTTAGTAATGTATCTTATTCCTCTTCTCTAACTACTTTATCCGGTATGTTTCCTTCCTTTTGGCTTATGGATTCTGCTTTTTGCAATCACATGACACCTCACTCGTCTTTATTTTCTCAACTTGAATTTGCACCACACCCTCTTAACATTCGCACAACAAATGGTTCCACAATGTTTAGTCATAATATAGGTTCTATTTCAACCTCTAACCTCTCGATTCCTTAGGTCTTTAATGTTCCAAATCTTTCTAACAATTTATTTTCTATGGGACAATTAGCTGAGTTGGGTTATCCCGTTACCTTTGATTATTCTGGGTGTACTGTGTAGGATCTGAGGACGGGACAAGAGCTTGGGACCAGTCCCAAAGTTGGGCATATGTTTCCCATGGACAAACTTTGTCTTCCACCTATTGCTCCTATTTCTGTTGCTACTGTAGCTACTGGAGTTTCTTCTATTCCTTCCCTTGCACTTTGGCATGCCCGACTTGGTCACGCATCTTCCCTTTAAGTACAACACTTGGCTTCTAGAGGTTTATTAGGTTCAGTGTCCACATAAAATTTTGATTATGTTTCATGTCAATTAGGAAAACAACTAGTTTTGCCTTTCAATACTAGTGAATCAATGTCCACTGATATCTTTGACAATTCTTTCTAATGTCTGAGGGCCTTCCTTTGTCTCTAGTATTGGTGAATCTCAATATTTTGTTGATAATTATTCTCACTATAGTTGGATTTTTCATATGAAACATTGTTCTAAATTATTGCAAGCATATTGTAATTTTGCAAAAATTGTTGAAACTCAATTTTCCAAACGCATAAAATTTTTTCGATCTGATAATGCTCTTGATTACATTCAATATGCTTTCCAAGCTATTTCGCATTCCTATGGCACTGTTCATCAACTAAATTGTTTAGGTACCTTTTAGCAAAATGGTAGAGCCAAACGAAAGCTTCATCATATTCTTTACACTATTCGTGCTGTCCTTCTCTCTACCAAAGTTCCTACTCCTTTTTAGGGTGAAGCTGCTCTTCATGTTGTTCATGCTATTAATCATTTCCCAGTCCTGTCATCCAAAATCAAACTCCATATAAGCACCTTTTTGGGTCACCTCTAGATTATGACCACCTTCACTCCTTCGGTTCTACCTATTTTGTTCTTCTTCAGCCGCATGAGCACAAAAAACTTAAGCTTCGGTCTAGACTTTGTTGTTTTCTTGGCTATGGTGAAACTCAAAAGGTGTATCGATGTTATGATCATGTCTCTAATCGTGTTCGTATCTCCCGCAATGTTTTCTTTTGGTAACATCGCTCCTTTGTCTAGTTCTCTCACTTTCGTGCCTCTTTATCTACCTCCTCTATTCTAGATCTTTTTTTGGATAAGCCACATATTCCTTCTATAGTTGCTCCTGATCCTCCTATAGACTTCTCTATCCAACCACCAAGTATTTTTGATGTCTTTCTTAGATCACCCTTTAATGAACAGGTGGAAGATGAACATGTCGAAGACAAGCTGCCCAACCTTGAGCTTGGATCACCTGTTCTTGCTCCACCTAAAGATCTTGCACAAGACATTTCACCTTGACATTCAACTCAAGTAAGATCCACTCCTGCACATTTACTTGACTATCACTGTTACACTGCCCTTGCTATACTACATGAGGCTCACACCTATCGTGAGGCCTCCATTGACCATTTATGGCAGATTGCAATAAAAGAGGAACTTGATGCATTATCTGAAAACCATACTTGGGATTTGGTGACACTCCCCCCTGGGAAATCTATGGTTGGTTGTAAGTGGATCTACAAGATCAAGACTTGCTCTGATGGGTCCATTGAGCACTATAAAACTCGTTTTGTTGTAAAAGGTTTTACATAAGAGTATGAGATTGATTATGAAGAAATCTTTAGTCCGGTTGCCCGAATCTCATATGTTCGTGCCCTTTTAGCTATTGCTACTGATACTAAATGGGACCTTTTCTGATGAATGTCAAAAATGTCTTCTTTAACGGGAATTCAAGTGAAGAAGTTTAAATGCAACCTCCTCCTAGTCTCTCTATTGAACCAAACAAGGTTTGTCACCTTCAACATGCACTTTATAGCCTTAAACAAGCTTCACAAGCTTGATTTGCCGAGTTTAGCTCTACTATCTCTCGCTTGGGTTACATTGCTAGTTATTATGATTCTACCTTATTTCTTCGTTGTACCGACAAAGGCACTATTTTGCTTCTCTTATATGTGGTTGATATGATCATAACTGGTGATGACCTTAGTGACATTCAAGAACTCAAGAATTTTCTCAATCAGCAGTTTAAGATGAAAGATTTTGGACATCTCAGCTACTTCTTGGTTCTTGAAATCACTCATTCCACATATAGTCTTTATATTACTCAAGCCAAGTATGCTTCTGAACTTTTGTCTCAAGTTGGACTCTTCGATAGCAAGACTATTGACACTCCAATTGAACTTAATGCACATCTGACTCCCTCAGGGGGAAAACCATTTTCTAATCCCTCTCTTTACAGATGACTGGTTGGCAGCCTAATTTATCTCACTATCACTCATCCAAACATTTCCTATGTTGTTCATCGAGTCAGTATCTGTCTGCTTCACAAACAACTCACTATGTTGTTGTTCTGCACATTCTTTGGTACCTGAAGGGCACTCTCTTTCAAGGCCTTTTCTACTCTACTCAGTCTCCTCTTGTTCTCCATGCAGTCTCTGATGCTGATTGGGCAGGAGATCCCACTGATCGAAGGTCAACTATTGGTTATTGCTTCCTCCTTGGTTCTTCTCTGATTTCTTGGCAAAGCAAGAAACAAACTGTTGTGGCCTACTCCAGTACTGAAGCAGAATATCGTGCCCTTACTGATACCACATCTGAGCTCCTTTGGCTTAGATGGCTTCTTAAGGATTTAGGTGTGTCTACATCATCTACTACTCCTATTTATTAAGACAACCAAAGTGTTATTCATATTGCTCACAATGATGTCTTCCATGAATGGACTAAACACATCAAGATCGATTATCATTTTATCTGTTATCATCTTGTCCATGGCGCTCTTAAGCTATTCTCGGTCTCCTCTAAAGATCAACTTGCAAACATCTTTACCAAGTCACATCCTAAGGGACGCTTTCGTACTTTGGTTGACAAACTCAAGTTGGTCTCACACCCACCTTGAGTTTGAGGGGGCTGTTAACGTGTAATATGTTGTGGATCTTAGGCCTACCTTATTTACTTGTATAGCACACATACATGTACTACATACTCTGTCTTTTATATAAAGGCACTCATATATATTTTATTACTTGCGAAATACAATACATTAATTCAGTATTTTTAACACTTCCTATCCAATATATATATATATATATATATATATATGAGTTGAGTTCAAGTTACATCTAGTGTAACTTTAAACAATGTTACACCACTCAATATTTCTTACTTGGATGTGAATTTTGATAAATCTACCATTAGATTACATTATATTTATATATTCTCCATGCTTGCAAAATTTCAAGGTGATCAAAGATTAATAGTCATGTCATTGATCAATTGTTTAAATTCAAGTTTTTGTAGTTTAAAATAATGCATAAAAGATGAGTTTATGTATCGAATGCAAAATTACATCTGATTGGCGTGAAAATTGGCATGCATGTTAAGAACATATAGAACATATAATTCAACGGTTAGATTTTGAAAATATGAATTCAATAATAAGTTATTGGGTGATGTAACATTTCTTTTATATATATATATATATATATATATAATTGAAGAGTAAAAACAAAGCTGGGCAGCCTCCACCAAGATGAGATTAGCAAAACATAGGTAACTAAAACCCAGGTCAAAATAACCAAAATTAGATGTGTCAAAGGATTTTTAGCTCAGTATGACCAGCGTGGACAAGAGTCCCAAGTGAATGAAGAGACGTGAGTCTCTAAGAGTAAAGGCAATAGTTTGTGTTCTATAAATCGAGAGATGCATGTGAGGTGAATTTGGAGAGAGTGAGAGTGCCGCCTGCGACATAGAAGGCAGCTACATAAGTGAAAACGTACAGCCATAGAGATCTATGCCTGAGAAAGAATACTTCAAGTAAAAGGAGAGAAAGATAGTGGGTGTGAGAAAAAAGAAAAACAATTAGATTATTTTTTTAGTTGTGAGACATATACAAGAAAATAAATTTGAGATTTTCTCTACAAATAAGGTTTTTTTTTTATGCTACAACCACATAGAGTTGTTGTATTTAAAGATCTCAAGTAAGCTCGCATAAATTCATACATAGAGATTTTATTGTTTGATGTGGATCTGAAGTTAGTCATAAACTTAAGAATATTTATTCGGAGTTTATTTTGCAAATCCCACAAGGGCATTAGATGTCATGGATATCTAGATTCCTAGTCAACCAAATTTTTATAGAATGTGAATTTCCTTTAAAACAATGAGTATCCAAATTCCCACCGTTAAAATAAATTATATTTGTTATAAATTGAAAATTTTACCCCCTTTTTCCTTTTCATTTAACCAATGGAGATAAATCATAAACATGTCATTAATGTCTCTTCCTACCACAACAACATAAATAGGATAGACAACTTTGTTGATATATTCATTAACAGAGTGTTATTCAAGTCTTTAAGTGTGAAAAGGAGTTTGAAGGAGGCCCTCCATTGTTGCTAATGTGGACACCTCGGGAGAAAGGTGATTCCCCAGGAGCTTCACATATTAGGTGCTTTGGCGACATGACTTGTGTGTGCATGTGTTTCTAGAGTGCTGTGTGTGTGTGTGTGAGATTCTCTTTTCTTATTTTTATTTTAAAGAGTCACCACCGACCATTGACTTGTTATTAGCAGAAGTGAATAGTCACCTTTTTATTTAATTTGTTTTAGTTACCTCATTAACTAAAAACTGATTCGAGGGTAATTAATTAATTAATTAAGGTAAACAAACATCTAGAACCAAAGATTTTTGGACTTGGAAGTTCAGTTACGGGTGGGGAAGGTGTTAGGCACCCCATATTGCCTGTCCAAAAGATAGTACCTTATTATATTTTAATCACAACATACACATTTTAGAAAAGAAAATTAAATACTTGACATTTTGGTTTTTTGAAAGACTTTTGTACAAGCTATATATGTTACATATCACGTGAGTATTTATTTATGCATAAAGCATCATGTTAATATTATTTGCAAAGAGTATGTACAAGCAAAATATGTGAGTACTATATATATATAACGTGTGAAAAAGTTTAATACGTTGCAAGAAAAAATATGTATAGCTATCGTGTAAATATTTATTTAATACGTATGTAGCATGTGAACATGTACAACATAAAAATGAAAAGAGATGAGAGGAAAGATGTCATATTTCTACATTTAGGCTCATTTTATTCTCCAAGTTTTCATTCTCATGCGTAAACACAATGAACTCAAAATTATTAGTGCAAAGGGGAGGGGGGCTAGGAATGATGGCTTGATGGGAATTTAATTATTCAATAGAAGTGGATCATAGACACATAACAAACCTCTTAAAAATGATGTTATTTGAAAGGAAAGGTTTAAAACAACTTTATGTGAAAAGAAACCTTTATTCACATTTGAGACCTTGAGTTTTTATTTTTATTATTGTTGATATGGGAATTTTTTTGTATTTGGGAATTTTAAGAAGTTAGCTTTTTGCCCTGCGTGAGCCCCAGTGTGAAGAAGAACGTAAAGTTGTGAACAGGGAGCCACGAATGGAGACTGTTAAGTGCCTTTCACGAATCTATAATGGTGTAATTTACCCATTATAAGGCGAATAGTGTTGTTTGCTTGGCTAATGATAGGCGAATTGTAATTAAAAATTATGATGCCAAAGTCAAAAACTTATTCCCTAATGAAATATCAAAAAATCAAGGCATCTTTGCTCAAAAAGATTAAGAAAATCAATTTCCAAAATATGAAAGTCAAAATGTATGGACACAAGTTTACTAAGTCAAAGTTGCACTAAAATCATAATTCCATATCTATATTGGTGCAACTATGACTGAACTTTAATGTATCCCAAGCTTATGAAAATTAAGCTTCTCTCAATGTATTTTTGCTGACCACATCAATATTTAACAACAAATTTTAACGAGAGCTCATATACGTTCATTTCTATGCATGCTATAGGTCTCTTGACTTCGTGCTATTGGTGTATAACTTGATTAAATTGATCATTGAAATTTCATGCTAGACTATAGGCTAATTCATACTTGATATTCACATACAACACAAAAGTCTAATGTTCAATGAATATATATTTCATTTATGTGATTTTACGTGTTTGAATTTGATGTGTGTATGCTTAAGCTTATTGTGATTAAATCAAAAAGATTTTTGATCATTTTATTTACTTTTGGAAGTGATTTGTATCACTCATGTTTTTTAAAGATTTTCAAGTTGCTTTTGTGTAAAGACTGTTTTTTAGGTGTTTTCGCGAGTTTTTGAAGCAAAATTTTAAATTCCAATCCAAAAGCCGTCCCGAATTGGCCATGGAAACGGAATATTCCTGTACTAGTACCATCTATTTCAGAATTACGCACTGATTAATGCTAAACTTTTCAAATTTAGAGGTTACTAAAGAAAGAAAAAATGTTGTATGATTGTAAATAACAAAGAATATAATGATATTTAAATAATGTGTACCTGCCAAGAAGACGAAATCCACTTTTCACTAGACATGGCAAAACCGTTGGGTCTGGTCGAGTTAAGGTTGGGTCAATCAAGTTGTGGGTTAAATGGGTCACGGGTCAAAACGGGTCATTTTAAGCAGGTTAAAAAAGGGGTTTGAGTCAATCGGGCTGTGGGTCGGGTCGGGTCGGGTCAGGTCGACCCGTATTTTTCACATGATTTTTTTTTTTTCAATAAAGAAAACATGTATTTGCCATTTGGAAAGTTATGCAACAAATTATTTAATTTAAAATGCATTATTTTGAATTCACCACTTATATCAAGAATGAACTCAGTTAAACTTATTAATACTGTTAGGTTCTAAGGTCTTAGGATTTTATGTATTTAGAACTCTAATTTGTAATGTTGGCAAACCATGATCAAAACATTGTATTTAGTCTTATTTAGACTTGCTCAAAGTTGGTTTATTCTTGTAAAGTTGGAATCGAGTGGCTGCAGAAGTACTTGGGACTTTCGGCCTGGCTCGATCGATCGAAAATCGCACAGGTTGAATTTTCTGCAGAATTTCCAACTTAGCCCTACTTCATTAAACGTTTAGGGTTTTATGTTTTTACCCTTGGTATATAAACAAAACCCTAGCCACGTTTTTGAAGGTTGTCCATATTGTATTGTTGCTCATACATTGCGGTTTTGTGTGAATCTCGTGTGAGATCTTTGAGGAGCTTTCCTTTACACAAAACTTAGGGTTTTCATGGTAGAGATGATTTCAACATCTTGAAGATCATTACCGTTGCAACCATTGAAGCTTAAAAGAAAAACAAGCGGGGAGCTTGTAGCTGATTGAGGAATTCAAGAAAGAAGTAGTCCGTGGACTCGGAGCCTGCGCGTGGTCGTGTCAGGAAGTTCTACTGGTGGGTAGCATTAGGAAGTCGAGCGGGGAGCTTGTAGTCCTTTTGTATGAACTTCAATTCTTTCATAGTGAATTCAGGTTAGCCTTGAGGATCGGTGGGTCAAATCCTCCTCAGGTTTTTACCGTGTGGTTTCCTGGGTGATCATATCTTGTATTATTTATTTTCCGCTGCATTATTATTCTTGATATGATTGTTTGATTGTTTTAACCTAGTATTGCTTAATTTGACTAAGTAACAACTTGGCTAATTAATCTAGGCTACGCAATCTGGTTGTTTTAGGGGTCTAAATAACCTGTCAAGTGGTATCAGAGCGGGTAGCTCTTCTTGTTGCAGATTTTTAATCTCTGAGCTGATCCTTGACCCCTGTTGTCATGGAGCATGGACACTCTCTGTTTGTTCCTCCTCATTTTGATGGGAACAATTATGCTTATTGGAAAGTAAGGATGAAAGCATTCCTAAAATCCATTGATGAAAGGGTTTGGAATTCCGTTGAATACGGATGGGTGAAGCCCGCTACTCCTGTGAGTGAGTGGCAAACTTCTGAAAAAGAAGCAGCAAGCTTCAATAGCAAAGCTATGAATGCTATCTTTAATGCTGTTTCTATGGAGGAGTTTAAGAGGATCTCTAATGTTGAGGTTGCTCATACTGCTTGGAAAATCCTCCAAACTGTGCATGAAGGCACAAAGGCAGTTAAGATAAACAAACTGCAGCAATTAACTTCTAGGTTTGAAAGCATTAGGATGTCTGATGATGAATCCTTTGATGAATTTTATGCCAAACTGAATGATATTGTTAATTCTGCCTTTAATTTGGGTGAAATCTATGATCAACCTAAGATTGTTAGGAAGATACTTAGATCTTTAACTGAAAATTTTAGACCCAAAGTGACTGCCATAACTGAAAGCAAGGATGTGGACTCCATCCCTGTTGATGAGCTTGTAGGATCTCTTCAATCCTATGAGTCTGACCTACCTAAAGTGAACAAATCCAAATCAATGGCTCTTAAGTCAGTTGATGATGTTGATGGTGGTGGATTTGATGATGAGCTCTCTGCTACAGAGATTGCCTATCTTGCCAAAAACTTTAAGAACTTTCTTAGAAATACAAATAGAAAGGCAAGAGGTACTTACACTGCTGAACCTAGAAATTTTAGGAAGAATGATCCCACTAAGGTTAACAATTTTGAAAAACCTAGAGAAAATTTTGGTCAATCTTCTAATAACTCTTTGGGTCCTCAGTGTTTTGGCTGTCAAGGGTATGGTCATATGAAATCTGAATGTCCTACATTCTTGAAGACTAAGGGTAAAGCTATGGCTGTAACCCTTAGTGATAATGAGGTTTCTGATGATGAGTCCGGTGGTGACGAGGATGGAAACTTCATTGCTTTCACGGCTACTGCTATAGTCAATGAAAGCATATCTGCTGAAGAGAACCCTTCTGATGGGGAACTCTCTGAAGATGCAGATCTCCAAGAGGCCTATAACAAACTTTGCAAAATTGCTGCAAAGGATGCTATGAAAGTTGAACTTGGCCTAAAGAAAATTGATTCTCTTGAGCTTGAAAAGAAAAATTTGCTTGTTAAACTGTTTGATGCTAATGAGCTTTTGAATAATGTTAAATCTGAGAACATGCTTTTGCTTGATAAAGTTAGAACTTTGGAACTTGATTTATCTGTTGCTAGGTCTGCTAGTTCTAAACTTGATCACATGCTGAATGTTCAAAAGTATCCTTCTGATAAAACTGGGTTAGGATATGTTGAAAGCATCTTTGAGTCTGGACCTCATTCCACTACTTTTGTTCCTTCTTCTTCTTCTGAGCCTTCTGTGAGTGAGGTTGTGAGTGAAACTGTCAAACCACCTGTGAGTGAGGTAGCTAAACCTGTAGAAGTTTCACCACCTAAGAAGATTAGGGTAGACCTAAGAGAATCTAAACCTAAGGAGCCTACCAAATCTAAGGACAAGATGCATGGTAAACCTGCTTGGGTTTGTCATTATTGTGGTAAGTCTGGACATATTCGTCCTAACTGTTACAAGCTTCAAGCTGATAAGAGAGCAAATAAACCAAAAGTGCCTGTGCCTCAAGCACAAGATCCTATGGCATTAATTGGTGAATTGGTAAAGGTGTTAAACCTTTATTCCAATCATGGAGTTGGGAATCACTCAAATGTGAATAAGAACTCCAATGCTCGTGGTGCATCTAAAAAGTTTTGGATGCAAAAGACTCGAACTAATTGAGTCTTTCTGACATGGTCCTTGTGCTTCATTGCTCTATTCTTTTATGATCATTGTTCCTTGTTTTTTTTTGTTTTTTTTTTGTTTTTTTTGTTCTAGGACTTGCATTGCATTACATTCATGCATTTCATTCTAGGATTTATTTGTTTTCTCTTTTAATAAATAAAAAAAAATAAAAAATAAAAAAAAAGGAAGCAAAATTTATGTTGAACATGATGTTTCTTGATTATTGAAAACAAGGTTGGTCAATTTATTTACACATAACATGTCTTATGTACCTTGTTTAGCTTTGATGAGCTTATTTATTGCACTTGACTAGCTGAAACTTTGTAGTGCATGTTGTGTGGGAAAGATGTTTGTGGTTATTAATCACTTTGTCTTAATCTTGAAATCACATGTTTTTGACTGTCGGACTTGATTCTTTTGAGAAAGGCATAAATAACCATCTCACCACTGCTCACTAGCCAATCATGAACACCTTAGTGCATATCATAAGATTCTGTACTCGAGAAAGTGTAGCACATGCACAAAAAGAACATAAGGTGAAGCCTCAATTAAATTAAAACAGGTGTGTACTATTAGGCTTGATGCCAATTCACTTAATTCAAACCGGTGTGTACTATTAGGCTTGATGCCAAAATTCACTTAATTAATGGGGCAAAAATACAAGAAACTTACATGATTGCAAGCTTTTGTTTTAGGAGATGTGAGAGTTATAGGATGTAACTCTTTAGGTGATAGTCTCTTTTGAATTCTATGTGATGAATTTTGTAGACTTTGTGATTGATTGCTATTCACATATCACCTCACATGTATCTCAAGTTTTTACTAGTATCACACACTACACAAGTTACTCTTTGTTAAACACTGTACATGCTAGTGTGTGTTTTTTGGTCTGACCAACCAAGTTTGAAAATATCTTGAGATTTATGCACAACATATTTGTTGCTTAAGAAAATTCAATGAGAGAATGATTGAAATTTGTTTTGAGAAAATTGGGTTTAAATTTTGGGTTTTTGAAAAAGCATTCCATCTCATACTCATGCATTTTGTTTTTTCAATCTAATGCTCTGAGGAGTTATTTCAAAATTAGGCTTGTATTTTCAAAAACTGTGATTTTCGATCGATCCAGCCTATTTTTCGATCAATAGAAAAAGTGCTCTCATTTGTCTTAAAATGACTGTGCTTTTCGATCGATCGAATGTAATTTTCGATCGATTGAATATCGTGGAAAAGCCTTTTTAAAAGATCAAATCTGACTTTTTCAAATACCTTTAAAATCTTTTCAAACTTTTCCTTTCTCTCTCTGACGAGGCAAGTCAAATTTTTCCAATTTTTGTCGTTTTCCTCCGAAGTTTTTGCAAAGAATCTCTTTCCTCAAGCCGGTAAGACTCTTTTGCCCTTCCTTTTGAATTTATTTTCATTATTTCATGCATAAATCCATGCATTTAAGGGAGATTTTCGGACTTTACTTATTTGGGATTTTCTGTTGATTCAAGCCTTATTTTATGAAATTGATCATTGGGTTTTTGTGGGGACACATCATACTAATGATCCTTGGTGGTTAATTTGATCAATTTTGAGTTTGATGAAAAATTGAAAATTCTAGGGCTTGTTCTTGATCCGAATTGGGGATTTTGTTAATTTGAGTAGAATTTGCTGAAATTGGTTTGTTGCATTGATGAAATTGGTTATTCTAATATGTTTTCAAACTTGTGTACTGATCAATTCATCAATTTGTTGCAAAATTTGTCAAGTGGTTTTCAAATTTTTGGGATTTTTGATAAAACATTTTTTTGCTCAAGCCAATTTTGTCAATTCAATCTCAATTAAACTTAATTGTTTACTGCATTAGATCATGCATCACAACATTATAAATGTTCATGCATCATATAGATTTTTGTTCTATATTTTTATTATGCTAATTTGCAGTCTGCCTTTGTTTTTGATTTCTCTTGTTCTGTTTGGTTTTCACTCTGTGTCTCTGTCCTTTCCTTAGCACTATGCCTAGGAAAACTAGAGCCCGTAGGAATGTTCCTTCACCTTCTCCTTCACCCCCTCCATCCTTTGATAGTGAGAAGTTTTCGAGTGAGAAAAATCAAGAGATTTTTGAGACGCTAAACCTTAAGAGAAAGATTTGGGCTGAGCGTTTTGTGCGGTTAGATGAACTTGATCCTGCCATTAGGGCAAATTTTGAGCGTCGGGGTTGGTTACCCTTGGTGGATGTTTCTGATCCTCCTCCACCTTCTGCCTTGATTAGAGAGTTCTATTCGAACATCTCTATCCGCATCTATGATTCCAACACTCTAGTTAAGAGTTGGATACGAGGCGTAGAGTACACCATTACTCCTCGGGTAGTGGCTGATGCTCTAGGGGTACCATTGGTCCAACATCCTGTCTATCCATATGCTGAGTCTCCCGAGATTAGCGATGTTTTGTCTTACATCACTGGTACTGCTGTCCAGTGGGGTTCTGATCCTCGGATCACTTCTGCTGAGCTCTCCGGGTTACACTATCTGTTCTTTAGGATAGCTTGTCATTTGATCTGGCCTATTTCCCATGTTCACACCATTCCTCTTGAGAGGTGTGTATTTTTGTACGCTCTTGTTACTGATGCTCCTATCAGTTTTCCCCATCTTTTTCGTCGTTCTTTGAACGAAGTTTATAGGAGTTCATCTACTGCTCATGCTCTTGTTCATCCTATTTTCATTCATAGGATTCTTCTCTATCTTGATCTTAGTGGCTTTCCTTCCTCTGAGCCCGTTCATGTGATAGCTCCTATAGGTGCGTCTTTTCTTAGACAAAGGGCCGCTCATCTTCGAGTTGGTTCTAAACACCCTAGGTCTGAGCCCTCTAGTAGCGCACCTCCTCCTTTTTCTTCTGCAGGTCTTGCTGGTGAGGATATTCCTGTTCCAGTTGGTGATGATGCTGCTGCTGCTGATGTTCCTCCACCTCCTTCGGCCGACTTTGATGTTCGTCGTACTTTGGAGACTGTCATGACCGTTCAGGCGGCTCATGGACAGATTTTGGTGGACTTGATGGACGAGATACGTGCTCTCCGAGCTGATTTTGCGCGTCTTCATTCACCCTCACCACCTCCTTTTGATGGCGACTTGTGATTGCCCTTTGGCATTCCGTCACAAAAAGGGGGAGTGGAGTTTTGTCTTGTAGAGGAGTTTTTGTTGTTAGGGGGAGATTTTTTTTGTTTTAGAGGAGCTTGTGGAGTTTTTAGATTGTATCTAGGTGCTTCACTTTGTATATCATTTTTGGGGATATTCATGTTAGGGGGAGTAACATTGATTGATATACATGATATTTTTGTTGATTCTTGTTGTGTTGAGATTCACTGCTTATTGATTTATATTTATGAGTTGTTCATTCATATATGTCTTTATTTTGTGTTGTGTGAATCTTACAAGAATGTTATACCTGTTGTTTTACTCTTTACTGTCACACATGCGTTTATGCGTTTGTTGAGTATTTCAGGATTATACAGGTTGATTCAACTAAGCTGCTGTCTACACTTGCAACTATGGATAGTAGTTAGGCTGAATTGAATTTTATGAGCATTATCTTTGTAAAGGGCTTTTCATTTGTAAAACTTTGAGCTGTTAATTAGGGTTTTGTCACGGATTGCCAAAGGGGGAGTTTGTTAGGTTCTAAGGTCTTAGGATTTTATGTATTTAGAACTCTAATTTGTAATGTTGGCAAACCATGATCAAAACATTGTATTTAGTCTTATTTAGACTTGCTCAAAGTTGGTTTATTCTTGTAAAGTTGGAATCGAGTGGCTGCAGAAGTACTTGGGACTTTCGGCCTGGCTCGATCGATCGAAGAATAGACTCGATCGATCGAAAATCGCACAGGTTGAATTTTCTACAGAATTTCCAACTTAGCCCTACTTCATTAAACGTTTAGGGTTTTATGTTTTTACCCTTGGTATATAAACAAAACCCTAGCCACGTTTTTGAAGGTTGTCCATATTGTATTGTTGCTCATACATTGCGGTTTTGTGTGAATCTCGTGTGAGATCTTTGAGGAGCTTTCCTTTACACAAAACTTAGGGTTTTCATGATAGAGATGATTTCAACATCTTGAAGATCATTACCGTTGCAACCATTGAAGCTTAAAAGAAAAACAAGCGGGGAGCTTGTAGCTGATTGAGGAATTCAAGAAAGAAGTAGTCCGTGGACTCGGAGCCTCCGCGTGGTCGTGTCAGGAAGTTCTACTGGTGGGTAGCATTAGGAAGTCGAGCGGGGAGCTTGTAGTCCTTTTGTATGAACTTCAATTCTTTCATAGTGAATTCAGGTTAGCCTTGAGGATCGGTGGGTCAAATCCTCCCCAGGTTTTTACCGTGTGGTTTCCTGGGTGATCATATCTTGTGTTATTTATTTTCCGCTGCATTATTATTCTTGATATGATTGTTTGATTGTTTTAACCTAGTATTGCTTAATTTGACTAAGTAACAACTTGGCTAATTAATCTAGGCTACGCAATCTGGTTGTTTTAGGGGTCTAAATAACCTGTCAAATACTTATTCAATAATTTTAAAATTATACAAATCCTAACATTGCTATCTAAAACAAAATAACACAAAGATAAGTAAAACAAATACACAAGTTTTATTTCTAGACAATATCAACATTCCAAAATTTAAAACAAAATTACAAATGACTTATTGGACAACTCATTTGATAAAGAATAAAAACATATAATAAATTTATAATCTTGAAAATTAATTTTATAATCTATTATCAATTGTGGTTGACACTCTATTTCAATTGAGATATACATTATAGTTTGATTGCTTACTTATTTATACATGGTCTCTTTTATAAATATCATATTATTGTTAAGTAACACACACTCTAGGAAATATCATAATTTATTTTGAAAAGCCGTTTATTTTGGACATAAATTGTTAAAAAATATGTGGCTTCACTATTTTCACACTTGTGAATGTTTCTCACATATGTCTATAATTTTAAATCTATATTTTTAACTCTATTGTAACCAGATTATCTTGGCATGTACTTTATTATTTGATATCTAAAAATATTTACTCATTACAAAATGCTCAACCATTTATCTTTCAATTAATTTCCATGCACTTATGTAAATATATCAATTGTTTCCTTAAAGCTCACAATAAACAATTAAACCAATATTGTCTTAATTTTACTTTTTTTTTTTCCCAAAAAAAAAAAAGTTTAAAAAAAATGGTTCAGGTTTGGGTTGGGTCATGAGTCAGGTCTCAGGTCAACCCGTTTTTGCTTCGGGTCAAAAAAATCGGGTTCAAGTCAGGTATTTTTTGGGTCGGGACAGGTCAGGTCGGGTTAGAAAATTCTGACCCGTTTTGCCATGTCTACTTTTCATGGTCCACTATGGCTCTACATTTTACTATTCTTAATTCTTTTCCTTTCTCAATTCTCCTGCTGTTCTCTGATATATTTCACTTCTTCAACTTCTTTTTACTTTTCTTCTCCACTCAAGTGCCTTCTGTAACCTATATTAACTCTCTCATCTTGTTTCAAAATAACATAAATAAAGACTAAAGAGACAGACTGAGAGTTATCTCCTCCACTGCAAAACGGGGAAAAGTAAGGTTGTGTTACAGAGAGGAAGGTTGTCATCAATGGCCAAAAAATGATCGTCCATGGCAAAACAACATCATTTTTCTCCTCCATGAATCTCTAATCATCTTCTTTTTTTTCTCTCACAAATCATTTCGGCCCAGAACAAGTATTTGGGCCGAAATGCTGAAATTTCATCCGAAACACCAATTTAGGCCTGTACAAGCTGGAATTTGGAGCAATATAGTACAAAGGGGATGGTTACACCAGTCTAACCACTAGGCTGAAAAATTCTAACTATTCCAGCCATAATGGCACGGAAATCAAAACATTGTCCAAAGTCCATTTCTCACTTTTAGGTCTAGAGTATTTTGTAGAGATTTTGTCACTGAATAGTCAAAGAGAAAGATTGTAAATTTTTTATTTTCAATTCTTGTATGTTGGCATTAATTTCATGTCAATTTTGATTGTAATTCATTCAACCATTTACCCGCATTTTTGTGTGATTAAATGTATAGGGTATCGTGTTCAATTTGGTGAAAAATTGTGAAGAACAGGGGATTTCGCAACTTGCTCGCAATTGGTGGAACCTATAAAATGCCACATGAGGAGCAGATGTTGGAAGTTCAAACAACTTAAGTGTCAGAGGGATCTCACGACTTGCCCAACTCGTGACTTACTCGTGAAAGTCTACTGATAGCTATTTTATGTTTGTTTCCTTTCTTTCTTTACCCAAACTATAAAGGCCCACATTGCCCATGAAATTGTAAGAAGGGTTTCAAAGAGAAAACCCTGGAAATCCATTCAATAATTAAAGATTGCAAACTAACAATCATCTACACATTTCTCTTAGTTTTCTTCACTCTCTTCCCTCTCAATTTCCATATCCTACAAGAGGAACTTAATTCAAACAAAATCCACACCCATTCAAAATGTAGATAGTTGATTTGGAGCATTTGGGAAGCATTGGGTTCATGCCAATCTTTGGTATGAGCAATTGGTGATGATTACAGGATCCGGGAAGCTAGCAACGACAAGATTCGGAGAAGTCCGTTGGTTGATGGAGCTTGGAGGGCTCAAGTACAATGGGTAGATTAAGCTTGTAGGGTCTCTTTGTATTTATGTACTCAAACTGATTTGCTTGTGGATTATTTCAACTTGTTAGGCTGCAGAGAGGTTTTTCTGTCGAGTTCTCCAATTTTCCTCTTCAATAACACATCACAATACTATCTTGTGTTTGCTCCCTTCTTCCCTTACTACCTGTGCTTTTACTTAATTGCCAATTGCGTTTATTCACGCACTAGTTGGTTGTCCCGGTTGATTACGTGTTTATCTCTCTTATTCCGCATTGTTTAGAGTAGATTAAAAGTAATCTAGTTGTAATTTAAAATTTGGGGGTCTAAACTCATTCTAGTATTTATACTACTGAGCTTTCAAAATTTATAACCTTCAACATTTCTTATTTGATAGCCATTAGTTTGAAAAACTTTAAAGTAAATAAAAAAATAAAATAACCCATCAACCTTGTCAAAGTAAAAGGCACTTTCAAATAGGCAATGTAGTTGTTCAAGACCAAGATTTCAACAAATGTATCAGTAAAGCATTTTATCAGCAAAATGAAGGCAGCAAGCAATTTGTCAAACAAAGAAAGAATCTTTATGTTTCTACATATGAAACTATAACAAAAAATTGAAGGAAAAAAAAAAAACCCAACTTTAATATGATCCAAAAGAACATTTTTAAAATAAAAAAGAAAGAAAGAAAAAGATTAACCCTTTATTGTATATTGTATATTCTGTTGATGGATAAGTTTAAGAACAAAGGAGTACATCCCATCTTAATTGAGACATGTTATCAAAAAAGTACAAATTTTCTTTCTACACACAAATGTTCATTTGGATTTTCTTTTGTTTTTGTGTTTTAAATCTATAATTTTAGGAAGAAAAAAAGCATATAAAAAAGATGTGAAAAATACATAAAAGAAACAGAAAGTGAGAACAAAAACAAAAAAAAAAAACCATCTTTTGATTGTCGGGTGTTGGAAAGTGCAAGAAAGCTTCTGGCGTAGGGTGGTTATGCTAGAAAGAGAAGATGTTGGGGGGGGGGGGGGGTGTTTCACGAGACGAAGGCTTGTATTGTCTGAACTTGTGATGTTTGGTAGTGTTGTGTCGGCGGAGACATTGCTGCTGAGTAGTGGTCGTCGAGGTTTGGGGTTGAGAGAGAGTAGAGTTTATGGTGGCGTGGGGACTGGAGAGAGAGAGAGAGAGAGAGAGATAGAATGAGATGTGATTTTGAAAAGAGGAAAAGTCAGTGGTTTTTGGTTTTGCAAAAAGATTAAATGGCAGGTCTTTGAAAATTTTTAAAGGTCAATTTTGTCATTTTAATTTAAATGGGTCAATATATTGATGCGTCTTTTTTAGGACATATGTTAATTTCTTATTGGGCTTAGAAACACCAACTGGATGCTAATTTGGAGTTCCTAAAACATTTCTCATAATTAACCCCCCTTTCCTCTCACATAATATTTTTATCATGAAATCATTGTGAACTTCTATCAATTCCTCTTCACTTCTAGTAATCCTAACAGTTTTGAAGAAATTATCAATGCAATTCCCCATGTAGTAAAACACCTGAGATGAATGAGAAGCTTATTACATATTTCATAGTTAAGGACAGATGGCCCCATTGAAAGCCCCAAGCTCGGATAGTAGGCCCCCCTTATTTTATCAAAATTATTGATCTTTGATTGGTTTTGATGGTTCTCACTCCATTATGCACTACCTTAACACCGAGGTCTTACCCCAATCTTTTTCTCATTCTTTATAACCTTAATCCCCAAGGTTAAAAACTTGGAATATGTGACTAAATTTAGACCAATAAGCTTGTGTAATGTACTGTACAAAGTTTTTTCTATGTTCTTGGCCTCAAATTGAAAAATATAAGGCCACAGCTTCTCTCAAAGCATCAAAATGCTTTTAAGTCTGACCATTTGATTTTAGATAATATTTTGGTGGCCTTTGAAACATTGCACTACATGAGAAATCACAACAAGGGTAAGACGGGATTTATAGCTTTGAAGCTCGATATGAACAACGCATATGACAAGGTGGAGTGGTCCTATATGGAAAAAGTTTTGGTGAAAATGGGCTTTTAGGATAGGTGGGTGAAGCTTATGATGGTATGCATTACCATGGTCTCATATTCAGTCTTGATAAATGGGGAGCCCCATGGTGATATCACCCCACAAGAGGACTTCGACAAGGAGACCCTCTCTCTCCATAAATTTTTCTCATGTGTACTAAAAGGCTGCATGGTCTGATAAATAAGGTAGCCACAAATGGGGATTTCAGAGGCATTTCACTCTGCCAAAATGGCCCTAAACTAACACATCTCCTTTTTTCAAATGATAGTTTAATTTTTTCAAAGGAATATTTGGTTTAATTATGGCAGATGGCAGCTGGGTATTAAAGATATCATGAATATTTTATATGTTTGGAAATTGAAGATAGCCAATCAGATTAGGCCATGTGTTTAAGTTGGATTTTAGCTGAAAGTGGTAATGTAGTTTATGTAGAATAATATAATTAAGTTTCTAAATTTGTATAGGAATAGCTGGAGATTGAATGAATAGTTATTTTGTCAGTATTTAGATGGCTGGAGATATTGAGTATTTGTCATATGATGAATATTAAGTTTTAATAAAAGTGCAATGGGGAGTTTTATCATTTTAAGTGCTATGTGATGAAAGAGGTTTACCATATGTTACCCACTACACACAGACTTGTCAAAGTTTAGGGAGTTGGAGAAGACACACCAAGCAACATATTTCTTTTATCAACTTTAAACTGTTGGAGCTTTACTAAACATACCTCTTGGCCCTTCAAACCATGACTCCCAAAGTTTCCCCAAAGAGACTCATGAGCATGGATCATAATCCAAAGATGAGATGACGTACCTTGGGTTTTGTTATCATTTTGTGTCAATATGGGATTTTGTTAGAGAAGCCGCTTCCCATGAATATAAGAGAGGTAATATGGGCCGTAAGTTTTGATTCATTGCTTGAGCTTGATCCATATGTTGATGTTGATGATGTCGTGGGGTTATGATCCCAATTGATGGAGAGGAAATGTGGACCATGAATTTGCCTCTTGAAGTAAGAATCTCAAGAGCCATGTAAGCCCAATCCATGTAGTTGAATGAGATATGAGCTTATTTTGGGTTTTAAAAAGATTTACCCAAAAAATCAATAATATGTTGATGTGATGTGGGTTGCCAATGAAGTAATGCCATGTGGGGCGAAAAAAGAGTCCTCAACACCTATCATGTATTATTGCTTCTGAGTTTAATTAATTTGAATGTATATGTTATATATGTTATAAATATACATTAATTTGATTTATTTAATTATATTTGTTAAATAGTATTACATAAGTAATAATTAAATTGGTCATTAATTGAATATATTCCTAATGGAGTTACAATGAATATACCTTTTATATATGTATATCTATAGTTTTATATAATTTTATTATATGTTTTTGTATCTTATGATTTATGATAAAAAAAAATTAGGAACTGATATAGAATAATAAAAAAAATAGTCAAAAATTGATTCATGATACGATTTACGTTTTGACAATTATGGTTAAAATAGTGGAGTAATGCAAATAAACATACAACAAGAGCCACACCAAAACGTTTAGGGTTATTATATATCATTGTTACAATTTTCCTTTTTAATTCATAGTATTCATTTCTTGACCCCAAAAAAAAAAAAATATATATATATATATATATATTGATCAAAATTCTACAAGTTGCAAGTTCTGAATGACCCTAATTAATAACCATCAATTTAACGATTCAAATTAAGTTTCTCAAAAAAAGTTACAATTAGCCAAATAATTAATATATTTTCAGATTCAGATCTTTTAGATTTCCTAGGATACTCTACCAATAGATTTCCTTAAATCCTAACCACTCTTTAATGATTTAATGGTCTAGATTCTGCTATGTTAGCATTACATTAACAATATTCTTAAAATAATAAAATAATGTTGCAAACAAAACAATTAGGATTATTCTTAGTGGAATGCTGACATGATAGAATCTAGGCCATTAAATCATTAAAGAATGGTTAAAATTTAAGGAAATCTATTCGGTAAAGTACCTTAGGAAATCTAAAGGATCTAAATCCTATATTTTCAATTTCGCTCTGCTGACACTATATCTTTTGTTTTTGTTGCAAGGACCAATTAGATACATAAATTTTTAATATGTGTCTGTTTGTGTTTTGCTCGTCTTCATTTTTGTTCTTTTTTTAGTAATTATATTGTTATGATTTATGACAATTAGATATCATGTTAAGAGTCTTGTAGTTCAATTAACATATCTTAGTATTTGTAATGAAAACATCTAGCTTTCAAATTCTTCTAAGAGCAGAACTAGAGAGAGCAATTGCCCCTCCCTCCCCCCCCACCGCCCCCCCCCCCCCCCCCCCAAAAAAAAAATCACCCTCCCCTTGTTCTATGAAATAACATTTTTGGTTTTTTAAGGTTTTCCTTAAATATTTTTAATTTCTCAAATTTGTTTGAATACTATAGAAACAAACTACATTCTATTTTATTAGTATTTTTTATGTTAGTAAGTTAAAAAAGCAAATAGGATTAAATGTTACCTTTAAAAGAATTAAGAGCTCAAATTATTCATATGATAATTTATTATTTTTCATGAAATGAATGTATAAACAATAAAATTTTTTTAAAAAATTATATAATGTGGTGGGCCTTTTTTGTATTCTGGGTTGGATTGTTCCTGCCGTATTGTGGCCCAATAGTTTTGGGGTAGGAGAGTTGGGACTGGTTCAACTAAAATCCACCATAAGCCAGCTTGTGCACAAGCTAGAACCCCTTTACAGAGATCTTGATCACGTGTCCACGATAGGGGATGATGTCATAAAAATGTAATTGCAGGAGAGACATAATATAACATGGTAATAAAAAGAGGCAATCTAACTAAAGTGCTTGTTGCCAACCAAATATAATATTTAAACAACTTTACAATAGGAAAAACGAGATAATATGAGTATGACAAAAATAAGTTAGCAATAATGAAAAGAACAATGTTAATGCCTAAACAATCATGATAAAAGAGGGGCAGGGGATTAGTCTGTCAAACTTGGCTCCTTAGCAGATTTAAGCCCAAGAAAGGAATCAATCCCCAATATGGGAAATTTCACAGGGAAATCCTGCCATAGAAATTGTCCACTTTGAAAAAATGGACCTAAGTGGCTTAATCTTAAATCCTTTAACTTGCTAGAAAGTAGGCTATTGAGAGGGAGAGAAAGGAGTAGCCTATTGGTGCATGCCCTATCACACTTTTATTTTTCTCACTTCACTTCCTACTTTTTTTTCTCTGCTTTTTAATCTTAAATCCTTTAATCTCTATTTTTCTCTGCTTTCTATTTCTCTTTTCTTTCTATGCTTCCTGCTCTTCTTCCTTGTTCTCCTGTTGTTGTTTACTGTGCACAAATAAGGCCTTTTTATACTACCTGTCGTGATATGATTTACCATTTTACCCCTTAATTGCTTTTGGCCTGTTGTGGGTGTCCTTCCCTGGCCACCCACTAGTCTGCGGGCTGCCCAGCCACCACCATTACCATATGCTGGCTGCGCCACATTCGATTCCTAGACAAAAGGAGTTTTGTTTTATTTTCTTGCTTTTCATAGCATTTCCATCCGAATAAAGGTTTGGTATTCTCTCTTACTAACTCCTATAGCATGCACCTAGTGATTCTAGCTCATCTTTCCTTCTTTTGAGTGGCATGTCATTCCAACAGGACATCTCCCCCAAAAAAGCTTAAGTGGGAATCCTAGAATAGACTTCCCTCTTCTCCCCACTGCCAGACCATATTGTCTCTTACCTCTGACCCACAGCCCACTTTCCCTATATTGGTTGGGTACAAGAAAGTGGTGCCTGGGCCTTGTGCGTGCTCCACTCCCATATGAATCCATGGCTTGTCGGGAATTCATGCATTTGCCATTGCCTGTAGGTTTGTCTGGCCTTGCTGCGTGTTCTGCTGCTTATTTTTAACTCCTTGTAGCGTGGATGAGTTATTGGGTCTTCATTCTTTGCATCTCATTTCTTCTTTAGGCTGAGTATTGCTTAGGTATGGGCCTTTTCTTCTTTAATTCAGCCCCTGTCTCCTTTTACTTCTAGTTTATGGGTCAATTGGTAGTCCTGTCATGCCGCTGCACTCCTTCTACCATGGTATAGCTTAACTTGTGCTTGCTAAACCTCTTTTGAGCCTACCATGTATTATTCCTTCTCTTAGTTCACGTCGCCTAGTGTTTCTACTAGGTCAGTTTTCATATCATCTTGGGCTTCCTCGGCCCATTTTATTCCTTTAGGCATCCTTGGCCCATCTCATTCTTACATTGCTATGGGCTTTTGCTAAATCTTTTGGGCTTCCCCGGCCCAATTACCATATCCTTTACTTTTGGGGTTTATTGGCCTTTACACCAACCCATTTACTAATTTCTCTCTTTAGGTTCCTCTGCCCCATCTTTGCTTGCTTTCTACTTCTTATGACTCCCATGGGCCTACTACTTCCTTCTTTGGGCTCCCTTTGGCCCATTTGCTTTTTTCGGGGCCCTTTTTACTATTTTGTGGGCCTGTGTACCATTATTCCAGCCATTCGGGCCTAATGGTTTTTCTTACTTTGCAAATTCTTCTTTCTTCACCCCTTGTTATATTATTGGGCTTCTTTTTGCCATTGGGCATTTTCTTTTTTTGCCAAATTGGGCCTTAACATTTAGTCTCCTAAGCATATGAATTGCTCATGCAGTTCATGTGCGAATAAAGAGTCTCTATCATTTCTTTCTCTTTTTCTTTTTTTTTTTTCTTGCGGGCTTTTTCGAACAGTAGGCCCCGCCTTATTTTGTTTCTTACCATGAACAGTGTTGTCTCTTCAAATTTCCCAATTTAGTAGTTATTTTGAAACACTACTTCTACTTCATTAATACGATGCTTCTTTTAACGGCTAACCCATTGCATCCTTTCACGTCATCTTTATTGTCATTAGTACTTAAACTTATTCCCTTCCCATCATTCGCATAGAACATCTTTTCATTCCCTTTTTTCTTTACCATGTCCTCTTCCTCAAACATCTTCACCACTTTATTCCAATCAACTATCCCATTATGACGTCGGCGAAAAGCCAAGGTTCTTCCTACGGTAAAGGGAAAGAGATTACCACCGATGATCGCAGGCGAAGATGCTCCATGCTCCGAATCGAAACACTCTAAAGAGGAGGAAGGGAGTCGCAACCCAGATAGTGAGTGTGCTCCCCTCATCAAGTCGAGGTACGATGCTTATGCCCATTTCTCGGTGGTACCCAGTGACTACTTACCTCCGCCGTTGAGTCATGTGTGGCTCTCTATTTGCCATCGTGACACGGAGGTGTCTTGGGCCCCTTTGGCTTCCTCGATTCTTGATCTTAATATCATCAATGAACTTTGCTCCTTGTGCCCATTCTCTTCGAATTTAGGTCGGGTACCTCTTTGGGTTGGAAGGAGTGGGTAGATGAAGAGTTGTCCGATATGGGTTTCATGGCGGCGTTATAGCAGGCCAGTGAGTTGAAGGCTATTGTTTCGTCACGTTGCTTGTCCAACTATTGGGACTTGTTCAATCTTCGTCATTTAGTCCGCCGATGGTGCACCGCTACCCATACCTTCTTCCTTTCTTGCGATGAGATCATCGTGACCTTGGAGGATGTGGCAAATCAACTGTTGTTGCCCATTCTCGGCAATGTGGACCCAAGTAATATGGAACTCTCTCCCAAGAAGGAGGCCATGAAGGCTGAATTGAAGAAATGGATGAGTGGCAACGCGAAGTTGTCACATTGGGTTAGGGCTTTCTCCAAGGCTTCAAACATAGTCTGCCATGTAGCCTTTGTTACATTTCGGCTCTGTAAGTTCAACTTCGGTTCTCACCTTCATTATACTGTAAAACCTTTTTATTTTCGATTAGCCATAAAGATTTCTACCATGGTGAGTTTGCCATTGGCCTCTAAGTTTCTGGGTCATTTGTATGTTCAGTCAAACATTTTGCAAAGCGATGAGAAGTAGGCGGGTTCCTACCACATAGTTACTACTTCTGCCCATAGTACCATTTTGCAGCATCTGCTATGGGAACGTTGTGCTAGGCACTTGGCTAAGTACAAGTCTGTCTATTTTGCCAAAGAGAAGTATTGTTCATGTTCGAAGGTTATTATTGATTTTTGTGATCGTTTTGTATCTAACTTTCCGTCAACTTACCGTTGGGTTGGGTTGAAGCCAATTGGGCATCCTACCTTAGAGTTCTTTGATAAAGGAGTTGGTTTTTGTTGGAGAGCATACAGGAATCTAGGCACTGGTTACACATGTGCCGATTCAATCATGGGCCCTTTTGCTGACACTACTGGGACCACCACCCCATTGACTGCCTTTGATGAGAGGGGGATTACATACTTGGCAGCTACTAATGCTGGGTGGTTGCCTTACCTTGCTAATGAAGGCATTCAATGTGTGCACTATTCTGCCAATAGAGTGAGGAGGCAGTTTGGGTTGGATCAGGACATACCTGATGATTTTTCTGCCATTCTAAAGTCCGCTACTTCTGGCCAACCATTCCTGCAACCTAGTGCTTTTGAGTTTTGGGGCTGGCATTTCATAGCAGTCACTATTTCGGGTTCATAGAGAAAGGGTCTTTGCACAGCTACGATTCATAGGTATTGGTAGGCTGTGATGACTTCATTTGAGAATGAGTTGTTGGGTAGCCATGAGTTTTCTTTCATTCCTCGTGATGGTCTTCATGCCATTATTTCTGCCAAGCCCGTGGTTGTTGCTTTTTACCAAGTCTGTGGTGGCATATGCTAGGAAGCAGAGTCGGTCTGCTATATTTAAGTGGCAAGTAAAGGAGAAAGGGTGGTATTTGTATGCTAGTGATTACCCTACGAGCTGGGAGAAGAAGCTGAGAGTGGTGAAGCTTCCTATGCCTACGAAGAAGGGCTCGATGTCTCAGTCTGCCAAGCCCAAGTCTACCAAGAAAGGTGATGATTCTTCTGAGACTTGTTTCGATATTGTTCCCTATGAAAGTGGTCTTCCTCCTATTGGTAATATAGTTCTTGAGGGTTCTCCTCCTCTTTCTGCTCACACCCATTCTAGCAGGCGACCTACTGCAGGCAATTCCAAGCCTTCCACTCCACGGCTATCCACAGATGCTCCTCCTTCTAGCAAGACCCACAGCAGCAAGAGAAAGACATCTCCACCACCTCCATCTACCACTACTGAAAGGAGAGTATGTTATCTCTAACCTTACTTCTTCTTTATTTTTCTTCATTCATGGGACCTTCCTGCGGCCAATCCCACATGCATACTTATTTATCTCCCCTCTTATATATATATGTGTGTGTGTGTGTGTGTGTGTCTATATATATATATATATATATATATCACTTTTTGGCAGTCTAAGCACAAGGAGGACACTTTTTCCACCCACCCCATCTTACTTAAAGAGCCCGAGTTGGAGGTACATTCCTCCCCTTCATGCATTTTTATTGCCACGTGTTACCATGTGTTCCCTCTCCCTTTTTATCATCATTCATCATTTTTTTTTCTTGCTTATTTTTCTGCTCTTAACATCCGCCCTCTTTCTCCCCCCCACCCCCTCCCCTCTCTTTTTTTCTTCATGCTTTTAAGCTAACTCCGAGCCCCTTTCTATTTATCACCCCACGAATGAGGAGGTTTCTACTACCATGGGCACACCCATGAAGGGTTTCTTTGATGGGGAGGACATTATGGCTATGGCCTCTGCTTCTATTGTTGCAGAGGAAGCTCCTGTCGAAGCCCCAATTCCTTCTCCCAAACCTGCAGAGGAGAGTATGTTCCCAGACTAAGAAGGTTGGTGAGTTTGCTCTTATTCCTACCAAGACTCTTACTCCTCATAAAGGAGTCACTCCTATAGGTGCATCTTAGATTGGGAGTGCTTCGCGTGCTACTCCTCCTGTCATCTCTGCTAGTGATCCTTTCGCTTGCCCTCTCTCAGGCCGTAAAGGATGGCTCCTCCTTAGTGGTCACTCCATCTATTCCCAGTTTTGCCACCCGTGGGCCTGATGCAAATTTGTCTTCTGATGAGGGATCTAAGGAGTTTCTTGAGGATTCTAAGGATGATCCTATCACGAAGAAGAAGGTCTCTGATTCTGACGAGGATGATGGTGGTGAGTGTAAGACTGAGGCCATGGATATGTGTCTCTTACCCTTGTCAGATCTTCTCTCTTCTTTCTTCTTCTTCTTTTTTTTTTTTTTTTTTGGTAACTTTCTGGTATAATTCTTTGATTGTTCTACACATTGATTTTCCTTAGCCATAGATATACCCAAGGAGCCCAAGACTGTGGCAGACACTGCGATGCCTACAACCCCCACTTCTGCCACACCTGCTGCCCTCACTCCCATAGGTCTAGGTATTTTTTTCCTTTCTCATATATCTTCTTCAATCTTCATTACAAATTCATTCCTTCGCTTTGTCCATCCCTTATGCTATTTTTCACATTTCTTCCTAGGTCCGATTCCTGTTGAGATGGCTCCGTCCTCTTGGTTTAAGGTTGGTAGCAGTTCTACCACAGTTCTTGATCTAGCGAGTCAGGCTGCTGCCTTCTTCATTCGGTTTGACTAGCCCGAAACCAACGACCTTGATCCTGAGGATTTTTGGGGTGCTGGGCCCCCTTATGTTGATTTTCATGGCTTTCGTGTCCTTGGGGAATGCATCTCTTATTTGGAGGCAGTGTACAATAGCCATGGGGACTTCATGCAGGGGTTTCTTTTTGGCCGATCCATGAGGGAGCACTTCCTTAAGCTATTGGGGAGCATGATGAGCAATATCGAGCATAACTTCATCGACACCATGTTTGCTGAGAGGATTCTGCAGTGGAGGGCTGAAGTCCGGGAGTTAATCAAAGTTGGCTTTGCTGTGGAGTTCCTGCTGCATCACCTGTGAGAGATTGCTCGAGCCTTCTTTACGAAGAAGGTTCAGCCTATTATGGATGCCATAGATTCTCGCATTAAGATTTTGAAGAAGGAGGTGGCAAACTTGGAGGCACGTCGCAAGCACCTTCTTTTTGGTGTTACTAGCCCTAGCCACTTTGGAGACCAGACCCTCATTTCAGGCCTTTGATGAGACTTATTACATTGTGTAGTTCCTTGTTTATTTCCTTCCCCTATGCTTACCTTCTTCCCCTTTTCATCCTACCTAGTACACTTCCTTGTTTTCTCTAGCACTTATTTGATAAGTCTGACATGACTTATATATTTTGGGTTTGTAATATATTATGCTACATTTGCTACTACATCTACTATAGTTATTATTATGATTATGATACAGTATGTTTTTGCTAATGCTCCATAGTTTTCATTACTTTTTTTTTTTTTTTACAAATAGAAACACACTACAATACTTTCTTGTGACATCATCCCTTGCAAGGGCAGTCACTTGGAGGGGGGAAAAAAAACTAAACAAGAGGAAGGAATAACTACACAATGTTTCCTAGACATAATATTGCTTTCCCCATTTGCCATTAATGGGGTCCATTAGGTCATTTCCATTCATCTGAGCCAAATGATAATACTCACTTGCATGTGCTTCCCTTACCACAAAGGGTCCTTCCCATTTAGGTGAAAATTTAGATGGTCCTGCCATACCTTGCCTAACGTGATCCATTGTTTTTAGCACAAGTTGTCCTTCTGCGAACACCATTTCCTTGGTTGTCCTGCCATAAGCTTCAATCATTTTTTGTCTGTATCTGTGGCTACGCTCTTAGGCCACCTCCCTTTTTTCATCTAATCCCTTAACATCTTCGTATCTTTTTGCCACGAATACTTCCTTCTCCTTCTCTTTCTTTCGTGCCTGAATGACCCTTAAGGAGGGTGTCATCACTTTAGCTAGGCTCATTACCTCCGCTCCGTAGACTAAGGAGGAATGTGAAAATCCCGTGGCAGACTTAGGTGAGTTTTGGTAGGCCCAAAAGGCATTTGGCAAATGCATTACCCATCCTCCAGTATATTCTTGATTCATCTTGCTAATGATCTTGATGAAAGTCTTGTTTGTTCTTTTGCCTGCCCATTCCCTTGGGGATAATAGGGTGATGATCGGTGGTGTTTGATTTGATAGAACTCCAGCATCTTTCTTACTTCACTATTGAAAAATGGTGTGCCATTGTCACTGATGATCCTATAAGGTACTCTGAACCTGATAATTATGTTCTCCTTGATAAAATTTGCTACGGCTCCTCTTGTGGCCTTACGGAGTGATATGACCTCTGCCCATTTGGTAAAGTACTTCGTAGCCATAAGGATCCATATGTACCCACGTGAGGGTGGATTAACTGGTCCCACTAAGTCAAGCTTCCAGGTGTGGAAATGCCACAGGGTGACCATGCTATGCAAATTTTGCGGGTAAGTGTGAATTAGGTTAGCCTATACTTGGCAGGTGTGGCACTTTTTCATGAATTCTGCTTTGTATTTCTTCATAGTAGGCCAATAATAACCCATCTGCAGCAGACACCAGTATAGCTTTTTCTTCCCTTGATGCTCCTCGCATTCCCCTGCATGTATCTCCTTTATCATCTCCCTTGCTTCTTTAGGACCCAAACATCGTAATGGGTCTCCATCATACCATTTCCTAAAAGGATTCCTTCATGAAAAAAGTAGCGCATTGCCAACCTCTTAAATTTATATTTTCGCTATGCTTCTGTGGCAAGATACCTTCCATCAAGTATTGCACAAACGGACTTCTCCAATCTTCATTGGTGAAAATAGTGTAACTTTCTTCCCTGTCTGCAGCCAAATGGTAGGCCTCGCATTGGGTTTAGACTACGTTTGCATCCTTATCCATGCTTGGCCAATAAAAACCCACTCTCTAAAGTTTGTGGTAAAGGCTGATCTCACCGCCAAACCTGCAGGTTCTGCCATGCACTTCCCTCAATTTGATGTAGGCCTCTTCTTACCCCACACATCTTGACAGAATTCCTCCTGGCATTCTGCGATACAATTCCCCTTTCATCAGGGTGTAATCCTTCAATATCTTCAAATCTACCATATCTTCTTCTTTCATCAGGGATTCCTTTATGGGGATTCTCTAGTCCCCCTTACACCCTTGTTCTTCCTAGAACCTTTCCTGCAGTATTTCAACAATAGATTCCTTTCGCTTACTAACCTTAACTCTAGTGCTACTTACTTCAAAGGCTATTTGTGATCCCAACGCGGCCAGAGCGTCTACGTACCGATTCTCGCTCCTCTGAGTGTGCTCTATCTCAAATGTTGAAAATTTTTCCTCCATTTTCTAAGCTAATATCCTATACGGAGCCAAACTTGGTTCCTTCAAAGAGAAGCTTCCTTTAGCTTGGCAAACCACCAGATTGGAGTCACCTATCACCTTCAAATGCTTGATCTCCATTTCGAGGGTTGTGTCCAACCCAGTGAGATAGGCCTCATACTCAGCGGTATTTTTTAAGCAAGGAAACTGTAATTTAAACGAGAGCACCACAACCTCTTCTCCTACATGATAGAGGATTATTCTTGCACCTCCTGAGTGAGCCGTGGAAGAACCGTCAAACTTCATCACCCACTACTCTTCGATTAGTTCTGTTGCGGCCACTTCCCCTAGAACTTCGTCATCCAGCGGGAATTCCTCTTATCTTGGGAATTGCGCCAATAAATCTACTATAGCCTGACTCTTTACTGCCTTAGGTGTTCCTGCCTTCAAATCATATTGCGACAATTGTAACAACCACTGGGATATCCTCCCAGAAAGGATAGGTTGCCGAAGCAGAGCCTTGATTGCGTGGGACTTCGTCATCAAACATCTCATAGGCTAGAAAGTAATGGCGTAACCTTTGTGATGCTATTGCAAGGCATGCTCTTTCTACTCTAGGGTTTCGAGTCACAGCATCCTTTAAAGCGCGACTTACGTAATAGACTGGTTGCTTGACACCACCTTCGTCTTCTTAGGCGATCAAAGCTCCTATGGCATATGGGCTAGAGACCAAGTAGAGCAACAGTGGCCTTTTGCAAATTGGGGCTTACATCGTAGGGAGGTTTGTTATAATTTGCAACAGCCTTCCAAAGGCTATCTGCTATGCCTCTCCCCACTCGAAGCTTTGTCTCTTCTCAAGCAATTTGACGAAAGCTGAAGTGATTGTCGCCAAGCCTCGGATGAACCTTCGGATGTAAGAGACTTTCTCTAGAAAGCTCTTCAATTCCTTCACTACGGTAGCTAGATTCATGGTTGCTATCGTTGTGGCTTTGGCTAGGTCCACATCTATTCCCCTACTGTGGACTAGGAATCCCAAGAACTTTCCAGAAAGCACTCCAAAGGCACACTTGAGGGGATTCATTCTCAGTTTGAAAGCTCTGCATCTTTCAAACACCTTTCTTAATACTTTAGCATGGTCCTCTCATCTCCTTGACTTTACAACTATGTCATCCACGTAGTCTTCCAGCTCGTAATGCATCATGTCATGGAATATGGCGGTCATTATGCGTTGGTAAGTTGTGCCCGCATTTTTCAACCTAAAAGGCATCATAGTGTAGTAGAAATTGCCTATGGGTATTCTGAAAACATTTTTCCCTGCATCTCTTGGTGCCATTCAAATCTGGTTATATTCGCTAAATCCATCCATAAAGGAGAACATGGCATTTCCTACTACAGAGTCTATCAACAGGTCCATGTTTAGCAGTGGGAATTCGTCCTTCAGGCAGACTCAATTGAGATTTCTAAAGTCTACACAGCATATTATCTGCCCATTTTTCTTCTTTATTGGCATGATATTGGACAACCATTACGTGTGCTGGATGGGTTTAATGAAACTAGTGGCCAATAGCTTTTGCACATCTTTTACTATCTGTTCTTCTATTTCGGTATGAAACATTCTGGCAAGCTAAGCCATCGGCTTAGCCTCGGGATCTACGTTGAGTGTGTGCACTACCAATCCTGAATCTAGCCCAGGCATCTCGCTGTAGTCCCATGCAAAGACATCTTTGAACTCTTTCAACAACAGTATTAGTTCTGACTTTTCTTCCTCTGATAGTTTTGAACTTATTGAAATGGGTCTTGGCTTCTGTGGGTCGATGTTTAAATCGACTTCTACTAATTTCCCTTCTGCTGTTACCTGTGTATCCTTTTCTGCTATAATTCCCTTCTCTTTTTTCGTATTGCTTTCTTCTTCCAAATTTTTCGGGACTACACAGCACGCCAAACTTTTATGTTGTGGCCCTTGTCTGGGACCCCCTTGCGTATCGCAAATGGGCCCTGCTCTCCTTTATAACTTATAGACTATTCTACCATCAGGGGTTCGAACCCTGACGCATCGTGGTGCATCACTTGACTCCAAAACGGGCGCTTCTTTCCTCTTTTTCCTTTGCATTAGCAGTCCCCTCAGATCAAGCTCTAGGTCATCTTGAATATCCTCCCATCTGGGGAGGAAGGTGCCTTGTGGTTTAGACACTGAGCTTTCACCGAATGGTGCCCACTCATTGTAAAACATGGTTTGTACTAGATGAGCCTTTACCTGCTCGAAGGGTGACAAGTTTGCCACTATCTATATTATTCTGCCGTTCAGCCTTCCCTTCACGCATTGATGGTAGGTAGATGGGACCAACTGGTGTTTATGCAACCACGGCCTTTCCAATAATATGTGGTATAAGACTTCCATTTTCACTACATGGAAGCGAGCTAAGGAGGCTATTGGTCTTACTTTCAACCACAACTGGTTGTGGCATGGGGTATATTCACCATTTCCCCCAAATCCTGCCACCTCCATTGAGCACCCCTGTATTTTTCTTTTTGAAATTCTTGCTACTTGCAATGTACCCAGTGGAATGAGATTTACGGAAGCGCCTGTATCAACCAAGGCCTTTTTGATGGGGATTTGGTTTATGGAGGCCACCAAGTAGAGGGGTCTCCTATGATCTGAATACCCCACTTCTATGTCTTCATCACTAAAAGTGATTTCATTTGTGTCTTGTAAGAAAGCTTTGTCAGCTCTAGCTTCTACAACAAGCATTCTACTCCTGCCCCTGAGGCAATGCTTACTAGAGCCTTTATGGCAATTCTTTACTCATTTACTGTGAGTTCCAACTGATCAAACAGGTTCTTAAACCTGGTACTTTTTTGCAAGGTGGTACTTGCTGTGGTAGGTAGGGCTGGCCTTTCCTCCTCGTCTTCCCTTGGATCCGCGCAAATAATGACTGCTGCCATCCCTTTCCCTTAAGGTTCGAGAGCAGGTTTCTTTGGACTTCTAGCTAATATAACTTAAGAGTTCCTTCTTTGATTCTTCGATGTACCAATTTACGGAGCACCCAGCATTCTGTGGTAGGGTGTTGCACATAATTGTGCAAATGGCAGAAATGCGGGTCTCTTTTCTCCTCTTTGGTAGGTTCCCTAAAAACTTGGTTGAGCTTGAAGACCCCATTTGTAATCCATTTATCTAGGAGTACATCTAGCTTCTTTGGTGTACATGGAAATGGTGGAGGAGTTTCGTACTCCCTCCCATCCGATTTCCTTTTCCTTTTGCCAGTAGATACTGCCATGGCTTGTGGAGTGGTCTTCCATTCTTTGGGCCTGTCAAAGCTTGGCCTTACCAATTGGGCGGTCTTCCTAGCTTTCTACAGCAACTGTGCGAACTGGAGATTTCTAAGTTCTCCAAAATAGCTATGTATTCCATAATCATGTTACCCATACACATCTCCACTAATGTCTTTTCCTCACAATGATCATAGCAGTCAAGAGCTATGTCTCTAAATCTCTTGATGTATTCCATTAAATCTTCGCCGCGTCTTTACTTGGTTGCTTGCAAAGATACAAGCATTACTATCTCCTTTCCATGAAAGTATTTAGTGCAAAACACATCCACAATGTCATCCCATGTCGAAATTGACCCTGGTTTCAAACCGATGTAGCAAGTGTACGCACGGTCACATAGGGATTTGGAAAATTCTCAAAGACGTAAGTCCTCATCTTCCGCGTAGGGACTGAGGGTGTCAATAAAATTACTTACATGTTTGATAGCATTTCCTCTTCTGCCATCGTATTATGCAAAAGTTCACAGTTCATACCTTTCAAGATATGGCTTGTTGAGTATTCTCAGTGCATAAGGAGGCCTTCATGCATAAAATCTTTCCTTAGGCATTTTGTCCATTTCTTGTTCTAGAAGTGTTGCAACTTCGGCCATGGCAATGAAACGCTGCTCCACATTCTGTGGACCACCTCCCACAGGGGTTTCTTACTTGTTTGCTACATGCTCTAGGTCTTGCTGGCTTTCTTTTTCTTTTGTCTTGTCTGCCGTCATTTAGCGAATTTCTTCCATTATTTGCAGTAGGGAATGCTGCACAAACTGCAGCACCTCGATGAAAAAGTTGGCATTATCAGTGGGAACTCTTTGCTGTTGCTGAGGTCCAACCCCTGCTCTGTTGACACCTTCCGCTTGGTTGGACTATTCCTGCCATACTGTGGCCTAATAGTTCTGGGGTAGGAGAGTCAAGACTGGCTCAACTAAAACCCATCTTAAGCCAGCTTATGCACAAGCTAGGACCTTTTTACAGAGATCTTGATTATGTGTCCACGGCGGGGGATGCTATATAAAAATGTTATGGCAAGAGAGATATAATATAACATGGTAATAAAAAAAGGCATTCTAACTAAAGTGCTTGCTGCCAACTAAGGATAATATTTAAACAACTTTGCAATAGGAAAAACGCGATAATATGAGTATGGCAGAAATAAGTTAGCAATAACGAAAAGAACAATGTTAATGTTTAAACAATCACGATAAAAGAGGGGAAGGGGATTAGTCTCCTAAACTTGGCCTCTTAGCAGATTTAAGTCCAAGAAGGGAACCAATCCTGTGGGCAATCTCATAGGGAAATCCTACTATAGAAATTGCCACTTTGAAAGAATGGACCTAAGTGGCTTAATCTCGAATCCTTTAACTTGCTAGAGAGTAGGCTATTGAGAGGGAGAGAAGGGAGTAGCCTATTAGTGCATGCCCTATCACACTTTTGTTGTTCTCACTTTACTTCCTACTCTCTTATTTTCTTTCTTTTTGTTTACCCTCTTTGTTTTTCTCTACTTTTTGTTTCTCTTTTCTTTCTATGTTTCCTGCTCTTCTTCCTTATTCTCCCGTTGTTGTTTACTGTGCACAACTAAGGCATTTTTATACTACCTTCCATGATAAGATTTACCATTTTACCCCTCAACTGCTTTTGGCCTGTAGTAGATGTCCTTCCTTGGCCACCCACTGGTCTGCTGGCTGCCCAGCCACCACCACTACCCTACGCTGACTGTGCCACATTCCATTCCTAAACAAAGGGAGTTTTGTTTTATTTTCTTGCTTTCCGTAGCATTCTATCCAGATAAGGGTTGAGTATTCTCTCTTACTATCTCCAATGGCATGCACCTAGTGATTCCAGCTCATCTTTCCCTCTTTTGGATGGCATGTCATTCCAGCAAGACATCTCCCCCAAAAGAGCTTAAGCGGGAATCCCAAAATAGAATTTCCCCTTCTCCCCACCGCTAGACCATACTCTCTCTTACCTTTAACCCATGGCCCACCACCCCTGTATTAGCTTGGTACATGTGGGTGGTGCCTGGGCCTTATGCATGCTTTACTCCCATATGAATCCATGACTTGTCTATTGTTCATGCATTTACCATTGCTTGCGGTTTTGTCTGGTCTTGCTGCACGTTTTGCTACTTATTTTTAACTCTATGACGTGGATGAGTTATTAGGTCTTCATTCTTTGCATCTCGTTTCTTCTTTGGGCTAGGTATTGCTTAGGCATGGGCTTTTTCTTCTTTAATTCAGCCCCTGTCTCCTTTTACTTCTGGTTTGTGGGTCAATTGGTATTCCTACCACGTCGCTGCATTGCTTCAGCCGTGGAATCACTTAACTTGTGCTTTCTGGACCTCTTTTGGGCTTGCCATGTATTATTCCTTCTCTTAGTTCACATCACCCAGTATTTTTGCTGGGTCAGTTTTCATATCATCTTGGGCTTCCTCGGACCATTTTATTCCTTTGGGCATCCTTGTCCCAACTCATTCTTACATTCTTATGGGCTTTTGCTCGGGCTTCCCTGGCCCAATTACCATATCCTTTACTTTAGGGTTTGTTGACCTTTGCACCAATCTCATTTACTAATTTCTCTCTTTGGGCTCCTCCGGCCCATCTTTGCTTGCTTTCTAATTCTTATGATTCCCATGGGCTTACTACTTCCTTCTCTGAGCTCCCTTGGGCCCATTTGTTTTCTTCGGGGGCCCTTTTACTATTTTATGGGCTTGTGTACCATTATTCCTGTCATTCGAGTCTAATGGTTTTTCTTACTTTGTTAATTCTTCTTTCTTCACCCCTTGTTATATTGTTGGGCTTCTTCCTGCCATTGGGCCTTTTCTTTTTTGCCAAAATGGACCTCAACATATAATAAACTTCATAATTTGATATTATTTTTAACTTGAACTCTAAATTTTTAACTCACAAATGATTACAATATTGCTTAAAGTTGCTATAATTCTCTTCTTTAAAAAAAGCTGTTATAATTCAATCATTTTAAATTTTTAAACAAAAATTATCATTAATGATACTTGAAGTTTATTTAATTACTAAAACATCATTGTCTGAGAATCGTAAGTGAATTTTTTATGATGAAAAGAAATTACAAATTGCTTATAAAAATGCTAACAATTAAACACAATATGATGAATATGTGACATTTTTAACTTTAAAATAGTACTTACATGATTTTTTTTTTTTTTTTTAAAGTATTATCTCTAGTGTTTTATATAATTAAAGTGAGCCTTTTTTTTTTTCCTTACACGGTATAATATAAGACTTTTTTTTTTTTAAAGAAGAAATAATATAAGACCTTTAAGATTTAACTTTTTTCTCAGCTTCGGCTTTTTTCCCAGTGACCTAGTGCATTGACCAGGCCAATTGATCAATTGGATCGGAAAACTATGTGACCCGATCAAATCCAGTGCAACCCGGTGGGTTTTAAGCAACTCATGTGACCCGGTTGGGTTTTATTAACCCAGCTGGGTTTGTGAATTATGTAAAATTATATTAATAGATCCACTTTATAGACTCTTTTATTATTTAAATGTGTGATAATATGGTAATTTAAATAAGAGAAAACCTAAAAAATCTATAAAAAAAAAAAAAAAAGCATTGTTCCTTGCGCCCAGACCTGCGGATTCACACTTTGTAATTTGTACATGTACTATCACTTCTCAGTTTTCACAATTCTCAAAACCTATTGCTATGGTTGCTACTGTGCATAAATTTTTTTTATGCTTTCAAGTCTGAACAGATGTACTTGGCCAACAATTAGCATGTAAGTATGACCATATAACTCTATGCCACCGGCTATCTTTTTTTGTTTAGGTTTTTTTTTTTTTTTTTAATATTTTTTTTTATACTTTATTTCTTGATTGCTTTTTAGTTTAAGCATCTTTAGTGTTTTTTTTTTTTTTTTGATTGTGTACAGTGTGACTGTGTGAGTGTGTTTTAGTTGGCCTTAACTTTACTGACAAATATAAATTAATTTGTTTGTTTCTTCTAATGCCATTGCTTATGAAATATAGATTTTGAATTATAATGGCGAGTTTAATATAGGTATATGCTTTTTTTTTCTTTTTTAATTTACATATTCATGTTATGATTATTCAAACTTAATTTTATATATATATATATATATATATATATTTTAATTCTTTTATTTGACTCTGCAGTTTGACCGATGACCTACTGGCTAAACCAGTGACCCAGTGACCCAGCTCATAGACCGGGTCAACATCCGGCCTGGGTTTAATAACTATGATAATATATGATGAAATGTATGTGTGCATTATGCGTACATATAAATGTTTACAACTGTACAGAGACATGTTGGTTAATTATAAATTTTTCCCACCATTTGAAGTCAAAATCATGGCTATCGCTAAATACCCTTTTCTAACTATTAAATTATAAAAAATAATGATAAAAAACAGGAATCTTATTAAGAAAGTTTGAGAATATGTCTCATGGTTGAACATGAAGCTTATTGGATAGTTCATTATGTGATTTGTCGCTGACTGAATATAATGACGTGTCTCTAAGCAACAAAGCTCATAAGATCATTCACAGCAAAGATGTGAAAATAGCTAAAGTGCTATTTTATTATTCAAAACACTAAAACATGCTCTACATCAAAGGTGTTATATTTTAAAAAAATTTAACTCTCAGCTACGTAAACTGCTATCTCTAGCAATTTACTGTAACTAGAACTTATAAAAAAATATTTATTTATTTATTGCGGCACGCGTACATCTTACCAACTCTCTTCTCTTTTTAATTTTTTGCTCTCGTCTATTTCTTTTTTATCGCCCACGCATAGCTTCCCCTCCCCCTTCTTGACTAACCATCTCTCTCTCCCAAGCTGAACCGAAAGCATCTCTCTTCTCACTATCTTTCACAAATTTCCAACCAATTTCTCTATTCTTTTCTCTTTCTGACAAAAAAAAAAAAAAAACCTCCATATTTTCGCTCTCTCCTCTCTAGGGTTTGGTGTGTATGGCTGGATTTCAGTGGGTGTGACTGGAATTCGGTGGATTTGTGGTTGGATTTTGGTGGAGCTGTGATTGGGTTGGATTGGTGATTGTTATATGGGTTTATGATTTGTGGCGGTTGTGGGTTGGATCGATCTTATGATGTGGGTTAGGTGGTGGTTATGATGTGGGTGGGGTGATGGGGGTTCCGATTTGTAGGGGTTATGGGTGGCAGCGATAGTGGTTTTGGGGGCTTATTTTGTTTTAGTTGTGATGGTTAGGGGTTGCAACTATGGGTGGTGGTGGTGATGACTTTGGCTATGCCGGTGGTTTCCGTGATTGTGGCGGTTGTTGCTTTGGCTATGGCGGTGGTGGTTGTGGCTGGTGTTTATTGTGTAGGATATATTATTTGATTAGGTTGTTTATTTTATTTAATCTATTCTATTCTAAAATAGAGTCTTTGATATTGGGTGTATTATAAACTGAAGTGTTAATATAGATAAAATAGATATTTTTTTTTTTTTTTAAGTTGTTAAAAGATGTTTATCTCTTTCGCTATGAATGCTCTAAAGAGAAAGATACAATAGTCTATAAAAGGTTATTATGTAGTTCTCTTTGTTGATCTGTGAGCAGTGAGACACCCACGCACAAATGGCAGTCCAATTGATAATCACAATTAATTGCTTACTTCTGCTCACATCTAGATTGGGAGAAGCAGTACCTATTCCACAAACTGGTTGTAAAATTCATTGTGGAAATGTCAGTATTCCTAGAGCATCTCCAACAGTCAAGCTAAACACTAAATACTCTCTATTGTAATCAATGAATACACAAAAAACTGATCCAACAGTCTCTCTAAACCTCAATATTTTTTTTTTTTTTTTTTTTTTTGTGGCTCATGTACAATACCTCTCTAGCTCTGATGGGTTACTGTAGATTAGGAATATAATTTTTCTTCATTAAAAAATTCTACAGCTAAATTTTTTTTTTTCTTTTTGTCCATTTCTTTTTGCTCTCACTCTCTACCTCTTAGTTTCTTCTCAAAGAATGAAGGAAAGGAGACCTTACCTTCTCTCTCTGGTGGTCTTGCGGCGGTGCCGTGGTGTGGGATAGTGGTGGTTCATGGTGTGGATCAGCGTTGGAGGGTTTAGGTTTTCTCTCTCATGATGTTTGTGGCAGTGCTATGGTGTGGGTTAGGGGTTGTTAGGTTTTGATTGACAGTGGTGGGTTTGCTGTGGGGGTGGTTGGGTGAATGGTCACAAAGCGACATAGATCGAAGTAAAGCTTTTTTTCCTGCCGAGGTCTGTGAATATGGGGGTTTGGTTAAGTGGATGTTTTGATTGATTAGGTTTGGTTTTGGATTAGAATTAGAATTTTGAGTTGAGAGGCTAATTTTTTGTCATAGTTCTTGATTTCATGTTCTGTGATTTGGGTTTAAATCTTAAAATATTAACTTTGTTGGGTAATTTAGAACCCGGTTGTTAGAGTTAACAAGTTTTAAAACCAAGTTGTTAATTAGATCTATTATGAATAATCTTTGTTCAAACAAGCTAACATCAATATCATGCACAGCGGAATAGAATATAAGACAAGATATGATGACCTAAGAAAATCAATTAAACAAACTAGTTTCACAGTAAAAAAAACCTATGGGGAAACCTTCCCAAAAAGCAATCTACCATAGTAAAGAGAAGTTTCAGATCTAGTACAAAATCTTTGTCCCTAGACTCTACTAACCTAGTAGATAAACTTACAGCAGAAACCCTCACCACTTCAGAACCTCTAAACTCTCCAATATATGAACGCTTCACCCATAATCACAATTGGAACCTCCAATTTACTTCAAGAACCTCCTGAAAGTTTTCTTCATAGTAGCAAGTTTGTGGTGGTTGCTATGACGTCAGCTTCTTCGCTAATGAAATCTTCATATCTACTTTGAAACTCTTTGATTTGGTGAAATAAAGAAAACTTAATTACAAAACCCTAGCCGCATAAATGGAGTCTCTCTCTCTCTCTCTCTCTCTCTCTCTAAAAATCCTTCTAATAAATAGCTTATAATGTCCTTTAAATACCAGTTCAAATGAATCTGAATTCGGGCTTCAAACAAATAAGTTGTGTTTTTTTGCATTGCTAATTTTTGCTAATCTGCAATGCTTGATTGATCGAACTTGTGTCGAGACTTTTATTGAGGAGACGGTAAGTTTCGAGCTTCTATCAAGCAGTATCGAGCTCCTATTGAGGTACATGATGAAAAAGTGCTGAAAATTTGTTTTCTTGACATTTTCTTGAGCAAATTTTGTGTCTTCAACTTGGTCAATTACAACTTTAAGACACATCAAAACTCAATAAAAGACACATAATTTGGCATGGTTTGACAATACTAAAACACACAACCCTAACAAACTTGATTTATCATTGAGTTTTGCTTGTTGGTTCTATTCAAGCTTTCTCTCTTTCTTCTAGGTCTTCAAAATTTGGGTATAATAAATTTAGAATTTACTATTATGATCGAGATGGTGGATATTAAAAAAAAAAAAAAAAAAACTAGATCGGGCTTTAGTACCATATAAGGAAATTGAAGTAGTTTTTAATTTTGTTATTTTGTGTATAATATGGGAACCATTACTAATTAATGGAATAATGCCGTGAGGAAAGAAAAAATTGGGATAAGAAAAAAAAAATTGCCATAAATCTTGCAATTTTGGTGAAAAAGGTAAAAACTAAAAAGAAAAAAAAATGGAAGAAAAATAAATTGCCGTGAATTTTTTCATTTGGGTGAAATAAGGTAAACACAAATCGGAAAGGTTTAGTTGCATAATAGATTATGCGGTAGTAAAAAGAAAGTAATATGTATTCAAGGGTCATATACAATGATCAAATAAACCTTTACTTTTCTTGTAAAGTGTTTTTTTTTTTTGGTATTTATAGAGGTCGAGTATATGGTTTGCTTAGTTGAACTGTAAAAGACACCCATAAATTAAATGGCCGTGCAACTTGTATTGCGAATTGCTTTCTTTCTTCTGCTGACATATGGATTAGTAAAAGAAGCAGCAGCAGCATCACCAGCTATTGCAAAACCCGGTTGTAAAGATAGGTGTGGAAATGTTTCAATTCCATATCCATTTGGAATCGGACCTGCAGATTGCTACATGGCCAACTGGTTCAAAATTGTTTGCAATAACACAAATGTCACTGCTAAAGCCTTTCTACCCAGTATTGGCATGGAGGTGCTGGAAATCAATATTAGTGATCCGTATAAAGATTCATGTTCTTATTCTTCTGAGCCCGGACTCATCCGAGTCAAGATGCCTATTATTTCTTCTCCAAACTGCACAAATAAGAGTAGTGATGGTGTGGACTTCTCTGGAACTCCTTATTTCTTCTCGTCATACCGGAATAAATTTGTTTCGGTTGGTTGCGACAACTTGGTCACAATGACTGGTCTTGATCCTATGGTGGTGGTTGGTTGCAAGACGGATTGCAACAATCAAAAGCTGAAAGATAAACAAGGTACATGCTCGGGGTTCAACTGCTGCCAGACCACAGTCCCTTATGGGATTCAAGTACTAAACGTAAATTTCGTTAGTACACAGAGAAATAGTTGTAAACATGCCTTCCTAGCAGAGACACAATGGTTAAATAAAAGAGATCTCTCTAACCATTTTCTGTATTGGGATTACGTTCCTGTGGTGCTGGAATGGACAGCATCTAACTTTGCTACCTTTGATTTCAGCGAGAGACGTGCACGGCATTTAGATTGGGATTATACAAGTTACGGGGCCCAGTATTATTATTGCCTTTATGGATACGAAGGAAATCCTTACCTTTTACCAGGATGTAAAGGTAAACTTCAATTACCAACACCTTTGATTTGATTTTCCTATATGCATATATATAGTCATCTAGATTTCACTAACATGCCTACTTGACTCATAGATCACTCTTCACTCTTGAGCACTACATCCATTTTTATTTTTATTTTTTAAGCCATATATAGATTCAGTACGATTAAGGTTGCGTTCGGTAATACTATTGCAAATTAATTTTAAATTCTAGTAGTTTGGTTTTTTAACAGAAAATTCTTTTGAGCTTAGTAATTAAAGTACGTGAACTATACCATATATTACACCTATGTATGTATTTATTAATAAAAACTCTCATTTAATTACTGTAAAAAACAAAAATATTGTGAAAAATACAAATTTTTTTATAACTATTTTTTTAGAAACACATTTTTTTTTTCTAAACGTATTAAACATGTATTGAATGTTTCTCGTATTATACTTACAAAAATACTCCAACTTAACTAAATTTCAATTCTTTTATCCATCGTATAATTACTAGTTTTATTAAGGCGTTTTGTTATATATGTATATATAACAATTAAATTATCGATACTTAATATTTTTAGTTCCATATGCTTTATTATTTATATTAAACATCAACATCTTCATGTTTTATTATAATCTTGAAATTTTTTCATTTATTAAAATTTTTCTATAATTAGATCTTATATTGACATATATAATCTATATAGTGGATTAAAAATATCATTTCAAAATATAATAAAATAAGACGATAAATACTTTTTTTTTGGGCTACGTAAGTGCATAAAAGACATATTAAACATCATCTCCTTCATTCACTTGTTATATATATTTCTTAAAAACACAACTAAAATTTGGAGAATAATTTATGCTAAGTTTATTGAATTGTTAAGTAGTTGAATCTTTATAAAATATTATTAAATTATTTTAAAAAATAATATTAAAATAATACAAGTATGATAGTAAATTGAAATATTATAAAAGAAATAACTTAACATCTATAACCTAGTCCCAAATTTTTCATTCAAATTCATAATATACCTGTACGTATGTCTATTTTATTTTTTTATTTATTTTTTCATTTTTTATACCATATTTTTACAAGAAAATAAATAAATAAATATTGAGCTGAATTAAACACGTACGTATTTCATATCGTAGGTATTCTGTCTCATGCATTACTAACTATGATTTTGAGAAATAATGCTTGGTATTTTGTTGGAATTGTTACTAGAGAGTAATTATAGTAAATGAAATTACATTTGGTTACGTCTAGGAAAACAAAAGATAATCAATTGGACTAGAAGCCAAAAGATAGGGCCAAAAAACTGTGATCCATATTTGTGATATATCTTTGAAATAGAGAATATCAACTTCATGGTGAAAATTTTAATTTTCTTGAAAAAGAAAAAAATTAAAAATATACATAATATATTATCACATTATTATAAATTATATTCAAGAATTATACCTTTTTGTTTTTAGATAATATAAACAGAAGACACAGGAGATGGGAAAAGAGGAAGTGGGAAGACAAGATTTACAACACTAGATTTACACCTGATTTCAAATAACTTATTATCACATACTAAATTTACACAAAAATAAATTATCAATTGATTAAAACTTTGTCTTTATTTTTTTAGTGCACTAGATGCATATGTATCAAATAGTTAGCATACATTTAATAAGGGAAATTTACACCTTTACTACCCTAAACTATATCTCATATTACACTTTGCATCCTAAACTTTTTGAATGCACATTTTGCACCTTAAACTATAACTCTTGTTACACTTTACACCCCGGCGTTAAATTTACTACTAACTTAATTCGATAGAAATTCAAAGTTTATGATACAAATTGCAATCAGGAATATAGTTTAGAAAGGTAAAGTACAATTTCTTCTTTATTTTTAAGGGATTAAGAAGATTGAGAATTAAGTCTTTTCACGTAATGTCGTACTTTTCCATCCAAGTTAATAGAAAGTTGATGTTGGGGTTCAAAGTGTAATAAAAACCATAGTTTAGAGTACAAAACGTGCATTTAAAAAGTTTAGGGTGCAAATTATAATCAATGGTATAATTTAGAATAGTAAAATGTAATTCTTCCATTTAATAATTACTTTTGTTGCATATAATACCAGCATCTTAACATTTCGAAGTATCACCACTAGCTATATAAAAATCCAACCAAGCTGAAAGTTTATTAAAATGTTATTATGTGTGGTAAGATATTTTGAATTTTATGTAAAAACTAATATGGTAATCTCATTGGATATTGTAAAATATGGGTTTTATACCCCATTCTTGCTAAATTTGGAATCATACTTTAAACATAGGACCAATTTTGGCAACAAAATTGGTTATACTTTAAAGCTAGAACTCCACTTAATATCTTTTTATTGAATATGAATTTTGACAAATCCATCAATAGATTACATTTTGTTTTTACATCCTTGATGCTTACAAAATTTATACAAAATTAAAGATAAAGAGCAATATCATTAATAATCAAATGTTTAAATTTTAAGCTTTTGTAGTTTAAAATCACGCATAAAAAATAAGTTTATGAATCAAATAGTAAATAATATCCGATTGACACAAAATGGAAAATCTATGTTAAGAACATAAAATAAAAAAAAATGCAATCCAACGATTAGATTTTCAAAATATGCAGTCATGTTAATTTTTCAATGGGATTTGAAACCTTAGGCTATAATAAAATTTGTAATCAAACTTTGTTCTAAATAACTTGAGATTCGCTCGAGAAAAAACTTTGTTTTTATCTGTTTATTTAAAAAACAATTCAAAGTTCAAACCTAATTTTAGGTTCAACTATTAAATAATTCAAACTCAAATATAGTAATATATTCATGAATAAGCTCATGAATATTATGCTTGGCTTAAGCAATATAATATTATTTGTTTATAAGTATATAAATATATTTATACTAAACTCATCACACGTGCTTTGCGCGTGCGATTAGACTCTGTTTTATTTTTTATTTCGGATTTAGTGAAATAATGTTTAAAAGTGAGATAGAGATAGTGTCCTAATTTTTAGGATCTTTTTCTACATGAGAATTGATAAAGTTTGAAACCCTAAAACTTAGGAACTTTTTTAAAAATAGTAAATTACTCTTTTAACCAATTTGTTTTTTTAAATTTAAAATTATTTAACTAAAAGATAGGGGCATTTTAGAGAGTTTAAGAATTTGTGTGAGAATATTTGAGTACCCAAAATGATGAAACTCAAATAGGAAATTCTGTTATTAATAGTATAGATAAACTTCACAATGGATTGTGTTAGTTTATAAATAAATTCATAAAATATCAAATTATTACTAGTTTATTGATAAAATACAAATATCGCATTTCAAAGTAAAATTATTTATAATTTTTAACAATACAAGGTTGATAAATCTAGTTTTTATAATTTCATAAACAAAAATAATTCTCTCCAATTAAGTGAAATGATATAATTTCAACCCTATTTAGTTATAAGTGATTAGCATAAATTAACTACAGGGTGAAAATTTTTAGTTGTGATGTTAACTACATATGGGAAAAGAATTAGTTAATTCACATGTTAGGGAACAAGGTTAAATTTGAATATATAATCTAGTTTGATGATAAATTTGAACACAGCTCATGAATGAAATAAAACTGAATAAATAGTCTTAAAATTTAGTACATCTTAGCTCAACTCTTTTGCAACACTAATTACAAGCTAGCCACACAATCTTAAATATCAAATACGCTAATTATATCTTTAAACATTTATACTTTACTTCTAATGTTAAACATTTTCATTTTAAGTTAATGATTAGGTTTTAGTTTGAAATATTTATCAAAATAACATATAATTTAAATTTCAACTTAAATTTAATCTAAACTAAACTATGTATTTCCAATTATATATAATAATTTAATATATAATATAATAGGTATTATACGTTCTTATTTATATTCTTGTGCAATTTTTTCAATAAATTACACCAATCTTATTTGAGAAATTACAAAATGACACATCCCTAAAAGTTTGACGAAAAGTCACTACATCTAAAGGTTTTATTTATACATGCAACACTAATTTTTTCAAAAAATTACACGCCAATCTTATGTTTTCACCTTGTTAAAGTAGTGAGTTCCAGTTAGCTCAACTAGTAAAGTCTCTGATGTTTGAATAAGATATCTGAAATTCAATCTCTGCTTACACTAAAAACTAATTGATGTCTTCGTCTGATAATAAAAAACTATCATTAGGAGCGAACGTCATAAATTGAAACTTTGTAAAAAAAAAAACCTTGTTAGAGTAAGGATGCTTAAGAACCAAGACAATCCTAGTAATAAGGCTGCTTGAGTTTGATTAGCCTCCTTGCATTTACTATCTAACCCAAATCAATCTTGAAGAACGTCTTGTGCTTAATTAGTACTCCCAAAATTTTAATGAATTTATTAATTTGTCTGCCAATATTCCATTAAATATCATAAAGATGAATGCAAAGATATGTATGTTGTAAGCACCAAATACAAACAAAAATTAATGAATTTATAAATTTGCATGTTATCCTATTCTTATCAGATATAAATGAATGTGAAGACCAGAAACGCAATGGATGTAACGACAAGTCAGATTGTGAGAATACAGAAGGCAGTTACACTTGCAATAGGCGAAAGTCTCGACTGAGGATAGCCATTATAGGTATGTCCATATATATATAAAGGCTATATTTCATACACTTTTAGTTTACTAAACTAAATATACGTGTATAACCATAATCATGTGCGTAATGTTTGCAGTTGAGGTATAACCATAATCATGTGTGATGCTTGTTGCATCTTTTTTGTGTTAAATGGACCCTAAACTTTCCTCCATTTTGTTGCTGTATTGAACTGCATATTCTTTAAAGATTGATAATTTTCCCGTATTCGTTAAAGATTGATTGAAATTGTGACAAGTTTGAGAAAATTCCAGCTTGTTATTTTGTAGGAATAACAAGCTAGAATTGTGTGTGTGACAGGTTTTTTATAGTAGCGTTTGTAAAACATATAGCAGCGTTTGTAAATGCATTCACCATCAGGTGTAGAAAGAAAAAAAAAAAAAAAAAAACTATAGCTGCGTTTTTAAAACACGGTTATAGACAAATTCAAAAATTATTCAGGGGGTTTTAGCCGCGTTTAAAACGCAGCTATAGTTGTGGCCTATAGCCACGTTTTAGACGCGGCTAATATATCTCTTTGAAGCTGTCAACAAGGGTCCTATGGCCGCACTTTTCCAAACACGGCTGCAAACCAGGAGCTATGGCCGCGTTTAAAACGTGGCCTAAGGTGAAAGCTATAGCCACATTTTAAACGCGGCTATAGGTTTCACCTTAAGCCACATTTTAAATATGGCCATAGGTCCTAGTCTTAGGCCGCGTTTGAAAAAGTGCGGCCATAGTCCCTTCAGGCCTATAGTCACAAGATTTAGGTCACATTTAAAAATGCGGCCTAAAAAAATGCAGCTAGAGGCCAAATCGTCCTATGGTCACGTTGTTCTGACCTAAGGCCGCATTTTACAAACATGGCCACATAATGTTTTTTTTTTTGTAGTGAGAAAATGAAGCACATAGAAAGTCAATTAGCATTTATAATTTCTGTTCTCTTGGCAACCTATCACTTCACTTCTCATCACTAAAAGATATAATCATACCTCGTATAACTTGATAGTTTCAGACTATTAGTTGAACGTTACTCATCACTCTTCTATATTTTTCCACAAAGATTACAAATCTATCTAGAAAAAATAAATTTTCTCTATAAACCGGTACAATTCTTCATCTCAATTTTGATTTCTAATTACTAGATAGATTTTCATAGTACACTCTACTGCCAATAAGGACAACCTCATCTTTTTCACTCATTGTTCACAAGAAAGAGGTCAAACGAAAGAAATTAATGAAAACTTTAATGGAGCTAACACTTATTTTCCAACTCCTTTCTAAGCTGTACATATTATTCATTTCCATTTCTTTATGATTATTCCTTCCATTCTATTACATTCCATCATGAACTTCCAAACGATAAAAATTAATTAGGAGCTAACACTTATTAGGCTTTGCATATTGTGAGAACAGATTAATGTAAAACGAAAAAAAAAAAAGTTAGTAACCTTTAGTGGGAAAGATGTTTCCAAATTCTTAATATGTTCAATTCTATTTACACTTATTCATATTTTTATATAGCCCAAATTTTGGCCGATGTTTCTAACCTAAAAAAATATTATTATGTTGATTTAATATTTCTATTTTATTTGCTTGATGTATGCAGTTATTTGTACAAGCTTTGGGGTATTGTTTCTACTCTTTATTACTTGGTGGTTATACAAAGTGATAAAGAAAAGAAACAAAATTAAGCTCAAGAAAAAATTCTTCAAAAGAAATGGTGGTTTGTTATTACAACAACAATTATCTTCAAATGAAAACAATGTTCAGAAGGCAAAATTATTCAATTCAAAGGAGTTGGAAAATGCGACAGATCGTTTTAATGAAAACAGAATACTTGGTAAGGGTGGACAAGGTACAGTTTATAAAGGAATGTTAATTGATGGAAGAATTGTGGCAATTAAAAAGTGCAACACAGTGGATGAGGGAAATCTTGAACAATTCATTAATGAGATTATCATTCTTTCCCAAATCAATCATAGAAATGTGGTTAAACTACTTGGGTGTTGTTTAGAGACAGAAGTTCCTTTACTAGTTTACGAATTCATTTCCAACGGCACACTTTTTCAGTACCTCCATGAAAAAAATGAAGATTTTCCATTGTTAACATGGGATATGCGCTTAAGAATTGCCACAGAAATTGCCGGAGCTTTGTCATACTTACACTCAGCAGCTTCACTACCCATTTACCATCGTGACATAAAATCTTCAAACATACTTCTTGATGACAAATATAGAGCAAAAGTTGCAGATTTCGGTACTTCAAGATCAGTAGCCATTGACCAAACTCATGTAACCACACTAGTATATGGTACTTTTGGGTACTTGGATCCAGAATACTTTCAAACAAGCCAATTTATAGAAAAGAGTGATGTTTATAGTTTTGGAGTGGTCCTTATTGAGCTTTTAACAGGAGAAAAACCAGTTTCTTTGACAAGATCACAAGAAGATCGGAATCTATCTACATATTTCGTTCTTTCATTAAAAGAGAACCGTCTCTTTGATATACTTGATACTCAAGTAAGTAAAGTTGGTAATAAAGATGAAGTCATGGCAATTGCCAACCTTGCAAAAAGATGTTTACACTTGAATGGAAAGAAACGACCTACAATGATAGAAATCATGATGGAGTTGGAGGGAGTCCAAAAAGTTTCTCCTATTCAACCAAATTTTGAAGAACTTGAATATGTTAGAAATGAAGAAATGGAGCCTAGGAATGACATTTCTATTTCAAAAAGTTCATGTTTAGAATCAAGCATAGCTTCATCATCAGACGTCCTACCCCTTTTATCCATTAAATCAATTTGATTAATAAACTAGGTACTTTTTTTTTCATGTTGTAAACTATTATCAAATCATATTACTATCTTAAAACTCCTCCTAGTAGAGTGGCAATAATGATATTATATCTTTGTTTGGTCTTGTTTAGGTCCTTTTGGTATTGACATAGGAAGTATAATTTTAACTATTGAGTTTTGACAATAAAAGGTTCTAGTGTTTAGAGCGTTTAATAAACTTTAATGATAGAGTGTTTTGAAACTATTATTCACAGCTGGTAAGCAAATTGATAATGTGAGAAATGACAAAAAATGACATACACCCGAGGGAATAACCAGGTACTTGAAGATGTCTAAATACCCTTATTAAGAGTTGTAAAAGCCCCCAAAATGCTATTTTACATCTCAAACACCAAAATTCTAACAATATCCAAGCTTGTATTCTTTAAAAAAAAAAATTACAAATTTGCTAGCATCTTAAGTTTAGAACCTACTATTGCTAAAATGTAAGCTTAAAAAATCTTATTTTATTGTCTCTCTCCTCTAGCTCAACACTTTCAGCTCTTTTTCTTTTCTATCATCTTTCTCATCTTTCTTTCTCTCATTCTCTCTCTCCCAAATCCTCTAGTTTTTTTTAACCTAGATAGGCTCCATGGCTAAAGCTAAGGAGCTTCTCCTCCATTCACCACCACATGGGTGGTCCCTCTCTCTAAACTTAAACCCAACTCTCCCTTCTCTCTTTCTCTCACCCAATTCATTGAGCCGAAGCTCCATGGCCAGAGCTTTGAGCTCCACAAATTGTCTTTTCTTCCCTAGATCTCTCAACCTCTCATTTTATTTCTATCCCTCTCTCGAATTGAATTTGTGGTGGGGGAAGGTTTGAGATGATGTTTTTGGTCATGCAAAGGCCCTGGGTGACACGTGGGTGCACCCCCGATGGCATGTGAGGATAGGAGTGGGTTTATTTGGCTCTCCTTTTCTTCTCTGTATTTTCTAGAAATTTGGGTTTGCTTGTTGGGATTCATGGTTTAGTTTGGTGAGATTTTACGGTTTTGCAGTGAGTTATCTTTGGTTTTTGCTGGGTTTTTTTTAATGGTTGCAGTGGTACACTAGTACTTGTTTATGACTGGTTCCCCCCCCCCCCCCTTGTATAATTGCAGTGGTGGTTGAATTTTGGTTGTGGGAGGTTGCTATGGAGAGAGACACATGGAGAGAATGAGAGGAAAGAGAGAGATGATTAGCTTATACTATTATTTTATTGGGGTGTTTATATAATTTTAATGTGTTGTATGTAAAGATAAAAGGGAAAATTTGCAAAATAACACCATTTTACTAACTATTTCTTTAGTTAGCAACGTTTCCAAAATATTTAGCAAACTAACAGCTCAAGTCTAAGAGACTCGAGTTCACTGTAGCACCTCGAGTCTTATAGACTCAAGTTCCATGTGCTAGTAGAGCTGAGGCGGATTAGATCTACCACGTGGAACTCGATTCTTACTTACTCGAATTTCTACTTTTTCCTTCTTCCTAATTCCTTCATTCTTGTTTTCTTTCTCCATCTTCCTTCTTTTTTTTCCTTCTCCATCTTCTGCCATCCCACTATTCTTCTTTTGCTTTCTCAAATTCATGCAAAAATAATTCAAAACCTTACCCTTTATTTATGGCTAAGAATGGTGAGGAGAAATTGTTAGCTATGGCATGACACAATGAACATGCTAGGCCAAAACGATACCATGGCAGATGATATTTTGCAGATATTCTCCACTTTCGACGGCAAGTTTTCTCGCAAGAAGTTGTCTGAGAAAGTCAAGGAGGACGATCCTAGAGTGAGTGCGGTTCTTGAGCGTAGCCTCAAGTTGTTGGACTATTAGATCTCTCAGTACGTGGTGGCAGAACATCTGATCTGGGATGATACCGCTTTTCATTGTAGGTCTTTGGGGTTGCAACTTGAAGTTGATATGTGTTGTTTCGTTGTGGGTCATGCTTAGGTTTGTTGATTTCATTGTTTCATGGGTATCTGGATTTGCTTGAGTTCCACGTCAGCTTGAGTTCCACATCAGCTCTGCTAGCACACAGAACTTGAGTCTCTAAGAATCGAGTTGCTACAGTGAACTTGAGTCTAAGAGACTCGAGATGTTAATTTACTAAATAGTTTGGAAACGTTGCTAACTAACGAAACTATTAGCAAAATGGTGTTATTTTGCAAAAAAAAATCCATACTAGGAAGTTGGTGAGTTGTAAATTGGTATGTTAAAATAGATAGAGTAGTTTTTGAGATAGTAAAATGAGATATTTTTCGGTGTTTAAACACTGAAAACTGTGGGGCCCAAAATAATAACATGTTTGGTATGAGTGTTTTTTTAGGAGTGTTTGCGTTACGTTTCTCATTTTAGGATGTTTAAATATTGAATTTAGAAAACTCTTCTTATATACCAGTTTTCAGTTTTCAAATAACATTGTTCAATGACACTTTTGTAAATATTTTAAAAATTGTAGGTCCCACTAATTAGACTACATGTCATCACTTAAAAAAAAAAAAAAAAAACACACACACACACACACCAAACACACAATTATGTTTTTTTTTACTTTTGAAAAGACGTTATTAGAAATATAGTACCAAACACATTTTTTGTATTATGAGTATTTTAAATATGTGTTTTCACAATACTTTTTAAACCCAGTTTTCACATCATTTTAAACAATAATACTCAAATACCTCTATTAACAAGCCCAAATCCTCTAAGGACCTTCTATGTTTCTTTTGGCAATGGTGTAGTAAGTAGAGTCTTAATTGCAAGACTTTATTAGTAGATTTTTTGCAATATGGTAGAATTTCAACTGAAAAAAATCTTTACCATTTGAGTGTTTAGCTCTTTAAATTTCTGTACATGCTAAGAGTCTTGTATATCAACTGAAATCTCTTGGTGTTTCTAAAAAAAGACATCTAGGATTCAAATCCACAGCCCCCCCCCCCCCCCCCCCCCTCTTCATTGTTATATAACTATCAAATTAACACCAAAAAAAAAAGTCTAGATTTATAAAGTATGAACATTAAATTGTAGAGTTTTCTTTTATTAAATAATTTTTGTTGGATTGAATTTTCTCATGTACATAGGCAAGGTAAGAGACCAGCCCATTTATCAGCAAAACATGTTTTAGGTATTGATGATTTCTCTGCTTGAATTGAAGAGATTCCTTATTTCTTAGAAGAAGCTCTTCTTCAAGATGTACTCTTTATTTCAGATTACAAATAAAGTTTTTAGTCCTCCCATAAAAATTAAAAATAAATAAATAAAATTTCTTAAAGATTTTTTTCACATTCAAGAAACCGCCCCCCACTCCCCTTTAAATCTCTTTAACAAAATTACAAAAATGAATCTTAAGAGTCTTAAACTTTTTTTTTTCTTTTAAGCACTGCATTACGAGCTCTTTGTTTTGATGAATTGTCTTATGTCGCTATTTCATTATATTAATTATTTTGTTATTAAAGTTAGGGGTTTGGGTTCGAATATATATATAAACTAGTTGCTAACCCATACTATGCACGGAAACCTACCTATTTGTGAAGTAAACTAAAATAATTTTATAAAATCTTAAATTGATTAAGAAACTATACCATTGCATGATACTACAAAAAATAATTTAAAAATTCAGGTATTAAAACTTTTGAAAAACCAAAAAATATTAAAAAATTAGATGATTCACTGCTTAGAAATTATTGAAACAAAACAAAACATATATGACTAAACAATAGAGAAATATAAGAGAAAGGTGGGTTACATTCAAAAGAATAATCAATGGCTATAACTCTTGAAAGGAATCAAAAGATTCAGAGCTTACAAATTATAGATAATATATATATATATGTGTGTGTGTGTGTGTGTGTGTGTGTGTGTGTGTGTGTGTGACTATACAACAAAGAAATATAAGAAAAGATGTGTTACCATCAAAAGAATAATTCAGATGTTAAAACTTTTGAAAAGCCAAAAAATATTAAAGAGTCATAAGATTTACTTCCTAAAAATTTTTGAAACAAAAAAAAATGTATATGATTACACAATAGAGAAATATAAAAGAAAAATTGATTACCTTCAAAAGAATAATACATGGTATAGTCATTGAAATCTGCTAAACATGTTCAAATATTGCAAAAATTAACACAAATTCAGATGTTAAAAATTCCAAAATGCCAAAAGATATATATAATTAAAGAATAAGTTATTGAAACAATTCAAAAAATACATGAATATTCAAAAGAGAAATATAAGAAAAAGAAAAAAAGTAAATGAACCCATAAAGCAATAAGTTTTAAATTTTAACGGGTCTAAACTTTAAAGGATGAAAAAAAATAGTCACAAGCGTAGAGTTTGGTGGTTTATGTACGAAAATCATTTTTTTTAAAATACATGAAAAACCATAATTTTTTTTTTAAACAAAGTAGAGGAAAAAAAAATAACAGAAGAAAAACTCATACCTCTACTTGGCTTTAAAAAGAAAGTTGGGATTTGCACTGCTTTTATAGTGTTCATGATTAATCTCACAAATTTGGAGATAAATTATCAATGTTTGAGTTTGAGTTTAAGTTGAACTTGTTAGAGAGATAGCATTTTACTTTTTATTAAGTTTGGACTTTGGTTGTTGGTATTGTTTTAAAAAATAATTTTATTTTAAAAAAATAATAATGATAATATATATATATATATATATATAAATACAAAAGTCAAAGTCGGTTCAGTAACGTCCTTTGCAGAGAAGGAATTGGAGTTGAATACAAATTGACCAAGTCAAAGCCAATTAAATTAGTATTCAAATTAGGAATGGCAGCGGGGTGAGGCAGGGCTAAAGGATGGGATTTTCGTCCATGCCCCACATAGTTTTGTCTTACCCCATTCTCGTCCTACCCTGCATGATGAGAAAAATTTTCTCATCCCATTCCCGCCCCTTGGTGCCCTGCAAAGTTCCGCCTCATCTCGTAAAACTCTACTTTTTGTTAATTTGTCCTACAATTGTACAATTTTTTTAATGAAACCTATTTCATTAATAAAAATATACTTGAAATTACAACTAAATTTATCTCATCAAATCAAATAAATTTTTAGAAAAAATTGGATAATATATCCAAATGTTTAACAAGACAATCATAAAAAATAAAAATCTTATAGTATAACACATAACAAAATAAAGGCAGAGAATCACATTGGGTAGAATAAAATAAGCTAATAGTGATATGTTTGTTTAAATATTAAGGTTTTAGGGTATGAAAAATTTACAATTATAACTCTTAGCAACGCGGAACGGGGCGGGGATGGGGAGGGGCAGGATAGGGCGGGTCTAAAAAGTCTAAACCCATCCCCACCCCGCCCCGTGGTGCGGGACTAAAATCTTGCCCCATCCCCGCCCCACCACCCTTGCGGGGCGGGGAAACCTGCGCATGGCAAAGCAAAGAGGGGTGGGTTAAGCAGAGCAGGGAAAAATTGTCATTCCTAATTCAAATGCCTCGCTAAAAACTTCAACTATTAACCATGTATAGCTAAAAACTTCAACTATTAAATTGGAGTTGCTTTTTTTATTATTATAAAATATTGGGTTTGCTTTTGGGGAAGAAATGGAGGTTTTTTAATTAGTTCTTTTTTTTTTTTTTTTTAATATTGCTGATGTGTAAATTTGTGAGAGCTTCAAAGGCTTGAAACATATATCTAATAGAATTTTACTCAAACTAAACTATTGTAACACTTGATAAGATAATTATATGTTGAAGAAAGATAATAAATATATAAGATATAAAACCTAAAATAAAAAGAAAAAGAAAATAGTGGTGACGTGGAAAATTGTGGAAGCTCCAGAAGCTTTAGTTTTATATATATACTAGTCACTAACCCATGCGATGCACGGGATAGTTGGTTAAATAACAATTACAAATAATCATATAAAGCCTCTATGTTCTTTGATTACAAATGTAGGGTGCTCCACATAACACATACAGGCCATACCTTGGTTGCTATATGGCAATGAAGACATTATTACTAACATTCCAAAAGCTCATACACAGATTTGGGCATAATTTAAATTCATATAATGCTCAACTATAATTGAATTTATAGTCCGATACCAATATAAAGTATGTTGTATTACGCACTTGTATGTATAAGTAACTGGATCACTTAAAAACTACTTTATAGTAGTTGACTGAGAAAGACAACACACAGACAACTATTGCAATAAGAGAAACTGAGAAAAGATATTGCAAAATTAATCATATATAATTTTTTTTTTTTTTTAAATTGGTGCCAAATCCACAGTTTTTTATTTATTTTTAATTCAATCCTAGAGCAAGGAAGTTCATTCGTTCATGACAAAGGAAGATACAAAAACAAACTCAATTCAAATTATTAAAAAAAAAATGGTCAAATTATCAATAAGACATTAAAACAAACTCAGTTCACAAGTCGATGGAATGTAGAATAAAAACTATGCAACTGAAGCTTGAGCTCTGATACTAAACCTTTTGAGCATTCTGGAATGTTTATATATCTTTGAATTAGGGAATATGATGATCTGGCCACGTACACAAGTTTTCAATGACTTGTAAAACTTAAAGCTGTGAAGCAGTCATTAACAAAACAATTTTGCATGTAAAACCATATTGCAGGCTGTCGACAATTTTGAAGACCCTACAAATAGAAAAAGAACATTTGTAGCACTTTAAAATATTCAAACTAATAAATTTGCTCTTCCTGCTTGCTAATTTGTTCTACTCCTAAGATGCACTATTTTTTTTTTAAGGATAAAAGATAAAACTTTATTGATAAATTGAATAGACAAATGTGTAGCCAATCTCATGACAGCATAGCAAGATCATGCATTTGCTGGCAAGGAATAATATGCCATCTAAACACATGAGGCACTATGCCACTCTCTCTCATAAGAAGCAACTCACAAACACAAAATTCAAAACTTTGAAATAGTAGACAAATAGTCTAGGTATCTTTGGAAACTGTTGAGGAGATTATTTGCAGCCACATATATCTGTGTCAGATGCATCTAATAAATACCAATATTTGAACTTAAAATATCCTGAACCACAATGATAATGATAACAAATCCAATATATCAATCCATTCCCAAATGCCATTCACAAATATAAAAGATCCAGTATCCCCATCACTCTACTCAATCAATAATCAAATCTCAAACTTCCAAGCCTTACCACAAAATAAACAATTCAACTTTTGTTTTCTTGCCCACACTCCTAATTTCATATAACATTAAAACAAAGAAAACAATTCTACCATATGAAGTTCATTACACATAAATCAAAACAAAATCTAAAATAAACTGATACAAACATGAAGAAGGAAGAAAACCTCTTGCTTAATTATTAACTCTGGTCAGACCATGTATATACTGTAGCAAGAAGAATACATGTCTACTCATTAGACTTGCAAAATGGACATTGTACAGAATCAATCAAATTCTAGAAGGAAAAAAAAAACAGTCGGGTATTTTATCAAACAATTTGCATGCAAGTAACAAATTTTTTTGTTAGTTACGCCAACAACAAAATATTAAAGCAAATTATTGAGAGAGGGGATTTTGTAGAGATTATAAACCCAACTTCTTTTGCAGGAAATACTTATCTAGTATTCAAGTAAATGAAAGAAATCGAGAATCATATAAATTGGAAATATATTTGAAGTGCTAGAATCAAGTGTCTGATACAACATTTAGTTTATTGGTAGAGAGACACACAAATAGTAAAGCTTCAGAGAGTAATAACAACCAAAACCTAAAATAAAAAGGGTTAAATCAAGGTAATCGAATCATGCTTCGATTGGGTTAGAGTGAGGCAGGGAAAAACAACTTTGAGAAGGAGCTGGAACATTCCAAGTAGAATACTATTGCTGGAAGAAGGAAGGGCAGAGTGAGAGAACCGAATTGAATTAGAATAATACAATTGGATTTGGGAATTGGGGTTATTCCAGAGAAGACTATTATACAATTCAGAGAGAGGGAGAAGAAAGAAGTGAAGCTTTGGTTTCTCTATTCAAAGAAATATACCTATGCCAGCATACGATTCTTGTGGAGCCTGTTCAACCTTCATCACAGACACCAACCATCATATCAATCAAACCAAAACAACCATACCTAAATTTTAGTCTATTTAAAATGTCTTTACCAGTTGTGGTTGTGGGATGCCGGCCTGAATGTTGGTGCCGATTTGCTTAACGGTAGTAGGGCCTTCAGATTTCTCATTCTCTTTCTCTCTCCCTATTCCGCTACGCCTCACAGATGATTTCTTCTCAATTTCAGTTATTTTGTTTTAATATATATCTTACGTTAGTGAAACGGTGAATAGATACCAAAACTTAATTAATAGGCAAGACGAAGTCACGAAAAGACAATTATTCAGTGTTTTTAAAAGTAAATGTATCCTAAGTTTGTGTAGCCACGTGGCGTAATAAGGCACAATTAACAAAAAGTCAAATATTTTGACTATTAGTTATTATATAGATATATACAATTTTCTTGTCACATGACATTATTTCATTGGCAACTGGCATCATATCAACATTATTATGGATTTTGGATAAATCTTATTTAAAGCCCAAAATAAGCATATATCTTATTCAACTACATAGATCTTCTACTTTATCAATTGGGCTCATGACCCACAACATCATCAAGGATTGACTCTCGATGGGAAGCTTGTATTATCTAAGTCATCTTATTCAAGAATTTACAAAAAAAAGAGGCAATATCATTATTCTTTCTATCTCCATCAAATTTCTTCAAGATCAACTATTATCCAGCAACATCAGCAAAATTATTCATCTACTATGATATCAAATTGCATTTTGGACTATTCTAGCAGTAAACTCAATATCTAGACTTCCAGCAGCAACAAGTTCAATGCCTCAGAACCACAGAATCAAGGATAATATCTTATCCAGCTATGGGGTCGAAAGTTGTGTTAAGATTATTATTGAAAATTTCTACTTCAATCATGAACACAAGAATGAAGTTAGCTTTAATAACATACTCAATCATGATCAAAGCAGCACCCTATCTAGCTATAACCTTGATCACATGATTATTGGCTACAATATTGCCTTGATGTACTCAATCCAACAACATCATCTCCAGCAGTCAACAATCTCAATTGGCTCATCCAAAAAAGTTTTCAAGCAAATTCTTTACTTGTGCATGCCCTTGCAATACAAGCCCATGCACTGGGGGGCTAAATGTTGAGGACAATTTTTTTCATGCCACATGGCATTATTTCATTAGCAACCCGCGTCATATCAACATTATTATGGATTTTGGATAAATCTTATTTAAATCCCAAGTAAGCTTATATCTTATTCAACTACATAGATCTTCTATTCCATCTTCATCAATTGGGCTTATGACCCATGACATCATCAACATCACTATATGAATTGGGATCAAGCAAAGATTCAAGGCACATGGCCAGTATTATCTCTCTCATACTCATGGAAAGCAGCTTCTCCAATAAAAACCCATATTTACACAAGACGACATTAAAGCCCATGGCAATTTTTTTCATTTTTAGCTCATGATCCAAGTTTATAAATCTCTTTAGGGAAACTTTCGGAGTCATGGTTTGGAGGGCCAAGAAGTATGTACAGTAAACCTCCAATAGTTCAAAGTTGATAAAAGAAACATGTTGTTTGGCATGTTTTCTCTAATTCCTTGAACTTTGAAAAGTCAGTGTGTAGTAGGTAATATTTGGTAAGCCTCCCATGCCACATAACACTTAAAATGATAAAATTTATCATTGCTCTTCACTTAAAACTTAATACTCATCACATAAAGAATACTCAATAGGTCTAGCCATCTAAATGCTGGCCAACTAAATATTCATTCAATTTCTAACCATTCTTATACAAATTTGGAAATTTAACTATATTATTTCACATAAACACTATTATTATTTTCAGCCCAATCCAGCCCTAAGACATGGCTAAATCTTATTGGTTATCTTTATTTTCTAAAATATAAGAAATATATTTAATATTTCATCTAGCTTCTGTAATCTAGAATTAAATACCCAAATACTCCCTTCCAGCTGCTTAATTAGAGCATTAAATGCTATTCTTGCTCCCTAAGATTTGGTCACAACACAAAGAGACCATAACTATATCTCTAAAACTTCATTAAATATCAACTAATTAGTTAATTACTTACTAAAATTATACTATAATAAAATCATGGACTAAACATATAAATTTTAATTAGAGAAAGCTTAGTACCAGCAGCTGACATATGTCCCAAAGTGAGAGAATCAACCCATTAATTAGATGTGGAAAACGGAAGGGTTTGGGTCAGGTCAATCGGGTTGTAACTTAAAATGAATTCAGGTAAAAAAAGGGTCATTTTTTATGGGTAAGAAATGGGTCAGGTCAATCGGATTTTGGGTCGAGATAACTCGTATTTTCACATGAATTTTTTTTAAGAAAACAAAATGTATTTACCATTTGAAAAGTCATGCAACAAATTACTTAATATAAAATACATTACTTTGAATTCACTACTCATATTAAGAATGAGCTCAACTAAACAAATTAATACTTGTTCAATAATATTAAAATTATACAAATCCCAACATTACTAACAAAAACAAAATAACACAAAGGATAAGTAAAACAAACACACAAGTTCATTTCTACACAATATCAACATCCCAAAACATAAAACAAAATTACAAATGCCTTATTGGATAACTAATTTGACAAAGAATAAAAACATATAAGAAATTTACAATCTTAAAATCTAATTTTATAATCTATTATCAATTGTGGTGGGCACTCTATTTCAATTTGAGAATATACATTAAAATTTGATTGTTTACTTATTTATACATGGTCTCTTTTATGAATATCATGTCATTGTTAAGCAACACACGCTTTAAGAAATATCATAATTTATTTTGAAAATCAGTTTATTTTGGACATGAATTGTTAAAAAATAGGCCTAAACATTCATAATTTATGCTAATTTCATTGATGTACATACTTATGAATGTTTCTCATATATGTCTATAATTTCAAATATATATTTTTAACTCTACTGTAACCTGATTATCTTGGCATGTACTTTGTTATTTGATATCTAAAAATCTTTACTCATGACAAAATGTCTCAACCATTGATCTTTCAATTCATTTGCATGCAGTTATGTAAATGTCTTAATTGTTTCCTTAAAACCATTGTATCTAAATGATGTTATATATATATGAATGGTGTTATCCAAAAAATGTTAAAAATTTGATTTTTTAAAAATAAAATAAAATAATAATAATAATAATAATAATAATGTCAATTATATATTGCCAATTAAGTTTGACTTGTGTACTGTAAAACTCACAACAAACAATTAAACCAATATTATTTTAATTTTATTATTTTTTTACCCAAAAAAAAAAAAGAATTAAAAAATTGTTCATGTTACAAGTCGGGTTAGGTTGACCTGCAAAAAATTGGTCAGGTTACGGGTCAAATCGTTTTTGCTTCTAGTCAAAAAATTCGGTTTTGGGTCGGGTTGGGTCAACAAATTTTGACTCGTTTTTCCACTGATAGGCCAAGAATGTATTGACCTCTTGTGATGAATTAACAAATTAATTAGTCAAGTTAATTAATTAATTCAATTAGCATACAATACGCATGGTAGCACAAACAAATCACCAATTAACTAAATGCAACGGAAAGTAAATTGACATGGTGATTTGTTTACAAATGGGGAAAACCTACGCAACAAAAACCCTACCGGGTGATTTTAAGGTCACCACTTCCGAGAATTCACTATTATTACAACAAGCGGTTACAAGTAAAGGAATCCCAATAACTTATACCAACCTACAGTTGAACCATTACCCCAATACCCAATTGGACTTGTTATGTAGTGACAATCTCTCATTTTCAATGCAGGGCTCCTAGTACGCGACTAACCAATTCGATGTGCGGATCCCCTTACGTAGCTTACTCACCAACTTGAGAAAGATGTTGGCTGCAGAGTTCTTCAGTTCATCATATGATGAAGATCATGAAGCTCCTTGGTCACAAAACCATAGGTATACAAACACAGTAGCTTCTTCAAGAGAAAGATGAACTAGGACAAATTCTGTCTCCGGTTATAATTTGCATGAACACAACTTTGCTTCACACTCACACAACCTTTGACGGCCCTTAAAATAATCCTCATATATATTTAGGGCTATGAGAAAAGAAAGCCCAATCATATACACAAGGATTAGATGAAAATCAGAGTTGAAAATCTATTTTTCATAAACCTCGATAAATAGCTTATCTATCGAGCTAGCTGTCGAGTATCAGGCTTCAGCAACTTTTAAACCTCGATGAATACTAGTTGTCGAGCTTTAAAATCCAGCACTTCTTCACTTGTTTCTTGGACAAATTTGCATGGCTTTAAAACTTGAACTTGAAACCTTGTTCCTCGAAGAATTAAACATATCCTAGATCTACCCAATTACAAGTAAAGTGTGTTTTGTCAAAGGATTAGCCAATTCTAATTTGACATATGTTCCTAACATTAAATCACATATGTCCTAACAATCTCCCCCTTTGCCAATCCATGACAAAATCACAACAAACAAATGAACATATGAGATAAGTCATAAATCACTCAACTTATACTCACTTATTGAAAACAATAAAATCTATCCTAACACGAACTCTTAAAAAACTTTTCAAGAAGGTAGTTTATGGCAAGAAGACTTTGACAACCTGTATTTCTAAAACACTTTAAACAAAACTCATCACAAAAATCTCCTATGCTAACCCTCCCCCTATGTATAACTACTCTCATATCAAAACTACTCCCCTTTTTGTCACAAGTGACAAAGAGTAAGTACCTCAAGTATACATCTCATCATCACTGGCCGAGCTAGCACCATCATCCTCATCATCACTGCCGAAGCCATCGTCACTCTCACCCTTGGAAGTCGATGGAGATGGAGAAGAAGTAATAGTGAAACCACCCATGACAGTCTATCATTGTGCGATACGACCAACACAGGTGTTTACCTGACACAACTCATCATGGAGTGTGTCAAGGCAAGCATCTATTCGCACAAGCTGTGCCATGATGGCCTCAAGTGTCACTTCACCCGTAAAAGAAGAAGGAGCGGAGGTGGATGGAGCGGTGGAAGCAGGAGGAGTCGCCGTCTCTATCTAGGGCCGCCTCAATCTGAGCTGTGCCTTGCTCCTTCGAACGGTAGTTGCATCTATGGCACTCATAACCGTGAAGTGAGGAGACTCGAGAAAGGAGACAAAAAAATGGCGAAGGATCTGCATGATAACCAAAGGAAAAATGAGCTTATCACGAGTCACCGTATCCCTATAGACATCTATAAGGGATAAAATAAAGTAAGAAGGGAAGTTGATAGGGATATCCTCTAAAAGGGATAACAAAAATTGAGCACGAGGCTCTGTAATGGAGTTATAGTGAGACAAAGGATGAAGAATGAATGTTATCAACATGTTCAGGAACCTCAGACCTTTTGCAAAGCTCAAGCAAGGGGTGTTTTGACGGTCACCCAAAGAAGGTGTCTCACAGAAGAGAGACGAGAGTTCGTCTTTGGACATAGTCCTCAGACGATCGCAATCGGGTAGTCAAGATATGCTACCCTAGGAACGTGTAGTACCTCGGATACAATATCCAGAGTAACTACTATGCGCGTACCTCGAATGCGAGAGAAGAAATGAGGTACAGAAGTATTAAATCCATGCATATTGGAGTAAAACTCTTGTATGATCATGGAAGGACAAATGACCGGGATGTCACACAATGACCCCCAACCCCTACTATAGATGACAGTGGGTAGGTCAGTATCGGAAAAATCCGATAAGATGACTTGGCATTTTGAATGAATGCCTTGTCGAGAAAAGTTCTCCAAAAAGTCCTTTCGGGCTTTATCTTCACGGAACCATACATGAGAAGGTGTAGGGTCAAAAGAAGAAGAAATGGATGCCCTAGAATGAAGAGGGTTCTGGGACGAAGTGGATTTGGGTTTAGGTGCCATAGTGCAGACTAACGCAAGAAAGAGAGAGGGGGAGGGAGAGAGACAATCAGAAAAGCACCTACAAGACAATATATATAAGAATATAAAAACTTAAAGGTACGTATGCATGAAAATGCATGAACATGTGACATGTAAACTAAAATACATCATGAGCTCAGCCCAATCCAAACCTACAAGCACACAACATTGAAACAAAGTAAACACACATCTAAAATGCATGAAACATTGTAATAATGCAAACATGATGCAATGCATGAACATTTAGGATCATTTACACAAAACTCATCCCAAAAATTTCACAAAAACTTCATCCATTTTCAAAGACCCTAAAACATTTTCAAAAACCCAAAACCTAGATCTAAATACATGAAGAATGAGAGATAAAGAGATCATACCAAGTGATTAGAGACAAGAAAATGCCGAAAATCATGTGGATTGAAGGTTTTGAGAGAAAAGAGAGTGTTTGGGAGGTGAAAAGATTGAAAACAATCGAGAGAGATCGAGGAGAAATGAAGAAAAATTGCACAGATCCTTTATATAGAAAAGTCATAAAGCGCAACAGATTGAGAGATGTCAAGAGGTGTCGAGATTTAAAACACGTGAAAAAGCTGTCGAAGAGTTGTCCAGGATCTGTCGAAAGGTGTCCATAGCTAAAGGATCTCGATGGATTGAGAAGCTATTGAGCATCCAGAAAGTTTCTCGATGGATCAATCAGCTATCGAGGAGCTATGAGAATGTGATAAAAAGCAGCTAAAGGGGCTCGATAGATAGCCTAGCTGTCGAGCAGTGTCTAGCAGCTATTGAGATTACTTAAAAACAGTTTTTTCAAGAAGAGGAAAACACAGATATGAATGCAATCAAGTATGCTATACAACCAAAGATTCAAACAACATTTTAAGCTCTCAAAATCATCTCTCAACAAGAAAAAAATATCATGCTTATAGATCTAAAACACACACACACACAACAAGTCTAACCAATTTTATATTTCAAAAACAAGTTAAGACAGTTTAGTGAGCATATATTAACACATGTATTCCTTGGGATGGCCAAATCACATTGTACCTGCACATGTATCAAAGGTAGCAAAAAATATTGCGTGTTGTGTGTGAAAAACATTGCAAGATTGCTTAAATGTCTACATGTTATGACAATTTGAGACATGAGAAAATCACTTTAACTCACACACAATCATAACTGCTTGATGGGGACTATCACCTTTGAGGTACATCCTATAACTCCCACATCTCCTAGAATACATGCTTGCAATCATATATAAAGCATTTTGATTCTCTTTGCTTTTTAATTTTCTTTGCATATTTTTCTTTTAAGTAAACCATGCATGGGCATATAAGAGATAGAAAAGAAATACCCAATGATGTTAAGCATTTGACATTCCACTTTTACTATGCCGAAGCATACAAATATCATTTCATGATTGGCGGGCAACAGTGGTAAGATGGTTATTTATGCCCTTTTCTTAGGATTTTCTAGTCCTTTCCGTCAAAAAGAGTGATACGAGTGTTTAGCACAAGAGATTACTTAACCTTACTTATCACAAACACGAGCCACAAAGCTCACTTGTTTAGTTGTGCATAGAGAAGCTCGTCTAAGTTACAAATAATACAAAATTTAGAAAACTTTGTTTTAATGGTCATCCAAGGTACACAAGTACCAATGTACACAAACACACACTGTTTTTGTATTTTTCTGATTTTTCAAATTTTATTTTTTTTATTTTATGAAAAGAAATTAAAGCAAACTGAAAAATAAACAAATAAAAACATGTTAAACGAAACAATACATAAAACAAGACTAACTCAAAACACGAAAGCAAAACACACAAGTAATGCAAAAAAGAAGAAGAAGAAGAAGAAGAAGAAGAAGAAGAAGAAGAAGGGGGAGAGAGAGAAAAGTGACAGAATCACTTAAAGCCTTTTTCCTTCTACACCTTGGAAGAACATTTCCGTTTAGCAAACCCTTGATCTGAGAGTTAGGGGGAAGAATTGAAACCGTTCAAGTTCGAAAGGAATATGAGAGCTTTGAGAAGATTTCCAAGATGAGCAAAGGAGGATGAAAATTGATTCTAGATTTCCAAACAAGATCATGTTGTTGCTCTGTTGAGTGGCTAACCACTTCTAGCAATTAGGTCGAGTATATCCAGCTACCCCACAGTGACGACAGAAATGCTGCTTTTTCTGTTTGGGTTTTTGAGTATTTTCCTTCTTAGCCCTAGGGTTCTTAATCTCTTTCTTATCAAGCTTAAGAGGTGCTCCTAAGGTAGATTTACCCTTGTCTATGTTCTCACAAGCTAATTCATTTTTAACATCATTGTTCTCAGTTTCAACATTATTTGCAGGATGAACAAAATAATAGTACTAGAAGTAGCAATACTGGGAGAAGAGAAATCATACCCTAAACCGGTTCGATCAGAAGCAGATTTCTAAAGACTAAGCATCTCATCGAGCTTTGCATTTGAAGTCCTTTCCAACTGAGCTCTGGCTTGGAACAATTCTGCCTCAAGCTTCTTGGTGTTCTCAACCAAGAAATTATTCTCAAATCTCAATGCTCTAATGGTTTGATTAGCTTCATCAAACTTTGTGGAAATTTCTTCTCGTTGAAGTTCCACTTCACTAAGCTTCTTAGTGGCCAACCTATACAATTTCTCATGCTTTTCTGAGACCTTGTATAACTTTGCATAGGTTATGTGGATGTCATCTTACTCATCCATCTTTTCAAACTTAGACTCCACCAATTCCTCTTCTTCATCCACATCTTCAACAATCCCTTCAATAGAATTTACAGTGGTAGTGAAGGCATTTAGGATTCCATCATCCTTATTATCAAAATCATCTTCAGGCTCGGTGTCGCTCAAGGTAGCAGCAAGTGCCTTGCTTTTCCCAATGGCCTTGAGATATGTAAGGCACTCTTGTTTCAAGTGTCTGAAGCCTTGACATCCAAAGCATTTTGGTCCTGAGGGAACAGTGTACTGACCGCCATCCCTAGCATGCTTATTTCATTTGTCCTCGTTCTTGAACTGAGACGAGTTGGACTACTTGTGGTCTTTGGCATTCTTCATAAACTTTTTGAATTGTCTGAAGACTCATCACTATCTTCATCGTCTGAAGACTCATCAGTGTCGCTACTCTTGGCCTTCAATGCCATGCTCTTGCTCTTGCTTGATTTCCTTATCCTTGTTAAACCTAGCTCGTAGGTTTGCAAATTGCCAACCAGCTTTGTCAAAGGAATTATGTCAATATCCTTTGATTCCTCAATTGTGGTGATCTTGGCATGAAATCTCTAGGGTAGAGATCTAAGCACATTTCTAACAATCTTAGGTTCAGGAATGGTTTCCCCAAGATTAAAAGTTGAGTTCACTATGTCCTTGAGTTTGGCATAGAACTCATCAAATGACTCATCCTCCTCCATCTTAATCTCTTCAAAGCTCTAAGTAAGCCTCTAAGTTTTGAATCCTTGATAGCCTAGGTACCTTCATAGGTTGTCTGGAGAATGGTCCATGCTTCCTTAGCAGTTTCAGTAGAGGAAATCTTCTTGAATTCCTCATTTGTGACTGCACTGAATAACGCATTCAATGCTCTGCTATTGAAGTTTGCCGCCTTGATCTTAGCATCATCCCAGTCGGCCGGCCCTTCCATAGGCTTGGTCTAGCCTATCTCCACAGCTTGCCACACCTTTTCATCTAATGACTGTAAGAAAGCTCTCATGCGTCCTTTCCAGTATGCATAGTTAGTGCCATCAAATAAAGGAGGTATAATAAAAGACTATCCTCTATCCATGACAAACAAGGGTCAATGGATCACACAGCAAAAATTAAAACCTAATCAGAGTTTGCTTGTTTTTATACCACTTGATAGGCCAAGAATGTATTGACCCCTTGTGATGAATTAACAAATTAATTAGAAAAGTTAATTAATTAATTCAATTAACATACAATAAACGTGGTAGCACAAACAAATTACCAATTAACTAAATGCAGTGGAAAGCAAATTGACATGGTAATTTGTTTACGAATGGGGAAAACTTATACGGCAAAAACTCTACCGGTTCATTTTAAGGTCACCATTCCCACGAATTCACTATTATCACAACAAGCGATTACAAGAAAAGGAATCTCAGTACCTTATACCAACCTACAGTTGAACCCTTACCCCAATACCCAATTGGACTTATTCTGTAGTGATAATCTCTCATTTTCAATGCACAGCTCCCAATAAGTGACTAACAAATTCGATGCACGGATCCCAATACGCAGCTTACTCACCAACTTAAGAAAGATGTTGGCTGTAAAGTTCTTCAGTTCATCACACGATGAAGATCACGAAACTCCTTGGTCACAAAACCCTATGGTGTACAAATACAACAACTTTTTCAAGAGAAAGATGAATTAGGGCAAATTCTATCTCCAAAGTTGAAAATCTATTTTTCATAAACCTCTATAGATAGCTTATCTGTCGAGCTAGCTGTCGAGCATCGGGTTTAAGCAACTTTTAAACCTCGATAGATACTAGCTGTCGAGTTTTAAAATCCAGCACTTCTTCACTTGTTTCTTGGACAAATTTGCATGGCTTTAATACTTGAACTTAAAACCTTGTTCCTTGAAGCATTAAACACATCCTAAATCTATCCAATTACAAGTAAAGTACGTTTTGTCAAAAGATTAGTCAATTCTAATTTGACATATGTTCCTAAAATTAAATCACATATGTCCTAACAGCCATTGTATGTTTTTAGACCCCTTAAACACAAACAGATTAACCTAGTTATTTAGCCAAGTAATTAACTTAGGTAAATTATTTAGTTCTAAGTTAACACATAAATCATATCATTGAAACAGTACCGAAAATAAAGAAAACAACGATATGATAATCCAAGAAAATCAAACCGGTAAAAAACCTAGGAAGGATTTAACCTAGCTATCCTCAAGATAAAACAGATCCACTATGAAAGAATTGAAGTTTACACAATAGCGAATTAGACCACTAATATCCTATTGCTACCTCGAGTAGGAAACTTATTACCACAACCATGTGACAGCTCCAAGTCCACGGACTACTTCTTTCTTGGATTTACAGCAACCACAAGTACTCCTACTTGTATATCTTTAAACTCTTTATGCAGCAACCGAACCGATCATCAAGTTCTTGACATAATCTTGATTCTTGATAACCCTAAGTATATATGAAGACAAACACCTTAAGATCTCACAAGAGATTCACATACACAACATAAACAACAACTACAAAACGTGGCTAAGGTTTTTCCTTTTATACTTAAGGCAAAACATAAAACCCTACACGTAATACGGGCTTGGGTTAAGTTGAAAATTCTGCAGAAAAACAATCTGCATGAGTTTCGATCGATCGAGTCTAATTTTCAATCGATCGAGCCAGGCAGATTTACACAATAAATCCTACAGTACACTCGATTTCAACTTTACACATAAACATACTTTGAGCAGGTCTAAAACAAGAATAACGTTTTGATTATGGTTTGCCAACATTACAAAATGTAGTTCTAATACATTTAAACCTAAAGTCTTAGAACCCAACAAATTCCCCCTTTGGGAATCCGTGACAAAACACAAAATAAACAAAATGCTCAATGTTTACAAAAAACAGCCTATTACAAAAACATTACCCAACAAAAACAAATTCAACCTAACTACTATCTATTAGTTGCAAGTGTAGATAGCAGCACGACTGAATCAACCTGTATATTCCTGTAACACTTAACAAACACATAAATGTACGTGTGGAAAATACAAGTAAAACAAAATAAATTCTTGATTCCACATAACATAAACTACAAGACATATATCATGAATAACCTCATAAATATAAATCAATAATCAATGTAACGTAATGTAAAACAAGAAACAGAAATAGAAAACAAGATGTTTCCCCCTATCATAAACAACTCATCAAAAAATGAAGACATCAAAATAAATACATCATGAGCCAAAATAAATACAAAGTGAAGCACCTAGATACAATCTACAGCTCCAAAGCTCCAAAAAAAAAAAAAAAAAAAAAATCTCCCTCTATCTCCATCCATATGTACTCCCCCTTTTTGTGACGAATTGCCAAAGGGCAATCACTCATCATCAAAAGGAGGTGGTGGAGGTGACCGTCTAATGCTCGCCAAATCTGCTCTCAAGGCCTGAAGCCCGATAAACACTTCCACCAAAAGCTGACCATAAACCCTCTGAACGGTCATAACATTGTCTAAAGTACGACGAATGCTAGAAACATCCAAAGCAGAAGGTGAAAGAGCAGCAGCAGTGGGATCAACATATGCATCTGCAGTCAGATCACCTGAAGAAGGAAGAGGAGGAGGAGGAGGTGCACCAGAGGAAGACTCTACTCTAGGGCGTTTAGATCTAGCTCGCATCTGAGCAGCCCTTTGCCTAAGGAAGTTGGCACCTATGGGAGCTATGATATGTGCAGGCTCAGAAGCAAGAAACTCATCCAAACCTAAATGTAACAAAATTCGATGAATAAAAACAAGAAAGAAGAGACCATGTGCAGTAGAACTACTCCTACAAACCTCAACCAAAGATCGGATGAAAAGACGAGGAAAACTCATAGGAGCGTTTGTAATAAGAGCATACAAAAATGCACATCTCTCGATAGGAATAGTATGCAAATGAGAGATGGGTCAGATAGAATGACAAGAAATCCGAAAAAAGAGATAATGAATCTCGGTCAACTCATAAGAGGTAATCCGAGGATCAGAACCCCACTAGATAAAAGATCCAGTAAGATATGACATAATGTCATCAAGGGGAGGAGACTCATCATAAGAATAAACAGGATGTTGTACATTAGGCACCCCAAGAGCAAAGGCCACTATTGTAAGAGTAATAGTGTACTCTTTACCCCTTATCCAACTTCTCACAAACTGAGTGTTGGAATCATTGGAGTAGACAGAGAGATTTGAGTAGAACTCTCTAATCAAGGTAGCTGAAGGAGGATGGTCAACATCCAACAAAGGTAACCAACCCTTAAGCTCAAAGTTTCTCCTAATCTCCGGGTCAAGCTCATCTAAAACTACCTTTCTCTCAGCCCACACATTCCTATGAATGTTTAGCTTCTCATATGTTCTCTGGTTTTTTTCACTCAGAAACCTCTCACTATCAAAGGAAGGAGCAGAAGAGGAGGTGGATGTCCTATGAGCTCTAGTCTTCCTAACCATGATTCTAAAGATCAGAAAGGATAGATAGAAAAGAGACAAAAGACAAAAATAAGAAAAACCCAATGGCAGACTGCATTAGACACAGTTAGAGTAAAAACAATATAGAAAATAACAATCTATATGATGCATGAACAATATCAACACATGATGCATGCTCTAATACAGTGAGAAAAGTTCAATTATACTGTAAATATCACAGAATTGGCTTGAGCAAAGAGTTTATATCAAAAACCCAAAATTTTGAAAACCTATTTTCAAAAATCCCAACCAATTGACCAATTGATTATTACACAAGTTAGATAATAGAATATAATGACCAAATCAATCAATCAAACAAGCCAATTTTATCAATTAATGCTCAATTGAACAAAAACCCCAAATCGGGTAGTTTCAAGCCCTAGAAAATCCAATTTTTTCAATTCAACAAATTGATCAAATTAACCATAAAGATTATGTTTATATCATCCCATGACAAAAACCCAATGATCAATTTTGAAGGAACTGATTGAAAACAACAAAAACCCCAAATTTTCATAGGTTTGAATTTCTCCTTAAAATGCATGAAAAATGAAAATAATTGAAAAAGGAAGGGTAAAAGGGTCTTACTAGTGCTAGAAGTCAAAAACCCTTGAGAAAAATTAAGGGAAAAACGACAAAAAACTTGTTTTGAATCTAGACTGGTCGAAGAGAGAGAGAAAGTGTCTTTTGAAAAGTTTTGAATAGTGAAGAACACGTGAAAAACAAAAGTTTTAAAAAACTCTTTAAACAATTTTTGATTGATCGAAAAACAGGTTCGATCGATCGAAAATTACATTCGATCGATCTAGCATCAATTGAGCCAGATAGATTCAAATCAAATTTTTAATCGCAATTTCGATCGGTCGAGCAATAGGTTCTATCTATCGAAAATCTGGAAAAATCAAATTTTTGAAAAATAGAGCAATTTTATGCAGAAACTCCTCTAAGCATGGTATATTATAAATAGAATGTATGAGTATGGTATGAAATGTTTTTCAGAAACACTTGTATTGAACCTAGATTTCCCAAAAAATAAGATTTTCAATCAAGTTTTCCTTAAATCTCAAACTTCAAACACATTTTGCATTAAAATCAAGGAATTTTCAATTTTGGATGGCCACAACAAAATCACACACAATAACATGTACAAAGTTTAGCAAAGAGTAATTTGTATAATGTGTGTAACTAGTAAAAGCTTGAGATACATGTGAGATGATATGTAAATAGTAATCAAGCACAATTTCTACAAAATTCATCACATAAATTTGAAAGAGGCTATCACCTAAAGAGTTACATCATATAACTCTTATATCTCCTAGAAAACAAACTTGCAATCATGTAAGTTTCTTGATTTGCCTCATAATGTACACACCAATTTTATTTGATTATGAATTTATTATAGCCCAATAATGTACACACCAATTTTAGCATTTAATCTGAGACTACACCTTATGTTCTTTTTGTGTACGTGTTACACTTTCTCGAGCACAAAATCTTATCATATGCACTAAGGTGTTCATGATTAGCTAGTAAACAGTGGTGGGATGGTTATTTATGTCTTTCTCAATAAGTTCAAGTCCAACAAACAAAAGCATGTGACTTCAAAATCAAGACAAAGTGATCAAAAACTATAAACATCTTCCCACACAACATGTACTACAAAGCAATAAATAAGCTCATCCAAGCTAAACAAGGTACATAGAAATGTTATGTAAAGATAATATGGCCAACCTTGGTTTCAAATCCAAGAAAAATAATGCAAAACACATTTTGCTTCCCTTTTACTCTTTTTTTTTTTTTTTTTTAAAGAAATAACAAAAACAACCTAAAATGAAATGCATGAATGTTATGGAATACAAATCCTAGAAAAAAAGAAGAAACACAACAAAGAAGAATGGTCACAAAGAGTAGAGCGATGAAGCACAAGGACCATGTCAGATGGACTCAATTAGATTGAGTCTTTTGCATCCAAAACTTTTTAGATTCAACTCTAACATTGGAGTTATTATTCACATTAGAATGATGACCAACTCCAGGATTAAAATAAAGGTTTAAAGCCTTTACCAACTCACCAATAAGTACCATAGGATCTTATGCTTGAGGCACAGGTACTTTCGGTTTATTTGCTTGCTTAACAACTTGCAACTTGAAATAGGTTGGACGAATGTGCCCAGACTTTCAACAAAAATGACAAACTCAAGCAGGCCTATCATGCAACTTGCCCTTAGGAGGATTAGAAGTCTTAGGTTTAGACTCTTGAAGATCAACTCTAATCTTCCTAAGAGGTGTAACTTCTACCAGTTTGACAATCTCAGTCATGGGAGGCTCAGAAGAAGAAACAAAGTTTGTGGAATGAGTTTCAAGCATAGAGATGCTTTCTACAAAACCTAAACCAGTTTTGTCTGAGGGAGACTTTTGAACACTCAGCATGTGATTAAGTTTGGAACTAGCAGACCTATTTGTTTGTTCTCTAGCAATAGATAAATCAAGTTCCAAATTCTTAACTTTATCAAGCAAAAGCATATTCTCAATCTTCACATTATTCAACAATTTATTAGTATCAAATAGTTTCAAAAGAAAAATTTTCTTATCAAGCTCAAGAGATGCAATTTTCTTTAAGCCTAAATCAACACTCATAACATCCTTTGCAGCAACTTTACAAAACTTATTGTAGGCTTCTTGCAAATGTGCATCCTCAGAGAGTTCCCCATCAGAAGGGTTCTCTTCAACAACAATACTTTCATCAACTACAGCAGTAGCTGTGAAAGCAATGAAGTTTCCATCCTCATCACTACCAGACTCATTGTCAAAAACTTCATCATCACTAAGGGTTACAGCCATAGCCTTACCCTTAGACCTTAAGAATATAGGACATTTTGATTTCACATGACCATACCCTTGACAACCAAAACATTGTTGACCCATAGAATTATTAGAATGTTGACCTACTTTCTCTATAGGTTTTTCAATGTTATTCACCTTAGTGGGATCATTCCTCCTAAAATTTCAGGTTCAGCATTGTTTTTACCTCTTACCCTTCTATTGTTGTTCCTAAGAAAGTTTCTAAAGTTTTTGGCAAGATATGCAATCTCTGTAGCAGAGAGCTCATCATCAAATTTATTCACATCAATATCATTAATAGACTTAAAAGCCATTGATTTGGATTTGCTTGTCTTATGTAGGTCTAACTCATAGGACTGCAGAGATCCTACAAGTTCATCAACAGGGATAGAGTCAACATCTTTGCTTTTAGTGATGGTAGTCACTTTAGGTCTAAAGTCCTCAGTCAAAGATCTAAGAATCTTCCTAACAATTTTAGGTAGATCATAGATTTCACCCAAATTATAAGTAGAATTAACAATATCATTAAGCTTAGCATAAAATTCATCAAAACTTTCATCATCAGACATTTTAATGCTTTCAAAACTAGTTGTTAACTGCTGCAACTTATTGATCTTAACTACATTTGTGCCTTCATGCACATTTTGGAGAATATTCTATGCAGTGTGAGCAACCTCAACATTTGAGATTCTCTTGAATTCCACCATAGAAACAATATTAAAAATAGCATTCATATCTTTGCTATTAAAAGCGGCTGCTTCTTTCTGAGAAGTTTGCCACTCACTCACTAGAGTAGTCCCATCTATATTCAACGGAATTCCAAACTCTCTCATCAATAGATTTCAGGAATGCTTTCGTCATTACTTTCCAGTAGGCATAGTTATTTCCATCAAAGTGAGGTGGGATCACAAGAGAGTGACTGTGTTCCATGACAACAGGGGTCAAGGATCAACTCTTAGATCAAAGGATCTAAATACTAGAACTAATTTGCTCTGATACCACTTGAACGTTTTTAGAGCCCTTAAACATAAACAAATTAACCTAGTTATTTAGCCAAGTAATTAACTTAGGTAAATTATTCAGTTCTAGGTTAATACATATAAATCATATCATTGAAATAGTGCAGAAAATAAAGAACACAACGATATGATAACCCAAGAACCAAACCAGTAAAAAACCTGGGGAGGATTTAACTTAGCTATCCTCAAGGTAAAATAGATCCACTATGAAAGAATTGAAGTTTACACAATAGCGACTTAGACCACTAACATCCTATTGCTACCTCGAGTAGGAAACTTACTACCACGACCACGTGACAGCTCCGAGTCCACGGACTACTTCTTTCTTGGATTCATAGCAACTACAAGTACTTCTACTTGTATATCTTTAAGTTCTTTATGCAGCAACCAAACCGATCATCAAGTTCTTGACATAATCTTGATTCTTGATAACCCTAAGTATATGTGAAGGCAAACACCTCAAGATCTCACAAGAGATTCACATACACAACATAAACAACAACTATAAAACGTGGCTAGGGTTTTTCCTTTTATACTTAAGGCAAAACATAAAACCCTACACGTCATACGAGCTTGGGCTAAATTGGAAATTCTGCAGAAAAATAAACTGCATGAGCTTCGATCGATCAAGTCTAATTTTTGATCGATCGAGCCAAGTAGATTTACACAGTAAATCCTGCAGTAAACTCGATTTCAACTTTACACATAAACATACTTTGAGCAAGTCTAAAATAAGACTAAACGTTTTGATCATAGTTTGCCAACATTACAAAATAAAGTTCTGATACATTTAAACCTTAAGTCTTAGAACCTAACAGCCATATCTATCATTAATACTCAATCCCAACAGCTAGTTGTCATAACCAAAGAAGTATAGATCCCATAAAAGAAATCTTACTATTCTCAGCCATAATCCATGAAAGATATGCTGAATATTCTCTCCCACAAATGACAGCAACAGCTAAAATCATCTACTTGAGCTCTAAGTAATAGTTGTGTCAAGACAGTTGTGATAGTAGTGACAAAAATCTTAAAGTTTCAAATTTTCTTCTTTTGGCTAAAATCCAAAAACCAACTAAAGAAATTACTCTTTCTTTGCTAAAAGCCTTTCTTTATTTGTCGGTCTTATCTCCAACTGATCCCATTATAGTTTCATACTTGGCCCTATATAAAGTTACTAATCTTGCACACATTACTACCCATCTCTTCCATCTTCTGAAACTTTATTATTTTGCTGCCATATACATATTTCAATACTTCTCTACTCCTTTTACAAAAATCTCTAACTAGCCAAACACTTCAACTCTTTTAAACACAACTCTCACACTTTATATTTAGAAAATTCATCTATCTTGCTGCCCATATCTCCAAACACCTAACCATATCCCTTTCTTCATTTCTCTTACAAAACCTCTCCTCTTAGAAAGCAACACAACCCATTACATAACACAAAACTAGTAAAGCAAGTTTAATATCAAATTTTTACTATCTTTGATTTCCATATCTCTCATATTTCTCATATATTTCACAAAACCATTTCTCATAAAGTATATGCATATTTTTCATATATCTCACAAGCTCATTTCTTACAAAGTACTTATAAATAATCACAAAGTATCTCTCATACTTCTTGACATCTTAAAAAGCTCATTTCTCACAAAGTACCCACACATATTTCCCATATATATTTTCCATACATATTACAAGATCCATATCCCACAAATTATCTGCATTTACTTACTCATATATCTTACAAATTACATCTCTCTCAAAGTACCTATACACACTCCTCATACATCTTACAAATCCATTTCCCACAAAGTATTTATACATATTACAAACTCTATATACTTCGAAATCTCCATATTTCACACATCCTCCATACTTCTCAAGATATATAAAATATTATTAGAAAAAGCCCTTCTCCTATAAGGCTCAAAAATCTCATATTAAAGTCCTTCTATGGAAGGCACAAATTTATCTTACAAAAATACTTCTCATGGAAGGCAATATCACCTATATCTTCACTAAGAATTAAAAGAGCATTATCACAAGGAAATTCATTTAAGTGCAAGATAAAGAGGATAAGTTTAACCAGCCTCTACACACGGCTGGACATGCTCTCTCTCTCTCCAATTGTACCATTTTTTCCCTTTCAACCTTAAAGTAATCATGAAAGGACTCATCATATCATACTGTCTCTCCACCGCTAGATTCATTTTATCATGCTGCTAGAATGTTATTAGTCCATTGATGCTATATCAAAGACCATACAAGATAAGTCACTATTTCTCTATCTCTAAATTTATCTTATTGAGTACATGTTAATTATTATTGTGTCGCTGGATGCAAGTTACTTTAATGTTATCTCACTATTTAATAAACATGATTTTACAAATAAACATATATATTAATAAATTGATTTGTCACTGCTAAATATACATTATTTGGATATAACTTATTATGTTGAACATGAACTATACCATAGCTAGACATGGTCTATCTTGAACCCATCTCATTGTTGGACACCTAATAATTTATTAACCATTCTCTAATATGGGATAATACCCAATATACATCATTACAATATTTAACTTATCTTTTTTTTTTTTTGGTAAACCATGCAAGTATTATATAACTAAGGCATCACAAGTCTATTACAAAAATGGCCAGCTTTATCACTAGCCAGGAAATCTTCCACCACAGGCGGTGGATTATACAAAATAAGGTGGCCTGAATGCAGATCAGCCCCCAACCTAGCTAATCTATCAGCACACCTATTCGCCTCCCTAAATACATGCACCACAGTACAGTTAAGGAACGTCTTCATGGGGTTCCTGCAATCGGATAATAAAGGTTCAAGACTAAGATTAACCACAAAAGTATTAGAAAGCAAATAAACAAGATATTCAGCATCCATATCCACACAAATATTATCTAAACCAAAAGAAGCCCATCTCTAAGTGCCCACAACTCAGCCAGAATACAAGACGTGTTCCCAAGTTTCCTTAAGCAGCTCGCAATCCAGTCCCTATTACTACCTCTAATCATAGCTCCTCCACCAGCCTTCTTCGAGTTTCCTAACACCGATCCGTCCGAGTTCAACTTCACCCATCCCTCTTGGGGTTTAGTCCAGGACACCTGAGTCAACACTCTTCTCGGTTTTATAGGATTTACAGGCACAATAGCAAAGAACTTAGCTCCTTTTTTAATGCAATGACCAGCTATCTTCGCATCAAAACTTCCATTACGAAAAATTACCTTATTCCGTTGGAGCCATATAAGCCAAAGAGCCTGAGGGAATAGCATTTTCCAAGGAATACGAGGCCGAGAAAAAAACTGGACCAAGCAGCAATTGCTCTTCAACCATTCCGGTAAAGGGAGATCATAGAATTCTTGATTTGTACACTAGATGCCCAACTCATTCTACACTCTTTTAGCCTCAGGACAATCACGCAATGCATGGATAATAGATTCATCTGAGAGCCCACACACTTCACAAGTTAAACACAAGTTGAAACCCCTTGAACCAAGCACTACACGAGTAGGAATACTATTCCGAGAAACAAGCCACAAAAAGAATTTGATCCTAGGAGTAGTGTAAGCATCCCAAACCCACCTACAAGAATGAGAAGCAAGGTTTAAAGGATTTAAACCTTTGGCAAGGAGATAAGCAGACTTTAAAGAGAAAGAACCATCCTTGGAATATGCCTAAATAAGCCTATCCTTCAATTCAGGACACGAAGCTAACGGAATACCTTGAATGTCCTTCAAAATGGTTTCAAGAAACTTGAAGGATAGCACATTAGGGTTAGATAAGAACATCTTAACTGACAAATTATTTTCCCCCTCAGCAAGGGGACCTTCAATCTGCTTCCTTAAGGGACCTAAAGGGAGCCAAAAATCATCCCAAAAACCCACCTCTTCACCATTTGCAACTGCCCATTTCAAACCTTTATTAAAAATAATTCCTCCTTCTTTACAACAGCCCAAATTTTAAAAGCGGGGAGCTTTCTACCTCCTTCACTTAGTCTAGTAGCAGTCAAATATTTACTTATTAGCATTTGTGCCCAAGGGTAGTTTTGGCTAGAAGCAATCCTCGAGCAAAGCTTTGCCAATAGAGCAGTATTTCGAGCTTTCATTTGGAAAATACCCAATCCCCCAAGATCTTAAGGCATCGTTACATGACTCCATCCAACCATATGCATCTTCTTCCTCTCCACCGTCGACCCCCATAAAAAGTCCCTAACAAGCTTATCAACTTCATCACAGATTCTAACTGGTATTCTATAGCATTGCATAATATATTCTGGAATGCCAGTCACTGCTGCCTTAATAAGCACAATCCGGCTTGCAGGAGATAGACATTTGGTTTTCCATCCTGCCAATTTCGCTTGAACTCTTTCCACCACAAATTGGAAGTCATTTCGGCATCTCCCTTTATGCAAAATAGGGAATCCGAGATATTTACCTAGATTAGAAGTTTTATTAATCCCCAGCAACTGCACTATATCATCCATTGTTTCTTCAGGCGGATTTTGGGGAGAAAAACACTTTAGACTTATCCTTACTAATCTTCTGTCCCGTGAGCTCACAAAATTCCTCCAACACCTCAACTATTGCCTCACAATTACCCCGGTCAGCTTCGGCATAAAGAAGCAAATCATCGGCAAAAAACGAATGAGAAAACCCAGGTCCACCACGTGAAGCCTTCACTTTAATCCAATTACCCTCTTCACATTTCTTATTTATGAGGGAGCTTAAGAATTCCATACACAGTATGAAGATATAGGGGGATATTGGGTTGCCTTGTCTCAACCCCCTAGATGGTTCAAACGATTCGAGCTAGCTCCCATTAACAAACAAAGAGGCTGAAGTGGAGGAAATGCAACTCAAAACCAGCTCAACTATGTCTTCATGGAATCCAAAACTGAACAACATGCTTCTCACAAAGCTCCATTCCAATCTATCATACGCTTTCTCAAGATCTAACTTTATCACCATAAACCCAGTTTTCCCTCTCTTCTTTTCTAAAGTATACACAAGTTCTTGAGCCACAATGACATTATCTGTACCTCTTCTGCCAGAAACAAAAGCTGTTTGTGTAGGAGAGACAAGAGTAGGCATCAGGTGTTTCATCCGTAGCCCCAAAATCTTTGAAACAATCTTATAAATGGTGTTGCATAAACTAATGGGACGGAAATGATTGATTGTTTCAGGCCCTAATTGCTTCGGAATGAGAGCAATAATGGTTTTATTCAATTGAGGGGGGATTCTTTTCAATCTAAAAATTTGCTTGATCTCATGCTTCACTGACTCACCAACAACCATCCAAAATCTCTGAAAGAACCCCGCATGCAGCCCATCAGGGCCAGGAGCTTTGAAGGCATTCATAGAATTTAAAGCAAAAAGGATTTCAGCATCCGTAGGAGCAAGGGTAAGATTGGCAGCCTCAGATTCAGACAAACGATTTCCCCAAACAAAAATATTACTGGGAGTTCTAGGACTTGAAACATGCTCAGAACTATACAACTTTGCAAAACCTTCCAGGAAGATTTCCTTAACCCTGTCCATATCCTCTTCCCACAAACCATCAGCATTTTGAATACGAACAATTCTATTCTGACTTCGGCGGTTAAGAGTTGATATATGGAAAAAAGTGGTATTTCTTTCCCCTTGAAACAGCCAATTCATTCTAGCTTTCATGCACCACAGCTCTTCCTCCAACGCTAGAATTTTCTCAAGTTCCTCCGGAAGGAAATTATGAATATGGATCAATCTTTGAGTGGGATTTCTAGCTAATGCTTTCTCTGCACCCAGCATTCTAGCAATAAAATTCTTCTTTTTCCAAAAAATATTTCCGAAGACCTCTCTGTTCCAAACATTTGCTTTATTGGTAAATTCATTAATTCCCTAGTGTTGTTAATATTTAACTTATCATTCAACCAAAGCTATTACGTTAAATACATATTACTTTATTTCAACCATTAATTAAAGTTATTATACGAAATATGTTATTATTTCAACCATTATCATGATTTTTAGACTTTGAGCTTTTTCTATTTTGTAGGCTTAAAAATGCACCAAAATCCATTAGTCTATTCGACCTAATGTTGAGTTACAGACCCAACTCCCCAAAATAAATTTGGGTCTAACAAGGTCACTCCTCCACAGATGACATGTGGCTACATGCAAAAGTGGCCCTCAACATAGGGTAAAACTTAAATATCATTTTGAAAAAAGGCATCTTGAAAAAAATAACATTATTTTTATCTTATTAGTCAATATAATCAAATGTTTGAATTCAATTTGGAAACTTAATATACTGCACCTAAATTTGCCTAAGTTTTATTATTATTTTACATCATTCCCAAAACACTTTTTTTAATGGCATCTTTTTAGGACTTTCACAAGGGCTATTTTTTTTTATTTTTTTTTGGCATTTAGCATCATTGTGGGAAAATTTTCATTAGTTGTATACTGCACCTAAATTTACCTAAGTTTTATTATTATTTTACATCATTCCCAAAACACTTTTTTTAATGGCATCTTTTTAGGACTTTCACAAGGGCTCTTTTTTTTTTTTTTTTTTTTTTTTTTTTTGGCATTTAGCATCGTTGTGGGAAAATTTTCATTAGTTGTCAAGATTTTGAAATAATTTTATAACTAGCCTCTCAAGTCTTTGAGACTTGAGTTCGGTAACAAAAGTCGAGCCTTTAAGACTCGAGTTTCAGTGCTGGCACAACTGACATGGAACTTAAATCTCTCAGACTCAAATTTTATTGAAGAAGATCCAAAAAAGAAGAAGAAGAAGAAGAAGATCTGAAGAAGAGAGAGAACGTTAGGAACTTGAAAAAGAAGATCCAAAGAAGTAGGAACCTCCACGTGAATTTTTTTCTTCCACATCAAATTACCACCACCTGCAGCTCAAGTCTTAGAGACTTGAGTTCCATCATTCAACTCGAGATTTAGAACTTCGAAGTGCTAGTTTGCTAAGTAGTTTTGCAAACTTGACAACTAAAAATGTTCCAAAAAAAAAAAACCCTTTCACGATCCATTAACTCCTCTATATATATATATAAAATTGAAACATTTGACTTTTTGTTGACCTCTCCAAAGCTTGCCACATCATTATTATTATTTTTAAACAAAATTATTTAACTTTTTTTTTTAACTACATAACGAATGTTTGACCAAGATTTGAATTATTTCTCCCAAAAAGCAAAACCCGATACTTTTCTTCCCAAAAACTCAAATGCTCCACTGGTCTCCTTCTCCTACAAAATTTCTTTGCCACTAAATCATTTCCCCCATGGAAAACACAAGCACAAATCTGATTCACATCATAATAACTCTCCACGAATGTTTATGATTTTGCGTCATCAAGTGCTGATTTTTTTTCTCTCTTAGGAGATGTGGGTGGTTTTTTTTGGGTTGTTTCCGCTACATAGTTGTCGTCACCAGTACGTTCTCCCTCCACCTTCTTCTTCTTCTTCGACTTCCACAGACCATAAAAATGCCGCCTTCTTTTTTTGTTTCTTTTTAATGTGTCTTTTGCCTTCTTTTACAATCTTACTTTTTAGTTTTGTGTATAATGATGACTATGAAGTAATAATTAATGTTATTGACCGTTAGAAATTGGGCTAGTTTGACTTAACCCATAAACCATGGTCCATGGATCGTCCACATGGGTTATCTAATAAGTAAGTTTAAATTTAAACTAACTGATATTGATATGAGTGGTCAAGATCAGTAGTGGAGTAATCTAAACTTAGCAGTTGAGTACTTTTAGAGATAACATATATTTGATAGTAGGTGAATTCTACTAGTATTTAAAGTGTTCCTACATCAATCAAATTAATAGTCACAGTGAGTGAACATACGTATAGTTTTTGAGTGCTCTCTCAAAATAAGTCATCTCTCTAGGACACCATCTAATGTTCCCTAAAATTTGGAACATGGAAATTAGGAGAAACTCCAGTAACCTCTCCGGCGACTTGGAGGTGTTCCACAAAGGAGATTGTGAGAAGTTAGTAAAGTAAGAGAAGAACAAGATCCAGCAATTTAGTGATACGTTCTACCAAAGGTATGTGTCTATATGATCCATAGTTATTTTATTCAATACTGACAAACCCAACGTGAGCTTCATTTCAAAATTCAAACTAGGGGGAAAAAAAAAATTGTCTTATCATTGGCTGGCTGGCCCCACGTGAACATATTTATGTATAAATATAGGATAAAGAATAATCTGTAAAACAATACAATAATCTAAAACAAAATGTACATAAATAAAATTAAGATTATTTGATTAAGATTATTCTTTAGTCAAATATACATTCATAAATTGTGTTGTTTTGGCTGCATGTATATGTGTAATATGTTTTTATTGGGTATTATTTATGTGAATATATATAGGGTTCGGTTAATGTAGGCCCTTAGGGCACAAAATAATCATCAATTTTAAGAAATTTTTTATGAAAAATTAAAAAAGTTGTCAAAAAAGTTAATTATTTTTTTTTTGTTTTTTCATAACATATTTTCTAAAATGGTTTACTAACATATGCCCTAAGGACATACATTAGTAAAACCTATATATATATATATATATATATATATATAAAAGATAGTTGTAACAAACCATATAACAAGAGAGACCTACTTCTCCAATAGTGTATATATATATATATATATATATATATGACATACCACTCTAAAACTCACTTTGCTCATTCTTTTTGTTTCTACAAACTCTTTGTCTCGAGGTATGTGAATTTTAGACTCATCAAGTTTGGTGAGAATTTAATCAAACTATGTGTCATTTTGGTTTAATTTATTTTTTAGCTACTTAAAAATAAGATTGTTTAAAAAAAAATTATTAGAAGAGCAAAGTGGACATATTTAATAGAAAAATTATCACAAAATTTTTTAAGATCTCATTTTTAAGATCTCAAGGATTAGTGACAAGTTATCATTGATGTTGAAGCCACTTTAAAAATGCTTCCAAGTTCCAACCCACCCTGAACCCATCTTATCCCACTGCTGATCCGACTCCACCCCCACGCGGCCCAATATTATATATTTGAGAAATGAGATGTAAACAATATTTTCACAACAAATTTTAAGTGATAGGTTATTACTAGTTATTATTGTTGAGGTAAAAAAGTAATCTTAGTGTTGGTTTGAATATAGATGAACACGTCCCTGTGTCTGTGGTTTTGGCTTCTTCTTTTTTTTATTTCTCTTTTTTAGAACCTCTTGGACTGTTCATGGGATATGAACAGTGCATTAAGGCAAATGTACAGTATTTTCATTAATGAACAGTAATTGGAAAACATTTTTTATTATTTTCAGTTTTCAGCAAAATAAACAATATTCAAATGCACCCTTAGTGTTAGGTTCAAATTTGAACTAATAATAACTAACCACTTATAATTTGTTGTGAAAATATTATAAAAATATTATGTACGTAGCACCTATATATATATTTTGGTCTTTAACGTCTGACGTCACTCTCCAATTACGAGTTTACCGCATTCTTTTATCTTATGTTGGGTGGGTCCTCCATTCACCCTTAAAAGTAACACTCACCGCTCAAACTCCAAAGCTTGGCAATGGCAATGTCCATGGCCATGACTGCTTCTCTCTTGGGTCTCTTCCCCCCGCCTCTGTGTAATGGAAATTCCCACAGAAATCATGATTTGGGATTTATGACAATCACAACGCCCTCCTCGTATTTTCATTCTCTCACTCTGACTCTCAATTCTAACCACAAAAGGACTAGTAATACTATCAGGTACCTCTCCTTTTTGTTCTTTGGTTTTATCCATTTCCTTTTTTTTTTTCATGTTCCTTGAGTGATTGAATTTGAATAATAATGGTGTTATAGATGTCAATCAACAAGTACCGAAGAACCAAAAACCAGAAGAAATTTACTGGACAATGCTAGCAACCTCCTTACCAATTTGTTAAGTGGAGGAAGTCTTGGGTCTATGCCTATAGCTGAAGGTGCAGTCTCGGATTTGTTTGATCGGCCTCTCTTCTTTTCACTTTATGATTGGTTCATAGAGGTACTTTAGTTACTCTCTTTCGCAAATTTGTCTATTAGATGATTTAGTTGTCAGCTGGTTGATTGAAAAAAAAAAAAAAAAAAAAAAAAAAAAAAAAAAAAAGGCCCTGCAGTGCTTCTATCGAATGTTGAGTTGCATTTATTGAGTGTCCATTTGGGTTAGCTGTTTGAAAACGTGCTTTTTTTTAAGATGCAGAGAATTTATAAGTTGGGTTTTGGAAACATAATTTTTAAAAGGGTTCAGAAAATTGAAAAAACTCAAAAAAAAAAAAAAAAAAAAAAGTGACTTTTTCATTTTCCCATTAAAATTTTTCTAAAATAGTTTACTACCTTATACTCTAAGGGCATGCAATAGAAAAACCCCTTTTTTAAAATGCAATTAAAGGTTTTAAAAATGTAAATTATTGCAAGTTTTCATTTAAATCTTTTCTTCCCCCCCTCCACAAATTTGCAGTGCCAACCAGGCTCGAAATTTGAATTTTTGTTCTTGACTGTCATTTACTTTTGTGTGCATTATGCTTTCGTGATTTGATAATTGTGGACATGCTAAGTCCTATTGTTCACTCTCCTCTAAATATGTTTGTTGAACTTGGCAGCATGGCTCTGTGTATAAACTTGCTTTTGGGCCAAAAGCATTTGTTGTTGTATCGGATCCTATCATTGCAAGACATGTTCTTCAAGAAAATGCGTTTTGTTATGACAAGGTACTACCTAACTATATGCTTCTTGACTCCACCCGTCCCTCCTCTTGTCAACATGATTATTGATGTCAATATGAATTTATGTAAAATGCCTTTTATTTATGTAAGCATGTATGAACATTCTTTGTTTGGTCCATACTCGTATCGTCTAAATTATAGCTCGCATATTTATACGACTGTTCCAGAGATCTTATTTCTTTTTTGTTGATAAAATAGGGTTTTGACTTTTGAGCCTTTGCCAACATGTAAGGTTGGCATTAGTTTTTGTTTGTCTCAATTGGGTCTTGAGGCCAATAGTATGGGAAATTAATTGAGAAAAACCATCAATCACAAGAGAAATGACGATACCATTACCATGTGAAATGATTCCAAACCTTATGAATCTTGATAGCTTTGCTAGCATGTTTGATCATTATGGGATTTGACTAGCATACTTTTAAATTATATGTCATCTTTAAGTACTTTCTGCATATCATTTATTTATTCTAATCAATTATTACTCAACTTATTGTAAACTCAATTAGGGAGTCCTAGCTGATATACTATAACCAATAATGGGCAAAGGACTTATACCTGCAGATCTTGACACTTGGAAGCAGTGGAGAAGAGGTAAGCAAGTAAAAATTGTATTTTTGGGTTTTGCACCTTAGTTTATGACAAAACTCAACTACCTCTATATTAATTCTCCAACTAAAATGATGATCCACAATTTGTGGGTATCTAATTCCTCTGCAGTGATAGTCTCTTTAAAATCCTTTGGGATTAGTTTTGAAAGGTGGCTTAGATCAAAAGATGATTTTCCTACAAATGCAAGTACATATTGGTAATTTTGGGAATGTCAAGTTGTATGTTATAAGAGTTCATATTGCCTGGCACTATATATATATATATATATATATACACACACACACACATATACACACATTTCATAGACATTCTATTCCTTCATGTTTTATATTTAGACAAGTTCAAACGTTTTATAGATGAACTACACTAAAAAAAATTATAGAGAAAATTTGCTCTTAATAATTGTCATAACTTAGATGCTTCATACAGTTGGATAAGTGTAAAGAATTAGACAGGATATACAATGATAAATAATTGAATGCCAGGAAGTGATCCTTAGTGTCTTGTGTTGGGCACTTACTGGTAAATTTTATATGTTATGCAGTTTCTTCTAGTTTAGTTAGATACAAAGTGTTCTAGCTTGTAGTGATGGATGAAAACCAGCATAAAGGCTAACAAGTAGGCATCTATATCATGATAGTCTGAGGTCTGATATCCAGTGCCTCCCCAGTGCCTTGCAGGAAATTAATAGCTTAATCAAATTTTGTAGTAGTATAATATAATATTACACATTTATGAATTTACCAACCTATCCTGATCTGGATAGTAAATCAACTTTAACCCGGTGCCGTTGAGAGATGCAGATGGTCTGTACTGGTTAAATTACTGACCTGATCAGTGATGGAGCAATTCGATCTGGACCCATGGTTACTCACTGGTGATCTGCTTCCTTAAAAAAAATGACATGCCAGTCATTAAATTACAACAAAAGTAAACCAGTTATTTTGGACTGACTAAAGGCTTATATGGTAAATTTAAAAGCTTAGAGTTCTTAGATACGAGATTATCGATATAAGGTCAATTTATTTATTAATCATAATGGTACTTCTGAATATAAATTATTACTTCTGGAATGGGGTTAAACTTTTTTGCTTATTATAAATTAGCACTTCCATGCTTTTTTTATTTCCTTATTATGAGATGGCATTGATTTTGTCTAATAACTCCATCTGCAACTTCTTGTGAGAAATATATATATATATATGATCAGTCTACCTTCTTGTTCTATTTTAAATCCAATCATTTAGAATAATAATATGTTGCAGGCAAAATGATGCTCATAGAAATGGGAACTTAGACATCATATTATTTCAAAACTATGGACTAAATTTGATTTTGGACCTGATCACTATCCTCCATGGGAGTCTATATATTATGTAATTTTTTATGAACTGATGCATCAGCAGTGTCTATGGTTGTTCTATTCTTTGCGAGAAGAGAGCTATTTTTTATGGTTAATTCATGATGAAATGTCATTTACTTCGAGGGTAACCACCTCCAAAACAGAGCAAGGATTAGGGAAGAATAGAGAAGAGGAACTTAGTTGACTCTATGCTTATCCATTCTCACTCAACAATTCTATTTATATACAATTACAATCAATCATGATCCTGCCAAGCATACACTGTTAAACCAGTAACTGCTAACTGACTAACAACCTTCTAACTAACTCCCTTAACTTCCTCCACTTCTTCAGCACTAACTAACTACTTAACTGCTACAATGAAATACAACACCAAGCATTACATCTTGCACATGCATTGCACATGGCTAAGTACATTACAACTACAGGCACAGCTAAGCACACCACTAGGCACAACACAGTCAGTATCCTAACATTCTCCCTCTCATCTCACTTTTTCTCTCTAACCCTAACCAAACCCCCCACTCTTCTCTGTTTGATTTTCTTTTTCTTTGATCTCGGATTTTGTTATTGTTGTGGTGGTATGGGTGGTGGTGTTTTGATGGATTTTGGTGGCAACAGAGCAGTGGTGGTCTTTTTTTTTTCTCTTCCCAATCTGGGTTTTGGGTGGTTGGTGGTGGGTTGTGCTTGTCTATGGTAGTGGTGGCTAGCAGCTGGCTTGTGCTTACATTTTCTAGAAATAGGTTTTTTACATGCAAGACCAAACACATGAAATAATTTTCCGATGTAATTTCCTCAACGCTATCAAGCAGCAAAAAATATTTTTCTTTATGTAAAATATTTTCACTTGAAAACGTTTTACATAGAGCCAAACACAGCCTTAGTGCTGCTGTGTGAGAGAGAGTGAGAGAGGAAGATAGAGTTCACTGTTGAGGATGGAATGGAGTTAAGATAAGTTAAAAACATGTGGATATGAAAAGAGTTAGAAAAAAAGAAAAAGAAATCATCATTATGTTTCATATATTTTGCATTGTAGTAAATAGCAATCATTGGTGTTGCGATGATTACACATGTGAGCTTCCTTCTTTGATTCTCAAAAAAAAAAAAAAAAAAAATTTAAAAATTACAAAATTCAATTGCTAAGGAGAGTGCTTTGATTATGGTCATTTATTGGTCATGTCTTTCAGTTTATTACAAATAGTTATTTTAACATGTTTATTTATTAAAGCTTTTGTTTAATCAATATTTCCATTTAGTAATTGCATGTTTCTTTTTTTTTTTTTTTTTTTCTTTTTTTTGGAGAAACAAATTCACACACAAGGGGGAGAGAAATGTTTTAATTGCATGTTACAAATTGAGTCCAGGAATGTTTTAGATTGAAATTCTAATCTACAATAAATAAATAAAAATGAAAAAAAGAATTTTTTTTTTTAAATTCTTATACTCAATAGGCTTTCTAGTATAACGCATGGGTTAGCGATTAGTATGTATGTATGCATCATGTGCACATATAAATATTTATAATTGTATGGAGACATGTAGGTTAATTATAAATTTTGCCCATCCTCTGAGGTCAAATCATGGCTCTTAAAGTGAATTAATCTTCATCTTCCAACTATTAAATTATATAATAATCATAGCTCTTTCACTGAATTCTTCCTCTTACAACTATTAAATTACAAAAAATAATGACTAAATAAGGACATTGGAATCTTATTAAGAAATTAAGTTGAAAATGTCTTATGGTTGAACATGAAGCTTGTTGGAAAGTTCATTATGTCAAATAAAAAAAAATTATGTGACTTGTTGCTGACTGAATATTATGACGTGGTCTCTAAGCAACAAAGCGAAGAAGGAAATGAGAGATACAATAGTCTATAAAATGGTATGTATCATGTATGTAGTCCGCTTTGTTGATCTGTCAGCAGTGAGATACCCACATACAAATGGCAGTGCAATTGGTTTTGGTAATCACGATTAATTTCTTACTTCTGCTCACAATAGAATTGGCGGAAGCAGCACCTATTCCACTAACGGGTTGTAAATTCTGTGTAAATGTTAGTATTCCTTACACCTTTCAAGTTGGACCCAGTTGTTACACGGAGTCATGGACCACTGGTTCGAAATTGTTTGCAATGGAATTGGAGCCTTCTTAAAAGAATTAACATGAAAGTGCTGCAAGTCAATAAAATGTACACTTTACTTCTTTAAACTATACTCTTTTTTACACTTTTCTAAATTATTTATCCTCCAAAATTATAACTCATTTTACACTTCCTTTCCTAAACAATTATCCATTAGATGTTATATGAATAATAATTTAGAGAGGAAGTGCTCCATGAGTAATAGTTTAGGTAAGTAAGTGTGTACTCTCATAGTTTAGAATGGCAAGTGTAAAAAAATGTATAATTTAGGGGGTAAAGTATAATTTCATCGTATAATAATTTAGAACATCATTCAAGAATAAAACTCTCATCAAATTGGGCAAACAAGTCATCAATCAGGTATCTCAATTACATATTTTATGTGATCAATTTACAGAATTTGAAACTGAAAAATAAAACCCCTCAGATGAAGCCTAACACCTAACCCTAACATTGAAGTTCTCAAAGTCATACCAAAATATCTCAAATTTCAGTCCATTTAAGAAGTCAAAGTAAACGAAATAAATAATCAAATAACTCGGAAGGTGCGGAAGAGTATCTTGGCTAGCTGTATATATCGGTATAAGGTTTGCTTTGTTGAACTCTAGTAGGACACTCAGAAACAATGACCATGCAATTTGTTCTGCGAAGTACTTTCTTTTCTACTGACATGTGGTTTAGCAGCAGCAGCAGCACCACCACCACCAAATGCAAAACCGAGTTGCAAAGCTGACTGTGGAAACGTTACTAGTATTCCATACCCCTTTGGAATCGGACTGGGTTGTTACATGGACGACTGGTTCGAAATTGTTTGCTACCGAAGTGGAGCCTCCTTAAAAAGAATTAACATGGAGGTGCTGCAACTCACTATTTCTAGTGATGAATCTGTAACAGACAGGGTTCTAGTGAAGAGTCCAATAATTTATTGGAATTGTAATAATAACAGAAGTAGTGGAACTGTCAACCTTGCAGCTATCTAGTAAGTGTTGTTGTGTCTTTGTATCTTGTCTGTGTTTACCTGAAACTTTGATACTCGGTTGTTGTGTCTCCTTCTTACTGTCGTTGGCACCACCCTAGACGTAAAGTGAATCCCCTAAACCTGACTGTAAGGCCCATTTGGGCCAAGAGAGAGCGTGTAGGGCATGTGAGAGGTATAGGGTTGTTTAGGGTATGTGTTACAAAATGCAACCATTGTGAAAAAAACATGATAATTGAGTGTTAAACCTAGGATAGTATGGATAAGTTGTGGAGATCCAACTCCTCTGTCAGCTCTAGGACTAGTTGTCCTCCTGATATTATAAATGAAGAAGATCACACTGTTGAAGATCATGAGCTTCCTGATTTCCAGAAATGGAGCATTCCCAAAGTTCATAACAGAACTATTTATAAAACTAGTTGGACTGAAACTACTTTTTATCCCATTTACAAAGTTAGAACTGTTAAACAAATATTTTATATTTCAAAAACTCATGAAAAATGTTGCTTGTTTTCTAAAAGAAATATTAATGATTTCCTTGCTAAAAAAATCAGTTATTTGCATATTGGTATGGTTCAAGTTGCTGTTAAACCACTTACTAGAAAAGGAATAAATGCTTCTATTCTCATGTGCTTAAGAGATGCTAGATTTAAGAATTTTAATGATAGCATTTTTGGTATGATTACCGCTTCTTTGTATGATGGTCCTGTTTATTTTAATTGTTATCCTGATATTACTCTTGCTCTGGATGATCTTAACATTGTTAAAGCTTTAACTTTAAATATTGCTTCATCTGGTTACCACATGGAAGAACGTAGTAAACCTTTTGCTTTGATTTATTGGATTTACTATAAATTGTTGGGTACTCAATTGAATCCCGGTGCTAAGAATCATAGAGAACCTTCTGGTAAAACAATGTTAATCACATGTTCAACTCCTGATGCTAAAGTTCAAGGTCCAAAAATGATTCAATGGCAAGATGTTAAGCTTCCCACTGAATGGTTGTTGAAACAAGAATCTCATGTTGCTAAGCCTGCCTTTGATGAGTTAGATCTCACACATATTCAACAATATTTTGATGGTACTGTTAAAATAAGTTTTCAAAACAATCAACCCTTGAGGATCAATGAAGGAAGACATTTCTTTGTTGGACCTGAAAGTATTTCAAAACGAGATGAAGATCTCAATGAATTTTTGCAAAAGAGTCTTCAAAAACCCACTGATTTGAAGCTAAAAGGTGTTTCAAGTGATAAATCTCAAATTAGCTCTGTTTACTATTCCACTAAACATGAACCTTCCTCTTCATATAGCAAAACTGCTAATGAAGAAGAAGAAGAAGATGACACTAAATATGCTTGTCCATCTGATTTTGATTTTCCTCCTAATGAAAATCCTGTTTACAAAAAAAAATTAAGAGTTTTAAATTTTTTGAATGAAAGTTTTGAAATTAATATGGTTTCTCTGTATAATGAATTTATGCTTGCTAAAAATAGAATTAAGAGAAAATATTACCAAAGTACTTTTGATCAATCTAAAAAAGACCGTGTTAAAAGAAAATGGAGAGAAAAAATGAATTAATTGAAAAAACATATTTTGTTTTTTAATTTTCTTGAAAACTATTGTGTTTCAAAAGATGAAGTTTCAAAACATCATTTGAATGTGATAAAAAAATCAGATTTTGTTAAAGCAGACAAAACCACTGTTAGGTCTAGCCATCCCCCCCTTGAGACAATTTTTATAAAAACTCAAAAGGCTGATGTTAAGGCTTCTCCTTTCAAAATTGCTGATGAACAAACTCCTATTATTAGAATCCTTGAACATAACTATTTTACTAATGAATCTTTGCATGTTATTGGTCAATAGCTTGACTGTATTGAAGAAAAAATTGTTGAAAAAATTGTATCTACTAAAAGATCTGCTTCTGTTGAAAAACCTGTTTCTGTCAAGATTGAGAAACCTTTGATTAACTTACCTAGTCAAGACAAACAATTTAAGTTTAAAACCTTCCAGTCTAAAACTCTTGAAATTGTTGAAAAAATGCTTGCTGATTTAAAAGTTAAAACTGAGGGTACTTCTACAAGTACTCTTGCTGCTCGAACTATTTCAAAAAATGGAAAAGAAATTGTTTCTGAAGAAAATACAGATTTTGATACAGTTTCTTCTGTTTCTGCAAAAAAAAAAAAAAAAAAAAATTGATGATGATCTTCCAGAAATTAAAAGATTTGTTGGAAATTCCAAACCCATGTTTCTTACAAAAAATTGGTATTCAAAACCTACTCCTCCTGATGTGCAGTTTGAAGAAAGACCTTTTCAATACAGTTTTCTGTTTCTGCTGATAAAATTTATGAATGGAATATTAATGGTTTGTTTGAACAAGAAATCATTAATAAAATGGATCACATGTCTATGGTTGGAATTGCTTATGTTAATAACCATAATCTTGATCACCCTGAAATTGTTGATAAGGATTAATTGGTGGGATTCATATCTCACAGAAGATTCTAAAGAATCTATTAAACATGCTGTTAAAAAGAATGATGAAGGTTTGCCAATTTTTGATGAAAAAATTGGTTGCGGTATTCCTGATGGTGTTAATACCCTGATTTATCCTGTTATCAAACATTTTGTTAGTACCCCATCCAATATTTCGTCTCAAATTTCTGATTTGCTAAATAATTTGAGATGTCCTACTATGTTTGATTACATATGATACCAAGATGTTTTCCTTTCCAGAGTAATGCATTGGAAAGACTGTTACAAGCCTTATTGGAAAGAAAAGTTTATTGACGGTCTGCCTCCTATCTTTGCTCATAAGGTAAAACAAGAATTAATTGGTAAAAATGATTCCATTGATTATGATAATTTAACTTATGGTGATATTCTAAGCACTATTAAAAGCCTTGGTATTAATATGTGCAATGATGAAAAACTGTTAAAATACCAATTAAAAAATAAAAATAAAGTTAAATATGAAATGGGTAATTTTTGTGAACAATATGGTTTGCCCCCTATTGCTCCTTCCAGGAAAAAGGGTAAAAAACATGATAAATCTCACAAAAATTATGGTCATAAAAACATAAAAGATACAGAACTAATTTTAATGATTTATGTGCTAAAAAGAAAAATGTTTCTAAAAAATATGATAAACAAAGATCAGGTAAAAGTAAATATTTTAACTGTGGTAAACCTAGACACTTCAGTAAAAATTGTAAACAAAAATTTGGTAAGTTAAAAAATAAGTTTAACATGTTAAATATTGTTGATAAAGATCAAGAAGAATTATTCAGAATCCTTGAATCAAACAATTTGTCTGACTCTTTGAAAGATGATTTTTCTTCTTCTTCTGATTCTTGCTATCAATCTGCTGATGATTCATCTGATTCTCCAAATATTAAAATTGGTTGTAGAGATTCCTGTTGTAATGTTATTAAATCTATTAATGTTCTCACTAAAAGTGAAGAAAATGAAAGTTTATTGATTAAATTGATAAATCAGATTCAAGACCCGGAATTACAAAAGGAATATTTGGATAAGTTTAAAAAAAATTTGTTAAAAGATGAAACTAGTAAAATACTCAAATCAACGATAAGTTTTGAAGAAACTTTAGAAAGATTTAATAAAAGGAAATCCAAAGATTTAGCTGTTAATAATTTACAACATGAAATTAATATTATTAAACAAGAGATAAGTGAATTAAAACATGAATTTAAAAATATTAAATTTGATAATCATAATATTAAACAAGAATTGTTGATCGATGTTAAAAATTGATAAAAACCTCGATAAATAACAATCTGATAATTCTGATAATGAACAAAATAAACATGATGAGCTCAAAGATGGAAATGAATCCAGTCAACAGGCCCTTCTTTCTGATAAAGGTATCATTGATAATTCTAAACTTAATCTTGTTAATAAAATACTTCCCCCAAAATGGTTTACAAAAGTTAAAATTGTTGTTTTACATGATTATCATTTCACTGTTATTGCTATGATTGATTCTGATATGGATATGAACTGTATCCAAGAAGGATTGATTCCTTCAAAATTTTTGAAAAATCAACTGAAATATTAGTTTCTGCTAATGGTTCTCGAATGAAGATTAAATATGAATTAAACAATGATCATATTTGCCATGATATTGGTTTGCCTTTTATAAATGCTTTGTATCATTTTCTTGTTGAACATGATGGAATTACTACTGATCCTTTTGGACAGAAAGCAAAATTCAAATTTTCTTCAAAGTTTGAGATTAATAATGATGATGCTTTAAATCTGATACATGGAAAAATCAAACATCTTAACTTCCTTCAGCAAGAAGTTAAATACAAGAAAATTACTGAACAACTTTCTGACAAATTATTGCAATAAAAAATTGATAATTTCCAAAAAATTCTGATTGATGATGTTTGTTCTGATGTTCCTAATGCTTTTTGGCATAGAAGAAAACATATTGTTGATTTACCATATATTAAAGATTTTGATGAAAAGAACATTCCCACTAAAGCTTGTCCTGTTCAAATGAATGCTGAAACTGTTGAGTTTTGCAAAAAAGAAATTAATGATTTACTTCAGAAAAAACTCATTAGGAATAGCAAGTCTCCTTGGTCATGTGCTGCTTTCTATGTTCAAAAAAATGCTGAGATTGAGAGAGGAACTCCTCGCCTAGTCATCAATTATAAGCCCTTGAACAAGGTCTTAGAATGGATTAGATATCCCATACCCAATAAAAATGATTTGGTTCATAGATTAAGTAAGGCTGTAATATTCTCCAAGTTTGACATGAAGTCTAGATTTTAGCAAATTCAGATTAGTGAGAAAGATAGATATAAAATTGCTTTCACCACTCCTTTTGGTCATTATGAGTGGAATGTGATGCCTTTTGGTCTAAAGAATGCTCCGAGTGAATTCCAAAATATTATGAATGATATTTTCAGTTCTTTCAGCCATTTTACCGTTGTTTACATTGATGATGTTCTTGTTTATTCTAGCTCCATTGATAAACATTGGAAACATTTGTATTCATTTCTAGACACTATTAAAAGAAATGGTCTAGTTGTCTCTGCTAAGAAAATCAAACTGTTTCAAACAAAGGTTTGCTTCCTTGGTTATGATATTTTTGAAGGACAAATTCGTCCTATAGATAGAGCCATCCAATTTGCTAATAAGTTTCTTGATGTTATCACTGATAAAACTCAACTCCAGAGATTTCTTGGGTCACTAAATTATGTTGCTAATTTCTACAAGGACATGAGGAAACAATGTAAACCTCTTTTTGATCGGTTACAAAATAATCCTCCTCCTTGGTCTAATGTTCATACCTCCCTTGTTAAACAAATCAAGTCTCATGTTAAGACATTACCTTGTCTTGGTATTCCCACTATTGATGCTTTCAAAATTGTTGAAACCAATGCCTCTGACATTGGTTATGGTGGGATTCTGAAACAAAGGGTTTCCCCAGAGTCCTCTGAACAAATTGTTCGCTTTTATTCAGGAATCTGGAATAATGCACAGTTAAATTATAGTGCTATTAAAAAAGAAATTTTATCTATAGTACTATATATTTCAAAATTTCAAAGTGATTTGTTAAACCAAAAATTTTTGTTACATATTGTTGCAAAAGTGCTAAGTATGTTATTGAGAAAGACGTTGAAAATATTGCTTCAAAACATATTTTTGCCAGATGGCAAGCTATTTTAAGTGTTTTTTTTTTTTTTTTTTTTTTGATATTGAGTATATTAAAGGATCTCAAAATTTCATCCCTGATTTTCTTACCCGTGAATTTCTGGAGTGTCACAATGACAAGTAGAAGGTCGAAAGACAAGACACCTACCACTACCAACCCAACTGTTAAAAAAGAACCTGTTTCCTCTATGAGCATTGTTAATCGTTTTACCCCATTGGGTACTATTCCCAAACCTAATTATTCTTCTGTTGTAGCCACTCCTTATGACCCCTATACTCATGCTATAACCAGTGTTTCCCAACTTGTTAAAACTGTTTACCCCAAAGCCTCCAATGCTTCACAGTATGTTAAAAAAAAATTTGTTCAAAACCCATTCTCTGTAGAACCAAATAGAGCTTCCATTACTGATCCTTTTTCACTTGCTACTAGTTATTTGCCCCCACAATTTCACTGGATCCCTGAGCATGGTGGGAAAACTGTGCAATATTATTCTGATATCTTACACCATGAAAATTCTATCACTATTAAAGCCATAACTGATAAGAACGACACTTCTAAGATAATTTATCACAGTGTTTTTCTGAATCATATTATTTCTGAAGAAATGTGGGGTCCCAGCCCTGCTGCCACAAGAAGACTACCAAAATCCCGTATTCCCTATTCATACCATGATTATATTACTGCCTGGTTCAAATTCATGCTCCACCAAAATGAAAATATGACTCATTCCTGGTTTGTTAATTTTGATAAAGATTTCAAATCTGATTTCCCCCTCTGGTTCATTCGCTGGTGGTCCCAGTTTGGTTCAACTGTTGAAATATTCCTTGCACCATTGAAGGATTCCTTCCAAAATTTTACACTAAGGTTCAAAATTGATGCTCATGGAGCTAAGTTCACTCCCTTGATCCATTTTATTAAGAAATATTAGGTTCCTTGGATTCTAAAATGGCAGTATGCTAAGGAAGGTGATGTCCTCACTCACTACTGGTATGTTAAATGGCGGGATAAATTTCCTCACACTCAATCAATTATTAACAATGTTTCCAGAGATTTCCCTTCCCCAAGTGCCTCTTTAGCACTCAGAATCACTACTCCAGTGCCAAAAGCTGAACTAGTTGATGCACCTGCTTCTTGATCTTCTAAATCTGTTAAACCATCTGCTAATCCTAGAAAGAATGGTTCTCCTTTGGATGAAATTCACAAGGACCCTGATGCTCTGAATGCCCTTATCAAAATGATAAAAGGAGAAGACTCAGAAGATGAACAGTCCTCTGGAGCCTCTGTTACAAAAGACATTTATTACCCTTATAATGAGGAGTGGTTTGGACATGATGAAGAAGATGCTGATCATGATTTAGCACAGGATTGATTAGCTCACCCTATTTGTCTAGCCTGCACAACGGCCAAAATGTTACAAGTTCTTTTATTATTGTTTCATATGCTCTAAAAAGAAGATTCCTCATGTTTTCAAGATTAAATTCAAGTATTCCAAGACTATTGTTGTTTCACATGCTATAATAATGTTTTAAAAAGAAGATTCCTTGTGTTTTGAAGTGAAAACTCCACTGTTCACTTTTACTTCACTCTGATTTTTGCCTATTGAAGGGGGGCTATCCCTTAAGTTTGATTCAGAATTCTCTTTAGAATTTCCTTCTTAGAACTCCTTTCTTTTAAAGAGCTTTTCTTGGAGAGAGAGTTCCTTGTTTACCTTAGGATTTCCTACTACTACAACCTCGAAACTAGAACTAGTTCCAAGCTTTGTAACTGTTTCAATCTTGTAACCACTACTACTACTGTAAGTGTTTTGTGTTCTACTTTCAATAAAGAAGTATTTTCAGATTTCAGTTTATTATATTATTTGTTGCTACCGCCACCTTGGATGGATTACCGCCATTCCGGACGGTTCTAAATTGCTTTCATTTACTTTCAATTATTTTGATATATTTGATATATTGCTTGGCTGGTTCTACCACCTTACTATTGTTTTACTTTCAGTTTTCATTTACTTTGAATTATATATATTGCTTGGTTGGTTCTACCACCTAACTAACTGTACTTACTTTCATTATATTAATCTGTGCTTCCATCTCTTTTCTTCAACTGTGCGTCCCCCTTCCCCTTTTGTGGTATCAGAGCCACTCTTTTATGGCCGGTGATAATGTTCCAGTGTCTTTGTATCTTGTTTGTGTCTACCCGAAACTTTGATACTCCGTTGTTGTGTCTCCTTCTTACTATCGTTGGAGCCACCCTAGATGTAAAGTGAATTCCTAGAACCTGACTGTAAGGCCCATTTGAGCCAAGAGAGGGCGTGTAGAGCATGTGAGAGGTATAGGGTTGTTTAGGGTATTTGTTACGAAATGCAACGGTTGTGAGAAAAACATGATAATTGAGTGTTAAACCTAGGGTAGTATGGATAAGTTGTGGAGATCCAATGCCTCTGTCAGCTCCAGGACTGGTTGTCCTCCTGATATTGTAAATGAAGAAGATCACACTGTTGAAGATCATGAGCTTCCTGATTTCCAGAAATGGAACATTCCCAAAGTTCATACTAGAACTATTTACATAACTAGTTGGGCTGAAATCGCTTTTTATCCCATTTACAAAGTTAGAATTGTTGAACAAATATTTTCTATTTCAAAAACTCATGAAAAAGGTTGCTTGTTTTCTAAAAGAAATATTAATGATTTCCTTGCTAAAAAACTCAGTTATTTGCATATTGGTATGGTTCAAGTTGCTGTTAAACCACTTACTAGAAAAGGAATAAATGCTTCTGTTCTCATATGCTTAAGAGATGCTAGATTTAAGAATTTTAAAGATAGCATTTTTTATATGATTACTGCTTCTTTGTATGATGGTCCTATTTATTTTAACTGTTATCTTGATATTACTCTTGCTCTGGATGATCTCAACATTGTTAAAGCTTTAACTTTAAATATTGCTTCATCTGGTTATCATATGGAAGAAGGCAGTAAGCCTTTTGCTTTGATTTATCGCATTTATTACAGATTGTTAGGTATCAATGGCAAGATGTTAAGCTTCCCACTGAATGGTTGTTGGAACAAGAATCTCTTGTTGCTGAGCCTGTTTTTGATGAGCTAGATCTCACACATATTCAACAATATTTTGATGGCACTGTTAAAATAAGTTTTCAAAACAATCAACCCTTGGGGATCAATGAAGGAAGACACTCATTTGCTGGATCTGAAAGTATTTCAAAACAAGATCAAAATCTCAATGAATTTTTACAAAAAAAGTTTTGAAAAACCCATTGATTTAAAGCTAAAAGGTGTTTCAAGTGATAAATCTCAAATTAGCTCTGTTTACTATTGCACTAAACCTGAACCTTCCTCTCTATATAGCAAAACTGCTAATGAAGAAGAAGAAGAAGATGACACTAAATCTGTTTGTCCATCTAATTCTGATTTTCCTCCTATTGAAAATCCTATTTACGAAAAACGATTAAGAGTTTTAAATGTCTTGAATGAAAATTTTGAAATTAATATGGTTTCCTTGTATAATGAATTTATGCTTGCTAAAAACAGAAATAAAAGAAAATATTACCAAAGTACTTTTGCTCAGTCTGAGAAAGATCGTGTTAAAAGAAAATGGCGAGAAAAAATGAATCAATTAATAAAACATATTTTGTTTTTTGATTTTCTTGAAAACTATTATGTTTCAAAAGATGAAGTTTCAAAACATCATTTGAATGTGATAAAAAAAATCAGATTTTGTTAAAGCAAACAAAACTACTGTTAGGTTTAGTCATCTGCCTCTTGAGTCAATTTTGATAAAAACTCAAAAGATTGATGTTAAGGCCTCTCCTTTCAAAATTGCTAATGATCAAACTCCTATTACTAGTATTCTTGAACAAAATTTTTTTACTAATGAAGCTTTGCATATTATTGGTCAACAGCTTGACCGCATTGAAGAAACAATTGTTCAAAAAAACTATTTCTACTGAAAAATCTATTTTTGTTGAAAAACCTATTTCTGTCAAGACTGAGAAACCTTTGATTAATTTACCCAGTCAAGACAAACAATTTAAGTTTAAAACCTCCCAGTCTAAAACTCTTGAAATTGTTGAAAAAATGCTTGCTGATTTAAAAGTTACAACTAAGGGTACTTCTACAAGTACTGCTTGCACTATTTAAAGAAATGATAAAGAAATTGTTTCTGAAGAAAATATAGATTTTGATACAGTTTCTTCTGTTTTTGTAAAAAGGTTTTTTGATGATGATGATCTACCAGAAATTAAAAGATTTGTTGGAAATTCCAAACTCATGTTTCTTACAAAAAATTGGTATTCAAAACCTACTCCTCTTGATATGCAGTTTGAAGAAATTTTCAAACACAGTTTTCTGTTTCTGTTGATAAGATTTAAGAATGGAGTATTTATGGTTTGTCTGAACAAGAAATCATTAATAAAATGGGTCACATGTCTATGGTTGAAATTGCTTATGTTAATAACCATAATCTTGATCACCCTGAAATTGTTGACCTTCTTGCTACTGGTTTTTCTGGTACTCTTCGTGGATGGTAGGATTCATACCTCATAGAAGATTCCAGAGAATCCATTAAACATGCTGTTAAAAAGAATGAAGGTTTACCTATTTTTGATGAAAAAATTGGTCGAGGTATTTCTGATGGTGTTAATACCTTGATTTATACTATTATCAAACATTTTGTTGGTACTCCATCTAATATTTCATCTCCAATTTCTGATTTGCTAAATAATTTGAGATGTCCTACCATGTCTAATTACAAATGGTATTAAGATGTTTTCCTTTCCAGAGTAATGCATCAGAAAGACTAATACAGGCCTTATTGGAAAGAAAAGTTTATTGACGGTCTACCTCCTATCTTTGCTCATAAGGTAAAACAAGAATTAATTGGTAAAAATGATTCCATTGATTATGATAATTTAACTTATGGTGATATTCTAAGCACTATTAAAAAACTTGGTATTAATATGTGCAATAATGAAAAATTGTTAAAACACCAATTAAAAAATAAATAAAAAAAAGCTAAATATGAAATGGATAATTTTTGTGAAAAATATGGTTTGCCCCCTATTACTCCTTCTAGGTAAAATGGTAAAAAACATGATAAAAGTCATAAAAATTATAGCCATAAAAAACATAAAAGATACAGAACTAATTTTAATGATTTTTATGCTAAAAAGAAAAATGTTTCTAAAATATATGATAAACAAAGATCAGGTAAAAGTAAATGTTTTAACTATGGTAAGCCTGGACACTTTAGTAAAGATTGTAAACAAAAACCTGGTAAGTTAAAAAATAAGTTTAACATGTTAAATATTGATGAGAAAGATCAAGAAGAATTATTCAAAATTCTTGAATCAAACAATTCGTTTGATTCCTTGGAAGATAATTTTTCTTCTTCTTCTGATTCTTGTTATCAATTTGCCGATGATTGATCTGATTCCCCAAATATTAAAATTGGTTGTAGAGATTCCTGCTGTAATGTTATTAAATCTGTTAATGTTCACATTAAAAGTGAAGAAAATGAAAGTTTGTTGATTAAATTGATAAATCAGATTGAAAACCCTGAATTACAAAAGGAATATTTGGATAAATTTAAGAAAAATTTGTTAAAAGATGAAACTAGTAAAATACTCAAATCAACGATAAGTTTTAAAGAAACTTTGGAAAGATAAATAAAAAGAAGCCCAAAGATTTAACTGTTAATGATTTACAACATGAAATTAATATTGTTAAACAAGAGATAAGTGAATTAGAACATGAATTAAAAAAGATTAAAAGTGATAATAATAATCTTAAACAGGCATTGTTAATGTTAAAAATTGATAAAAACCTTGATAGACAACACTCTGATAAATCTGATAATGAACAAGATGAACATGATGAGCTCAAAGATAGAGATGAATCCAGTCAACAGGCTCTTCTTTCTGATAAAGGTGTTGTTGATAATTCTAAACTTAATCTTGTTAATAAAATACTTCCTCCAAATTGGTTTACAAAAGTTAAAATTGTTGTTTCACATGATTACCATTTCACTCTAATTGCTATGATTAATTCCGGTATGGATATGAACTGTATCCAACAAGGATTGATTCCTTCAAAATATTTTGAAAAATCAACTGAAAGATTAGTTTCTGCTAATGGTTCTCGAATGAAGATTAAATATGAATTAAACAATGCTCATGTTTGCCATGATAATGTCTGTTTAAGATTCCTTCTGTTCTGGTTAAAAATATGACTGATAAAGTGATTCTTGGTTTGCCTTTTATAAATGCTTTGTATCCTTTTCTTGTTGAACATGATGGAATTACTACTAATCCTTTTGGTCAAAAAGTAAAATTCAAATTTGCTTCAAAATTTGAAATTGATACTGATGCTGCTTTAAAACTAATTGATAATGTTTGGCATAAGAATAAACACCCTGTTAATCCGTCTTATGCTAAAGATTTTTCTACTAATGTGCTTACTCAAGAATCAAGTATGAATTTTTGCCAATGTTTCACAAATACTTTTGAAGGTAATACTCAAAGTACCAAACTGCTAACTATTAGCAAATATCCTAATGTTCTCAATGATTCATTGCAGGAATCGGACAATGATGCGTGGATAAATACCACTAATAAGTGGGATAATAATAATATTTATATTTATACCACTAGTAGATGGATTATTATGGCTTCCTCGGTAGAGAGGAAAAACAAGGGAAAAGCTCATGCATAGGACTATTCCCAAAACAAAAGGCTCCCAGCAGGACAACCTTTTAAAATGCATGAAGGCGCATCTTCTGTGGTAAAACCCAGTGGATCAACATCCCTTCAAGGGTATGTCCCGGCAACGGTGAAATATTCCAGTGATGATATGGTAATTGCTTTAGAGGAAGTTTTGTCTAAAAGATTACAATTCTACAATGGAACCTATTTTGAACTGCCAGATTCTATCAAAATTCTTGATAACCTCCAAGCTGCTTTTATTAGAAACCACCATAATCTTTTTAAGAGAACTCTTAGAGCCGTTGAAATCCACCTTGTTAACCTTACTGCTTAAAATGAGGCTTATATGAGCCATTATGATTACCTTGTTCTAGATAATGATCTTGCTTTAGAAAACAATTTTGTTTCAGAAAATGAGACTCTTAGAAGCCGTCTTGAAGCCTACATTAGTCAACTCTTTGGCAAAGAGGAAATCCATTCAATGGATAGAGAGACTATAATGGGCACTGATTATGCTAGATTGAGTCTTAAGACCCAATCTTTGTTAAGAAGTGTTGTTGCCAACTTGCCAACAGATATACAATTTCGTATTCTGGAAAGTAAGGCTATGTTTAGGTCTTTCGACCTATGGTTCAAATATTTCAAGAAACTTGTTACTGCTACTATTCCTAATCCAGATGAATTAGATGAAGGTGATAATGTATTTATTCAACTGGAATGGGAAGAACACTTTGGGAGTACTCTCAGAGTGTATGAAAAGAAACACCCATTTTCTGGTCTTCTAATTAATTATGATGATGGTTCATATGTTGCTGATGATTCAGATGATGATGATGATAGGATTCCTAACTGGCTTTCCCAAATGTTTGAATATGGCTTTATCAGGTTCATAAAATTAACAAGCCATTATCAAGCCAGTCAGCTTTTACAAATTATTCAGGATGCTATTAAAAGATTTACAAGTCCTTTTGTTTCCATCGGATGCTGGAGTACTTTGCCAAAATGGAAAAGAGATAACTGGATGAATGTCCAGCCCTCAAAGCATCTCGTTCTCATTAATGGTCACACTCACCAAGGGCAATGGCTTGAAGGAAATTCTCAATTGTCCTTTAATGATCCTTATGCTCTTGTGGAATGTTGGAGAAATTATTTTAATAATCAAATTATTGAAGTTGATCAGAATCTATGGAAATATTATCATTTCATAGGAAGCACAGACAAAATTTCTGTTTTGGTCCCAGGCCATATGCTGATGCCATTGCTCATTTGCGGATAACTGATCATTGTAATCCAAGAACTCTTTTCATCCCAGGGAGAAGACCAGTGTTTGAACTAATTTTATATTGTGGATTCTGTAATCAATATGCTACTTATCATGAGCATGGATGTGATTCCCCACAAGGCCCTTTTGATCCTTTCGATGGATACCCATTTGATGCTCCTTTTACTGATTAATAAGTGCTACTATCACTATTGCACTACTGTTTTAAGATTCTTATCAGTTCTCATCAGTCTGTTGGTTTTCGCTGATAAAGTTATTCTCCCATACTACTCCCACAGTCAGAAACTGTTCGGTCAAGATACTCCTAATTTTGCAGTTGACTAAAGATTAAATGTTACAATATTCAAGTGTGCCTGCTGTAAAGTCCCTGTGTAATCCCATGCGTCTGACAAACCCATACGCTTACTATGAAGTTCCATGCGTACCATATTCTCTTGACATGTCCTTTAAACTCATAATGGAGTTTTTGAAAAGATGAAGGGAATCCCAAATAAGTTTTGTCATGTCTTATATTTTGTCATATTCTGGTCTTACCATGCTCCTTCCGACAAAGTTTACTCTCTAATATCTCCACAATGTTTTTAGACAAGTTTCCCCACATTTGGAGATTCTTTACGTACATTTTTGGACTAAAGTTTCAAGTGTTCCAAGACTACTTTTTGCATGATTTGGACAAGCAAAGGACAAAGATTCATGCTACGGAAGATTGGAAGACAATAATGAAAATTTCACTATTCATTTCACTGTTCATTGTACTGTTCACTGTACTGTTCACTATTCACTGGTTACCGTTCACCGATTACTGTTCACTTTTTATTGTTCATGACATTGTTCACTCCGAAATTTTGCCTATTTAAGGGGAGTTGTCCCTTAGCTTTCATTCAGAATTCTCTTTAGAATTTCCTCCTTAGAACTCCTTTCTTTTAAAGAGCCTTTCTTGGAGAGAGAGTTCCTTGTTTACCTTAGGATTTCCTACTACTACAACCTTGAAACCAGAACTACTTCCAAGCTCTGTAATCGTTTCCATCTTGTAACCACTACTACTATTGTAAGTGTTTTGTGTTCTACTTTTAATAAAGAAGTATTTTCAGATTTCAATTTATTATATTACTTGTTGCTACTGCCACCTTGGACAGATTACCGCAATCCCGGACGGTCCTAAATTTCTTTCATTTACTTTGAATTATTTTGATATATTTGATATATTGCTTGGCTGGTTCTACCGCCTTACTATTGTTTTACTTTCAGTTTTCATTTACTTTGAATTATATATATTACTTGGCTGGTTCTACTGCCTAACTCACTGTTTTACTTTCATTATATTATACTGTTCTTACTTTCATTATATTATACTGTGCTTCCATCTCTTCTCTTCAGTTGTTATATATATATATATATATATATAAAGAGAGAGAGAGAGAGAGAGAGAGAGGGTTGAGTTCAAGTTACACTTAATGTAACTCTAAGCAATGTTATACCAACTAATAATTTGTTATGGAATTTATATTTTGAAAATCTAACCATTGAGTTATATATTCTATATGTTTTTAACATTATTATCAATTTTCATGTCAATTGGATTTTATTTACCATTTGATCCATAAACTCATATATTTTATTCATTATTTTAAACTACAAAAACTTAAATTAAACCATTGATAGATGATATGACTATTAATCTTTGATTACCTTGAAATTTTGCAAGCGTGGAGAATATACGAAGATAATATAATCTAATGGTAGATTTGTCAAAATTCGCATCTAATTAAAAAATATTAAGTGGTTTAACATTACTTAGAGTTACACTAGGTGCAACTTGAACTCAACCTATATATATACATATATATATATATATATATATATATTTTTTTTTTCTAATTTGAATAGAATATTTTGGATTCTGATTAGAGATAAATAAACAGAGCAATGGGGAATAGACTATTCCTAATTGTCGAAACAGTTCCCACAAATGGTTACAGCAGATTTTTCTTTACAACCAATAAGAGTTGAAAACTTGGTCAATCATGAGAAATTTCCAAAGTCTTTCAATTGCAAAAAGCTCTTTAGCCAAACAATTTCACATGTACCCATACCCTGGATAAAGTACCCTTTATCTTTGATTTCCAAGAAACTCCAAGCATTTCCCAAACAGATATAGAACCCAAAACCCAGTTAAGGATCTTGTATCTGGGCAACTTACCTAGTCTGCATCCCAGAAACCCTTGATGTGCAAATCTAAGTTACTTGGAAAAAAAGGACCTTTACCAGGTGAACCTTATGTATTGAACTATCCAAAGTACAGCACGCATGTTTGGCTCTCTTGGCTGGTCCAAAAATTGACTTAAGTGGTGAACTACGTAGGTAATGTTAGGCCAAGTCACTGTTAGATAGAGCAATCTCTCTACAACTCTTTTGAACTGTGGAAGGTCCTTGACTAATTGACCTTCATCTTTGCTGAGCTTTAAGTATTGCTCTATAGGGATCACAGGTTTGAAACATAGCAAACCAAAATCTTCCAAAATTTCAATGGAATACTTCCTTTGATTAACAAAAATCCTTCTTTCTCTTGGCAACCTCTAAAACCAAGAAATACTATAAAGAACCCAAGTCTTTGAGCTAGAATTTTTCATCTACCATATGTTGAAGACTTGTAATGTATTGTAAGTCATTACCAGTGACAAGATATCATCCACTTATACTAAGACAGCCACAAAGGATTGCTAGTGTCTTAGTAAAGAGAGAGTAGTCTGCCTTTTTTAAGCCCATAAAGAGACTTGTTAGGCTTACCTACAGGAGGACCTGTTGCTTTATTGGTTTGAACCTCCCCTTGTTGTGATAACCTTGTGACAGGCACATGTACATATCTCCTCTTGCAAGTCGCCACATAGAAAAACATTGTTGACATCCCAATTTTAAAAGGTATCAGGCCTTTAAAGCAGCTACAATTAATAGAACCCTCACAAATTAATTTAACTACAAGGCTAAATGTTTCTAAATAGTCCAGACCTACCTCCTGATGGTCCATTTGGATTAAAGGGGAGTAAAGTAGAGTTGGCTAAAAATTAGCCTATTTTCAGTTAACTCTACTCTACTACCTTCCACTCCCCCTCCCTTTCCTCTCAATCCAAACATGCCCTTAGTGTAGCATTTAGTTACCAACCTGACCTTATATATATCTTTCCAAAGTTCTATCTAAGTGGTATTTGACCTTGTATACTCATTTACACCCAATGGCAATTTTCCCAGGTGGAAGAGAGGTCAAAGTCCAACTGTTATTAGGCACAAAGGCCTTAATTTCGTTGATTCTCTCCAATGGGGACTTTGGACAACTTGGTGAAAATATTCTAATTAAGGTATAGAGTTGGAAAGGGCTAAAGAAAAGGATTCTACTTTGATGAAAATATGGTATAAGAATAAAAATCAACAAGATCAAAGGGCTGATAACATGAGTGGTCTTGAAGATATAAAGGAGGCTTGTGAGGTCTAGTAGACCTCTTAACAGGTAAAGAAGTATTATGAGGAATGGAATCAACTGGAGAAATATAGAGGAAGGTAGGTTAGATGGAAATGTTGTATAAGAAATTAAGAATTGATATTTAGATGGGGGTAAAGCTTCTACAGAATGAGTATACTAATTGATGGAAGGATCAATAGAAATCTTTGGAGAAGTTAATGAGTTTATATTATCAGAATGATGTAGGGAAGTATTTGGAATAGACACATCATTAATAGGAAAAAGGTAACAAATGGATCATCAACAGAACTAGAAGAAGTCTGAGATTGAAAAGGAAAAACACTTTCGTAGTAGACTACATCTCTAGATGCAAAAACAGTCTTGGTATCGTAATATAGAACCCTATGTCCTTTGATACAAATGGGATAACCCAGAAAAATATCCTTCCTAGCTCTAGCAAAGAACTTAGGACTATAGCTAGACAAAGTAGAACAAAAACACAAACACCCTGATATGACCATTAGATGGAGCATGGTTGAAAAGAAGTACGTAGGGTATTTCTCTGGTTTAAAGATGAAGTCTGTTTATGAAATACACAGTAGACAAAGCACATTCAGGCCAATATGAAATGGGTAATGAAGATAGGAATTTTAAGGCTCTAGAAACATTCAAAAATTGCTGATATGTTCTCTCAACTATAGATTTCTATTGATGGGTTTCAACACAACTTAATTAGTGAATAATACCCTTGCTGTTGAAGAAATCACCCACAACAGTAAATGAACATAGTCGTTCACATTTGTAGTAATGGTAGTGAGGATAATTACTGAATGGGCCATATGGTCCGTTTCCCTAATGTCTATAACCTAGGTATTGAATCAAAAGCCTTTCTATTGGCATTATCAACTGAAAGGATAGAGTACCTAAGGTCTAAAGAGTTAGTTGCTAAATAACATAGGGCCTGTTTGGATTGAGGTGGGGAGAGAGGGGGAGTGGAGAGGAGCAAAGTAAAGTTGTCTGAAAATAGACTAATTTTGGGTAAATCCTTATCTACCCTACTCTACTGAGTCTACTCCCCCTCCCTCCTCCTCAATCCAAATGGACCAATAATGGATTATCTGAGAAATGTGGGGAAAATTGAGACTGAGAGGACATTTGAGGTGAAAAATCAGTGGAAACTGCAACAGTAGCTTGATGTGGTGCAGGAGACGCTGATGAGAGATCTTGAGTATTGGGCTTAGGTGATAAAGCCTTGAAGCTACGATGATTGTTGTGGTGTAGGCTTAGTCTTGTCTCCATCATGGTTATGTTAGATGTATTGGCTGCTACACTATTGTTTGCTCCAGTGATTTAATTCACAGAAGAATCCTTTCCTTTTGGTTTAAAACCAAGAGGAGACATGGAGTTTGTAGAATTTGTCTATTACATGTCCAACACGACCACAATAGGTGCAAGTGGGCTTCTCCTTTTGAGCATTTCCCTTACCACCATGATTGATCATAGCATTAGCATTAGATTATAATGCAGTGGCTTCAACATAGGAATTAGAATTGGCATTTATACCAATCTTCCTCTGCTTCTTTTCTTGAAAAATCGAGGGATATGCCTTATTGACTGGGTGAGCAAAGCCATCTAATAACGTGATTATCTCTGTTGTGTCCCCATCAAGGTCTTCATTGCTCCATAAGAGCACTCTGGTAAAGGAGAGTAATTCACAAACTCATCCCACAGTGCTTTAAATCTTGTAAAATACATGCTTACAGAAAGCTATCCTTGCACAAGTGATGATTTCTCCTGCTAAATCTCGAATATCCTAGGTTCTTTACCTTGTGAAAATCATCATTTGAGATCCAACCACACTGCCCATGCTATATCAATGTAAATCAGACCACACTTGATGTTATCTCCTTGGATGATGAATTCATTATCCAAGAGAGTACCATGGTGTTGCAGTGAGTCTAGGAATTTAAGAGTGATGAACTAGGATTTGGAAAAGTTATATTGCCATTCACAAACCCAATCTTGTTTTTCGCAGTCAAATTATGACACAGGACAACCACAGTATTTCAATGGAAAGATTAAACAACAACAAAAACAAAGGATACCCTAGGAGTTAGCACCTAAGGGTTGCTTGGAGTCAGTACCAAGCAAAATTGGAGTCGACACCAGTGTAAAAGAAACACGCATTTATTATAATTCTAAAAAGCTATACTATAATAATCAGAAAAAGTGCTTAAATAGCAAACAAAAAATGCATAAAAAATATTCCAAAATTTCAATGGCATACTTCCTTTGATTAACAAAAATCCTTCTTGCTCTTGGCAACCTCTAAAACCAAGAAATACTGTAAAGAACCCAAGTCTTTGAGCTAGAATTTTTCATCTACCATATGTTGAAGACTTGTAATGTACTGTAAGTCATTACCAGTGACAAGATATCATCCACTTATACTAAGACAGCCACAAAGGATTGCTAGTGTCTTAGTAAAGAGAGAGTAGTCTGCCTTTTTTAAGCCCATAAAAAGACTTCTTAAGCTTCCATACAAGATGACCTGTTGCTTTACTGGTTTGAACCTCCCCTTGCTGTGATAACCCTATGGCAGGCACATGTACATATCTCCTCTTGCAAGTCACCATGCAGAAAAGCATTGTTGACATCCCAATTGTAAGAGGTATCAGGCCTTTAAAGCAGCTACAATTAATAGAACCCTCACAAATTAATTTTGCTACAAGGCTAGATGTTTCTAAATAGTCCAGACCTGCTCCCTGGTAATCCATTTGGATTGAGGGGGGAGTAGAGTAGAGTTGGCTTAAAATCAGTCTATTTTCAGCTAACTCTACTCTACTACCCTCCACTCCCCCCTAAATCCAAACAAACCCTTAGTGTAGCCTTTTGTTACCAACCTGACCTTATATCTTTCCAAAGTCCTATATAAGTGGAATTTAACCTTGTATACTCATTTACACCTAATGGCAATTTTCCCAGGTGGAAGAGAGGTCAAAGTCCAACTGTTATTAGGCTCAAAGGCCTTAATTTCGTTGATTCTCTCCAATGGGGACTTTGGACAACTTGGTGAAAATATTATGGTTCAGGTATTGAGTTGGAAAGGGCTAAAGCAAAGGATTCTACTTTGGGGAAATATGGTATAACAATAAAAATCAGCAAGATCAAAGGGATGACTTGAGGGATGAGGGGAAACCTTATAACATGAGTGGTTGAGAAGTATTATGAGGAGTGGAATTAACTGGAGAAATATAGAGGAAGGTAGATTAGATGGAAATGCTGTACAAGAAATTAAGAATTGATATTTAGATGGGGGTAAAGCTTCTACAAAATGAGTATACTAATTGATGGAAGGATCAATAGAAATGTTTGGAGAAGTTGATGAGTTTAAATTATCAGAATGATGTAGGGAAATATTTAGAACAGACACATCATTAATAGAAAAAGGGATAACAAATTGATCATCAACAGAACTAGAAGAAGTCTGAGATTGAAAAGGAAAACCTCTTTCGTAGAAGACTATACATCTCTAGACTCAAAAACAGTCATGGTATCGTAATATAGAACCTTATGTCCTTTGATACCAATGGGATAACCCAGATATATATACTTTCTAGCTCTAGCAGAGAACTTAGAACTATGGCTAGACAAAGTAGAACCAAAACACAAACACCCTGATATGACCATAAGATAGAGCATGATTGAAAAGAAGTACATAGGGTATTTCTCTGGTTTAAAGATGAAGTTTGTTTATGAAATACACAGTAGACAAAACATATTTAGGCCTGTATGAAATGGGTAATGAAGATAGGAATTTTAAGGCTCTAGAAACATTCAAAAAATGCTGATATTTTCTCTCAACTATAGATTTCTATTGAGGGGTTTCAACAAAACTTAATTAGTGAAGAATGCCCTTTCTGTTGAAGAAATCTTTCATAAAAAATTTTGGTGCATTATCTCTACAAATGTGCTTAATTTTTTTATTTTTTTTATTTTTTAAAGTTGATTTTCAACCATGTTATAGAATTTGGCCAACAACCCTTGAGTTTCTTATTTAAATCTTATGAGATACACCTAGGTACATCTAGAGTAGTCATCCACAATTGTAAGGAAAAATTTTGTCATCCACTATAGGAACGTCTAAAGTGCCCCATATGTCACAATGAACAAGACAAAATGGACAATTTGAAATATGAGAATGGATAGGAAAAGACAATCTCTTTTGCTTGGCAAAAGGACAAATCATACAAGGATTATTCTTGGTACTACATACAGCAGAAATAACACATTCTAGTAATTGCATCTTAGCAGTAGATGAGTGTCCAAGTCTACAATACCAAGCTTCAAAAGAGCATTTATTTATAGATGCAAGATTAGAAGGAAATATAGAATTGATAACTGATTGAATGAGAGATGATGATGGAGAGGTCAATTGCAAGAAGTAAAGACCATGATGTTCTTTACCCTGTCCAATCATCTTCCAATGAAAAAGGTCTTGAATGAAAACCAAATTGGCAAAGAAGATATAGCAATACACAAAGGAATTGATAGAAACTAAATTGAAGCTAAAGGAAGGAACAACAAGAATATTAGTGAGAATCAAGGTGCCAAACGAATTCCACAATATGATTTACAGGTGCAGATTCCCCATTTGGTAAATGAACATAGGTGTTCACATTTGCAGTAATGGTAGTGAGGATAATTACTGAATGGGCCATATGGTCCGTTTCCCTAGTGTCTATAACCTAGGTATTGGAATCAAAAGCCTTTCTATTGGCATTATCAACTGAAAGGATAGAGTACCTAAGGTCTAAAGAGTTAGTTGCTAAATAACATAGGGCCTATTTGGATTGAGGGGGGAGGGGGGAGGAATGGAGAGGAGCAGAGTAAAGTTGTTTGAAAATAGACTAATTTTGGGCCAATCCTTATCTACCCTACTCTACTGAGTCTACTCCCCCTCCCTCCTCCTCAATTCAAATGGACCAATAATGCATTACCTGAGAAATGTGGGGAAAATTGAGACTGAGAGGACATTAAAGGTGAAAATCAGTGGAAACTGTAATAGTAGCTTGATGTGGTGCAGGAGACGCTGATGAGAGATCTTGAGTATTGGGCTTGGGTGATAGGGCCTTGAAGCTACGATGATTGTTGTGGTGTAGGCTTAGCCTTGTCTCCATCATGGTTATGTTAGATGTATTGGCTGCTACACTATTGTTAGGTGCAGTGATTTGATTCACAAAGAATCCTTTCCTTTTGTTTTGAAACCAAGAGGAGCCATGGAGTTTGTAGAATTTTTCTATTACATGTCCTACACGACCACAATAGGTGCAAGTGAGCTTCTCCTTTTGATCATTTCCCTTACCACCATGATTGATCATAGCATTAGCATCAGATTATAATGCAGTGGCTTCAACATAGGAAATAGCATTGGCATTTATACCAATCTTCCTCTGCTTCTCTTCTTGAAAAATCATGGGATATGCCTTATTGACTGGGTGAGTGTAGCCATCTGATAAGACCATGTGAACACACATAACGTGATTATCTTTGTTGTGTCTCCATCAAGGTCTTCATTGCTCCACAAGAGCACTCAGGTAAGCGAGAGTAATTCACAAACTCATCGCACAGTGCTTTGAATCTTGTAAAATACATGCTTATAGAAAGCTGTCCTTGCACAAGTGATGATTTCTTCTTCTAAAGCTCAGATATCCTAGGTTCTTTGCCTTGTGAAAATCTTCCTTTTGAGATCCAACCACACTGCCCATGCTATTTCAATGTAAATCACACTACATTTGATGTTATCTCCTTGGACAATAAATTCATTATCCGAGAAAGTACCATGGTGTTGCAGTGAGTCTAGGAATTTAAGAGTGATGAACTAGGATCTGGAAAAGTTATATTGCCATTCACAAACCCAATCTTGTTTTTCGCAGTCAAAGTATGACACAGGACAACCACACTATTTCAATGGAAAAATTAAACAACAACAAAAACAAAGGACACCCTAGGAGTTAGCACCTGAGGGTTGCTTGGAGTCAGTACCAAGCAAAATTGGAGTCGACACCAATGTAAAAGAAACAAGCATTTATTATAATTCTAAAAAATTATATTATAATAATCAGAAAAAGTGCTTAAATAGTAAACAAAAAAATGCATTAAAAAAAAACCCTCATTATTAAATGTTCAGGCTTGCTTAATCTTCAAGCCCAATTATTAGCAGGCTCCATCCATAAGGCCGTATGTTGGGCCGTCTTATTTTTGCTTTATAATTAGAGGCATATACCTCGTGTCTGCACCAACTCTCCTTGGGTGAGAAGAACTTGACCCCGTTGAGTGGAAATCTGAAGAGCTCTAATGGTACTCAAGCAAGTTAGGATCCAGTCGATATAGCTCATCTTGAGTAATCCATGTGCAATCAAAATCTGGTTACCCATGCCAATGAACTAGGAAATTGCAAACTCCTCCATTTTGGTAGAAACAATCTATTAATCTAAAATAGCATCAACAGATTCTTTATGTGCATAGGGCAGATTCAAGGGTAAAGGGGCAGGAATAGTGGCATTAATAGGATCAAGCAAAGGCTCATCAAAAAGGTTATCAGGAATAACTATGGGGACTTTATAAGCATCTAGATCCTCTATATTAAAGGAGGAGCTAATACCATAATCATGGGGAAGGTCAATGACATATGCATTTAGGCCAATCCGTTTCAATACCTTGAATGGTCCAGCACTACGAGCCTGCAATTTCTTAACAGTCCCAGAGGGAAACCATTCAGGTCGAATCCGAATCATGACATAATCTCCTACCTGAAACTCTGCATGACGTCGATGAGTGTTAGCATGAATTTTATATTGATAATTACTTACTTGAATTTTTTTGCGAATCTCATTATGCAAATCATGAATATGTCATGCAACTTGAATCATCTCGATTAGACATCTGAGCTGAAAGTTATGCTCCAAATACTAACTGGTGCTTAGGCTATAATCCTAATTTGAATTGGACTTGGATTTGATGCAAAATTTCCTTTGATTCCTTGCTCCAATTGGACTCAAATTTAATTAGGTTGGCCTTCTTTGACTTCATCATGGCCCTTGTAAAAGTAAAGTCCATTAGCTTTCTTCTTTGGACAAATCCACTTACTTAATTTCATTATCCCACAAAAGACAAATTCGTGTATTAAAATTCAATTGAGCACAAAATTGATTATTCAGCATTATTCCAAAACCAAATATAAAATGCTTAATTGAACTCAAAATGAGTATGATAATACTTTCTAATAATGATATAAATATGCAAAATTAAGCTATTATCATCTAGTTAATTAATGTGATTTTAATTTTAATGAGAATTTCGAAATTGTATACATTCATTGTCTATTGGAATCTACACAGGAATTGGAAGTGAGAAATTGGAAATTGAAATTTGAGGAGTTTCCACCCGATGAGATAAAGTTGTTGTGATATAGTAAGCAAGTACCAAAATTGGAGTAAAAGCCCTTGCCAATTGAACTCAAATATGCTTTTCTAGGAACTAATGAGACTTTTCCAGTGGCAATATCTTCTAAACTTGACTCTTTACAAGAGGTAAGTTATTAAATGTTTTGAGTAAAAATAAGGGTGCCACAAGAAGGAACACAGCTGACATAAAAGGACTTAGTCCATTGGTTTGTACTCATAGGATCTATTTAGAGGACAATGATAAACCATGCATCTAGGGATATTAAACAAATTTTGCGAAATACCCAAATCATAAAAATTGGTCATTGAGGTTGAATAATGCGCTTTAGGCATACTACACTACTTATAAAAATATTCTTCGTATATCTCCCTATAGACTTATTTATGATAAAGTTGTCACTTGATTGTGGAATTGAAACATAAATTTCATTGGGCAATAAAGCTGTTTGAATTTAACTTAGACAAGGCTAGTTCATTGAGAAATTTGCAATTGAATGAGTTGGGAGAAATCCGGCATGATGCATATGAGAAATCTAGGATTTATAAAGAAAGAATGAAGGTTTTTCATGACAAAACCATTTTAAGAAAATCTTTTGAACCATCTCAAAAAGTTCTTTTGTATAATTCTAGGTTACATTTGTTCCTTGGAAAATTATGATCTAGATGGACTGGACCTTTCTTTGTTAAAAAACTTTTCCCTCATGATGCTAGAGAAATTGAGAACCCTAACAATGGTAACATATCTAAGGTAAATGGATAACGTCTTAAGTCATTTCTCGAGATTTTTTCACAAGAGGAGGAATCCATTAATTTGTAGGATCTCATTTACCAAGACTTGCCAAGCAATTAGCATTAGTGTTTGTGTAGTAGTTTAGATTTTATTTTTCCTAACCCTTTTATGCTTTATTGTTTTTCCTTGTTAACATTGAGGATAATGTAAGTTTTCAGTTAGGGGGAGGAACTTGAGATGATTTGGAATTGGTTTTATTTTATGTTGATTTTTGGGGGGGGGGGGGGGGGGGGGGTTATTTTTAGTGATTTTTGTTTTTCTTTTTAGTCCAATTTTTTCATCAAATTTTTTTTTCCCTTGAGCTTTAAGTCGAAGTTCTTTATGCTAATTTTAACTAAAAAATTCCACTATTTTTCATACTCGACTATTATGCACATGCAGCCACTTGAACATATTTCTTGGTAGAGAGATAGAGACAACTTTGAAAATCTTGAAAATAAAGTGTAGAGACTCTAACCCATGTGATTTCTTGGGCCATTCATTTTTTAACGGGTTATTTTCTTTTTCTTTTTCTTTTTTCTCATTTGGAAGTGCATAATTTTGTTGTTGCTTAGTCTCATTATTCTCTTATTTGGTCAAATGCTAAGAATTTATCAATTTTATGCCACACTTGAATAGGTTAAAGTCATGAATTTTGAAGAACTATCTCAATTCTTAAGAGATGATTTTAGGCCATCTTTGTTTATTTTGAGCCTTTATTATTTTTTTTCTTGGTACATTATCGCTAGTCACCCATTTGAACCTATTATTTTAGCCATTCTTTCTCAAACCCTTTCCCAAGTGTTCCAAGAATGTTGAAAAAGAAGGACTCATGCAAAAAAGAAAAGAAAAAAAAAAAAGAGTCATAATCAGAAAAGGGAAAATGTTGAAAAATAATAATAATAAATCGAGAATGCATTAGTTGATGAAATTTTGGAAAAAATAAAGTGAAAGTGTAATATTCAAGAAAGTTGAGAAGATAAATCAAATGTCATATACTCAAAAGAAGTTGTCTCTCTAATTATTCTTAGGAACACTTTTTATTTTTACCTATACACTTTGTTCCTAAATTCTCTTCTTTACCCTATATTATGTCCCAATGAAAGTCCTATTTGATCTTAAGGAATGTATGGTTTGGATATTGACATGACTAATCAATATGTGTAGTGTAATATTCTTAGTGTTTGGCATCCTTTCATGAGACTATACATATTCTTTATTTTGTGCTACCATTCTTCATCTTATTTATATGTGAGATATTTATCTTTATTTTACATTATTCCGCTCACATATATTTGAGATTGTTACACTATTTTTGGAGTGATTTTATTTATTGAGTGTTAACACTAGTGAGATTTGAGTTAAAGCATAGTTTGGATAGAAATTCAATCTATATTTTATCTTAAGACTAAGGTTTTGTTTGTGTTGGCTAAACTATTCACACACTGGGCATTGATAGCATGTGGAATATTTTTGGTAGTTATTAGTTTTTTGACCTTTGACTAATTATATCTACTAAAGTAATAAAATTTTGTTCTTTTGTTTCCTTGTTTTGAGTCGCTTAAATTGTTAGGGACTAGCAATGAGCTGGTTGGTGAGTGTGATAATAGCTTAATTTGTCATAGTTAATCATTATTAGAAAGCATTATCATACTTATTTTGAGTTAATTCATGCATTTTATATTTGGTTTTGGTATAATTTTGAATAATTAATTTTATGCTTAATTCAATTTTAATTCATGAATATGTCATTTGTAGAAAAATGAACTTAAATGAGTGGATTTGTACAAAGAAGAAGGCTAATGGTCTTTAATTTTAGAAGGGTCATAATGAAGTTAAATAATGCCAACCCAATTAAATTTAAATCCAATTGCAATAAGGAATAAAAAGAAATTTGCTTCAAATTCAAATCCAATTCAAATTAGGATTCCAATCTGCACACCAGTTAGTATTTTGAGTACAACTTTTGGCTCAGATGTCCAATTAAGATGAATCAAGTTAGGATAGAAAGCTAACTTAAAGGGCTACTATGGACACAATGGGTTTTGGAGTCTCCACCTAGTTTTTGCAATGGTCTAGGAACCATATATACAGCATCCTCTCGAGGAAAATCTTACTTTCCAAAGATTTGGATTTGGAGTTAACGTACGGTCTTGGGAAGATGTTAGGCACCCAAAACTGCCCAATCCTAAGGTTGGCTTCCCATCTTATGTCTTATGTCTTAACCCTATTAAGGGCATACTCAATATTTGCATCTAACTCACACACACACACACACACACACTAGCATACATCTAACAATCAACATGGCATCAATCATCCCTAACCATACGTCTATCAAGGCAATCAAATAAGGCCTATCATACATCTAATCATGGCATACCTTATCATACATCTAGCATACATGTCATAGTATCAAGGCATTCATCACACTAAAAACTCTAATCATATATCTAATCATGCCTCATCATATTACATCATCTAGGGCAGCAACAAAACAGGGCATAAAGATAGGCATGGCAAACAAACATAGATCATCACATGTTTTCCAAACTTTTAGACATGAAATCAAACATCAAACAAACATATTACATCATTAAAATGCATGTTCATATCAATGCATGACTTACCTCACTTACCTTGCAACAACTCAGCAACTATGGCATTATGCATGAACATGTGAATGCGTGTTCATAGCATTAAAGCAAGGAAAACACAAAATAAACCCTACTTCTAACATATGAAAGACAAAAAAGCAATAAAACATGTGAAATAGAAGCATAAAAGCATGAAAGTATGGAAAAGTACCTAAGCAGAAGTATACACATGAAAACAGAAGCAAAACAAAAGAAATAAAAATTAGGTTTCTAGACTGGTTCATGCGTACACATGAACAACCCCACGTGTGGATAGTCAAGCCTGCATACGCAGCCTTGATCATGCGCATGTGGGTTTCTACTTAGAAACCCTAAAAACACAGCAAACAAAGCAACACTTAAAACATAAATTCTAACAGCCTAACATGCTTAAAACATAAAGAAAACATAAACCTAGTCTAAGCAAACATGTTATAAGGCATAAAACAAACAAAGAAACAAAGAAAAGATAGAATTAAAAGGAGAAAATAAAAGAAGAGTTTGAAAAGGATACCTCAAAGCAAAAGCTCTTAGGCTTGAATTTTTTACAATTCCCCACAGTCAAATCTATCACAAACCAATAAGAATGCAATTAGTAATATTAAAATTAAAAGATCAAGGCCAGAAAATGCCCTAATCAAATAAAATTGACTTGAGCATGTTTTGTAAAAAACTCCCTCTTTGATTAACTATTTCTAGTGAATCTTAGTGTTTTCCTTGAGATTTTTGTGTGTTTTTGAAAGATACCATGTAAGGCTATTTATATTATGAAAATGAGGATTTAGAACGGCTCCTAGACGATGTAGGATTTGTTCCAAATCATGTAGGATTTGTTCCAAACCTTGGTCTTTAATGTAGAAAACTTGCCTTTTTGGTGCTTTTGAAATCCTACATGCGTGCGCAGGCTTTGTGCCTGCATATGCAGGCTTCTAGGCCGTGTATGCAGGTTTATGCTTGCGTACGCAGGCTTAGGGCTTCTTTTGGCCTTTATTTTCTAAAAATAGATTTTTTGCTCATTAAAAAGTTATATTTTCCATTTTAACATCTCTCAAGTCAATTTGTAATCTGATTGGGCTCTAAACCCTACTTGGGCCTTAGAATTTTAGCATCATTGGAGAACAAGGGCCTGAATCACAAGGGGTACAAAATGCGATGTCTACAGCTACAACGTCTTAGTTTATCAAAAGGTCCTATTGTGTTGTAGGACACAATTTACTATTTAATTATTGTAATTTAGTAATTTTGGTATTTAATTTGTAATTTTCGTTATTTTAGGTTTAGGGCATTTATTTCCTTGTTTTTAGGTGATTTTAATGCTTTTTAGGTCAAATTTGGTTCCTATTATGGTTAGGTATTAATTAGGACTTATTTTAGAATATTTTTTTTTGTTTATCAAGTTTTATCGATAAAATTTTTTCAGATTATTGATATTAGTAAAAATTTAGACTTTTGTTTATTCTTTCTCTGGTGGATTCCAGAACCTTTTCTCCTTGTGGATTCAAGGACCCTTATGGATTCGAGGTTATTTTTAGTAGCAAGCGTGTTTTGTTTCTTATTTTCTAAAAGTAGAAGTGTTTTGCTTCTAGACACTTCCGCAACTCACATCATAATGCTAACTATAAATGGGCCAAAATCGTCAGTTAAGTGACGTCTGAAAACCTAGGATTTTCTCCAAACAGGAGTTTTGCTTGTAATAAGATTACTTGACCTATAAAATGGCTCTTGTAAAGTTGTGATTTCCAACTATATTGTGTTGACTTTAATTCTGTGCCAAATTTGATTGTAATTTCTTCAATCATTTTCCCTGTACGTATTTAAGTTTATTTGTAAGGGATGAATGTGAGAGATCGGTGCTCGCGAGTAGCTCGCGAGAAGTAACCTGCAAAAAGGCCACGTGTAGAGCACATGACTGGAAGATGAAGAGTCATGCCAGGCTGTCAGTTTTGCAAGTGTCTCACGAGATGGGCCAACCAGCAAAGTACCCACGAAACATTCTATTTGGCAAAAAGTTGTGTTTGCTTTACCAAATTATTTACCCGCACTATATATACTCTTATTACCCACGAATTGTAATGAGTGAATTTTAAAGAGAAAACCCTAGAAAATACACTTGAGAGTTAGATATTGTTATACCTACATTCATCTACACATTTTCTTGCAGTTTTCCTCAACTCCTACCTCTCCATCTCTAGATCCTTGAGAGATTGTTAGTTCAAACACTTACCACACCCATTTTGAGTGTAAAGTGAGATTTTTGTGCTGTTGGGAAGCATTGGAAGAAGCCATTCATTGGTGGATGCAATCGAGTAGAATTGCAAGATCCGGAAAGTTAGAGAAGACAAGACTCCGAGAAGTCCATTGGTAGCAGAAACTTGGAGGGCTTAAGTACATGGGGTAAATTAGGCTTGAAAAGTCTTTTGTTATCCGTGTACTCCAACTTTATTCTTTAGTGGATCTATTTCGACTTAGAGGGTCACGAAGAGGTTTTTCGACGAGTTTTTTGGTTTTTTCTTTGATAACACGTCTCGGTGTTATCTTGTGTTTGCATATCTCTTTCATACTCTTTAAGCTTTTATTTTATTGTTGATGATGGATGAATATAGCTTAGGGTAGCTTTATCGGTTCATTGCGCTTATTTACTCTAGTTCCGCACTTAGCTTAAGTTAGAGTAAAAGCAATCTAGTCGTAATTTTTTAATTGGGTGTCTGAACAAGCTCTTGGGTTTTAGCACAAATCCGAGCTTTCAGCTCTTTAGGGAAAAATTCAGGGGAAAGCTGCCGTAGAATGAAATTTAGGTTTTCTTAAAGTTTCTTTACAATTTTTAGAGTTTTATTTGGTAATATGGCATGCTAGAAGCCTTGCTAAAATAAGAGACAAACCCAACTGTTTATAGGTATAATCTTAACAATTATTTAATGGCTTTAATGCTTATGTTCTTGTATTTCTGATTGATTTACTCATCTAGAAAAGCGTTTAGTTTTGTATAATTTTTTGATTTATCGTAGACACCAAGCATGTTAAATGTTTAATATTCCTTGCGAACTAATTCACGAGTTTTGTTTTGCCCAAAATCAATCAATTTCATGAAACTACCTTAGGCAATTAAATCTTGATTTCTTATTGTTAAATCATCCGACTAAGATAATCCTTTGTATGAATTTTAGTTGAGTTATAAAATAAATATTGCTAATCAATTCCATTTTTCCTGTGAATTTGACCCCAGACTCATCGAGTTATTACTTCGCGACAATCCTAATAATAATAATAAAAAATGCTTAAGTCAGATAAAACCAAACACCAAAAAATTAAAAATAAATAAATAAAATAATAGTAATAATAATAATACTAAACCCATATAAAAGAACACGCAAATGAATAAATACTAAACCTATATATATATATATAACAACATGCATTAGGCAAATAAGTCAAATAAAAAAAAAACTCAGAAAAGAAAGCTTCGAAAGACCAAGAGAGAGAGAACTCGGAACTTGAAGGAAAGATAAACGGCAGAGTAAGAGAGAGGGAGCTTCTGGGTCGCCGGAGGGGGTTTGGTTGTCGCTAATCAATGGCGAAGTTCTCATAGAAAATATCATATCAGAAATACTGAGAGGAAGAGAGGCGTTGGTCTTAGAGAACTCAGAAAAACTGAGAGACACAGCTCAAATTTTTAGGGCTTTTAGTCGATTGTTATGCTCAAAATAAGATTTCATTGCTAAACACAAAAAAGAAAACACATAAGGCAGATAAACCAAACACCAAAAAATATAATAATAATAATAATAATAAACAACATGCATAAGACAAATAAGACAAACCAAAAAAAAGAATCTAAGAAATAAAGTTTCAAAAGACCAAGAGAGAGAGAGAACTTGAAATTGAAGTAGAGAGAAACAATAGAGTAAGAGAGAGGAAGCTTCTGGGTTGCTGAAGGCCAGAGGGGGGTTTGGTTGTCACCGATTTATGGTGGAGGTCTCATAGCACAAATCAAATCAGAAATACTGAGAGGAAGAGAGGTGGTGGTCTCAGAGAACTCAAAAGAACTAAGAGAGAATTTTTTTCCAAATAACATTAAATATTAAAAAATTTAGTTAGTTGACGCGTTTCAAAACAATGTTGAAAATTAGCATCTCGAGTGTCTAAAACTCGAGTTTCAAGAAAAAAATCGAGTTTTTAAGTCTCGATTTGTGGATATCAAATGTTGGAAATCGAGTTTTTGAGACTCGAGTTTGGAAATCGAGTCTTAAATACTCGATTTTCACTTCGGTTTTTGCTTTTTGGATCTCGAGTCTCAGAGACTCGAGATGCTAGTTTCCAACTTTCTTTCTAACGCATTTTAACTTACTATATTCTCCCTCTTCACTGTGCTATTCGGCACATTCCCCCAACTAAGAGACATAGGTTAGATTTTTAGGGCTTCAATTTAGTCGATTGTTAGCTCAAAACAAGATCAATGGTGAGTGGTCGTCCAAATGTCAAAATTCTGCTGTTTTTTTTTTTCTTCAGATTTTCCGTGGCTAGGACATACTGACATGTCACAACTGTGTTGCGACAATGACTAGGCCATACCCAAATAAAATAAAATTATTAAAAAAATTGTTTAGTTTAATATTAAAAATTAAAAAAAAAAAAAAAACTAAAAAGAAAGAAAAAGAAGGTACTCCTTGTGTATGAATTTTAAGGATCAGTTTGGTTTTTTCATCACTCAATTTTCAAAACTCATAATTCAAACTCAAAACCTATAACTCATAACTCAAAACCCACAATCACTCAAAAACTCCAAAATTTTTGTTTGTTAACAAAACCCAATCATTTATCTCAACTTTTAAGTCCACATTTTGCCAAAATGGTGGAGCCCACCGATCAGTCTTTTTCAACTGTCTTCTTCCCTTACCCGCGTGACTCTACATGCAGAACATGAAATCCACACCCAAACCCAGTTACATCACCACCACCAATGACAAACCCAGATTCCACTACCATTAACACCACCAACAGCCACACAAAAAATCCAAAAGAATGCACAGGAAACCCACAACCAAATCCCACATTGCCGAAGAAGAAGAAGAACAACAACGCAAAGCAAAAAAAAAAAAAAAAAAAAAAAAAACCGAAGCCAAAAAATGGAGCTCCGACCCGAAACAATGAAATGACGGCGTTTGTTGCTTCAGCTGCTACTGCTGCTGCAACGGCGAATGTGAAGTACAAGCTAATTTCGTCGGCAAAGCTTCCGATCTCGAGGTCTGCGTGCATAGCAAAACCCAAACCACAAACATAGCAAACCCAAACTTTCGATCTGGGCTGAACTAGTGGTTCCGATGTGGGCTAAGCTTGAACCGATCTGGTGGTTGCTCGTGACGATGACGACTGGTGTGGTGGTGGTGGCTTGTGGATGAGCAATGAAGGGTCAGTGAGAAGAGAGAGCTCTGGGTAAAAGAAAAAAAAAAAATGAAGAAGGAGAAGAGACAGAGAAGAACAGGGAGAGAGACGTTACTTGATGGGACAAGTCATTCGTGTGGGTCCCATTCTTTGCTTAATTTTACAAAAATGCCATTAAAACTCAATTCTCAAAAAC